>CM031378.1:77362876-77724301 GCA_018208015.1 Medicago ruthenica | reverse complement strand
AATCTAACTTCAATATCTCCTTCAGTATTTTGAACAATTTGATCAATATTATTATTGATAATTGGTTCAGGATTTGTTTCCTGAGGAAGATTCCAACTTTCAGGAAAGTTTATTTCATCCCACCTTATTAATCTATTAGTGGCAACGTTAGTTGTAAGAAGGTTAGTATTGACTAACGTCGTGGTTCCAGGAAAACTTATTTGTTAACTTCAGGATTGAGTGTGTTAATAACTTTATAAAAGACTCTATAACACACAGCTATTATTTCACTTCCAGGTTTAAAATTATAACCAAAAGTATGAACTTTAAGTTCCATAGCATCATAAAGATTTTCATCTGTCATAGACAAAGTTAAATTAGGTTTAACATCAAACCAAATAGGTCCATGGCAAAGACTGGTTTCTATAACTCCAGCTAGAGATTGTTTGAAATCTCCACATCTACTGTCTCTAACATAAGCCATAATACTAGCATTTAAACCCAATAAGGTTAAGGGTCTGAAAGAGACTTGTATTAATCCAATATGGACATAATTATAAGTTAAAAAGGTTTTTAAATCCTTTTTATTTAACAATTTTATAGTTTGATCAGTACCCCTAATACGGATAGTTTGTTCCATTTTCTTAATAGCAAACCTTGATGCTATATCAAATTTTCCAAAATTATAAATTTGGTTTGAAGGAACGGATGGCATAATCCATTTATTAATTTTATCCAAAGATTGAGGATAATCTATAAGATTTTGGTTTTTAACCAAATCATTGTCTGAAACAACAGATGAAGTATCTTCCATGAAGATAACTATAAGGTGTGTTATGGTTTATTGATTTAGTTAATAAAACTAGGTAAGAAGAAAATATTTGAAAGTAGTTTCATAGTATAAGAACAAAATAGAAAATGATGAAAACATTGATCCATAAAAAGTTCTGGTAGACAAACAAGCCAAAAAAGAGCCAACTCCCTTCCCTGGGAAAAAAACGGCCACAGGCGAGGATAAGCCAGACATGGATAAACGTTATCTTATCATCATTTGTTCTTATAGAACAATACTACTTTTAAATATAGTATCCTTACTTAGCTACTAATAACTAGATCAATAGACCATAACAACAAATTAGTTACACATAAAGAAGATATATACCTGAATCGTCAAAAGGCGATGATACCAAAATTGTAGATCTTGGTACTTTAAAAAGTTTGATAAAAACCAACAAAGTCTATTTAAAGAAAAATTTTATACAGAGATAGATAGAGATAAAAATTTTATTATTATTATTATTATTATTATTATTATTATTATTATTATTATTATATTATTATTATTATTATTATTATTATTATATATTATTATTATTATTATTATTATTATTATGATTATATTATTATTATTATTATTATTCTTATTATATTATTATTATTATTATTTATTATTATTATTATTATTATTATTATTATTATTATTATTATTATTATTATTATCTATTATTATTATTATTATAGAAAAGTGGTTGTAATAATAAATTTGTAAAAAGTGGTTGTAATAATAAATTTGTAAAAGTTGATGTTACTTTAATATGATCACCCATACACTTAATAATACCTTAATATAACTTCTATTACTCGTCCCGCGAGTATAACTTAATTGGTAGGGATAATGATTGTAATATGCAGGGGTTGACGTTCGAAATTCGAACACACCATTTATTCACCTTAAAATGAATTCTTGTCATTAGATTATTTGACTAAAAAAAGTACTTCTATTGCTCGAATGAGGCTTGATCGTTGTCATTGCCTCCGAAAATCAAACATTTTTATTGGCGTTTACTCCAGTTTTGCCTTCCCACCAGATTCAACCTCCACCATGTGTGATGTGTGATAATGCAGAAGAGTGTGATATTCACATGTTATTTTTTCTACATTGTTGCAGGATTACATGGTAATGAGAAATCCCGTTTTGCTGCAATGTTCTTCTATATATAGATTATAGCATATGGCTATCTATCGAGAAATTATGTTCTTTGGGAGCAAAAAATGTTGAATGTTGATGCAAGGATTACATCCCATGCTAATGAAAATGTGGCTGCACCTGTTACTTTATCTTGGGTGAAACCAGCTCCTAATTGGTTGAAGTGCAATATGGACTGCGCTCTTTTCACAAACGAAGGCTGTTTTGGAGTCGACATTATATTTGTTTTAGGGATAACTTGGGTTGTTTTGTCCAAGTGTGATTGAATGCGAGGTTATTGTTCTCCAATTAGCCATTCAAATAGCTACCTACGTACATGAGTTTAGAACGTGTTAAAACCAATATGTAATGCTGTTAATGTGGTGCTTAATGGTTGTAATAACGAGAATCAACTTGGTACTTTAGTTTCTAGCTAGTTGCAGGTCTTCTCTTTCCACTATTGCTAGTTACACTCTAGCTTTTATCCATAGGTAAACTAATATGGTCGCTAATAATTTAGCTAGAACGATTGTACTAGCCTTAGTATCTTTTACTCTCCTCCCATATTATTTATTATCTTGAATGAAATGCTATGAATTTATTTTGCCTAAAAAAGTATATAATCCAAATAAATTTCATTTTTTGTTGGAAATACGTTTTAGAAAAATTGTCCAAATGTAAATCTAGTTGGAGTAAACTATTTATAAAAAACAGAAAGAAACTTAGAACAAACACATTTTAATCAAATGAAGTTTTATAGAATGAGATTTAAACAAACGTAATTTTACAAACTTGTATGCAAACATATTTAACAATTTTGGTGATAAACATTCATCCAATCTAAAAAGGCGATTTCAAACAAATCAGGTGGCAATAATTGCATTAAAATGATATCAAAGTAAATAAAGAAAGAGAAGACACCATCTACTAATTAAATATAATGAATTGGAATGTATACTGATTTGATTTAGCAATATGTAAGATATATACAAATTTATGAATATAAGCCCGTCTAGCTCAGTTGGTAGAGCGCAAGGCTCTTAACCTTGTGGTCGTGGGTTCGAGCCCCACGGTGGGCGTTTTTTATATTTATTATTTTATTTTAAGCAAAATAAGAAAAATGCGTTTTTATTGTATTGTTTTAGATTCAGACAATTTAATTCCTTAAACCCTTTTGCGAAAATAAAATGTTTTTTTAAGGGAGAATAAGATTTTTTTTTTTGCCAAAAGGGAGAATAAGATATGATGGGTTATTAATCGAATTATTAATTTTTTTTAAAATATTAATCGAATTATTAATGGAAAAATTACCCATTCAGTAGATTATTAATGGAAAAATTACCCATTCAATAGATTATCACTTATATATATAAATCCTAGGCAGTCTGATAAGCACTTTTGCAACCCTAAAATAGCTAAAAAAAAATTATGAAAAACAATTCCTGCTAAGAGTTGAACCCCAGGCCAAGTTCTGGTAGATCACAACCATTACCACTAGATCACTAAAGTTTTTTGTGACTTATAGTTGCTTTCATTTTATTTATCTAGCACAAATGCGAGTTCACTTTAAGTCATTCTCACAACCCTGAATTCCAACATCATTTGAACACGAATTGAACGTCATTCACACACATCATGCGATTCAACTTCATTTTCACCGCCGCCGGTGACCCCAATAACAACATCCCGCCACCGTTGCAACTGCCACTTCAACAACACATGCCGTCGTAACTGCCACCGCCGGAAAATCACTTTCTCTCACTGATCCACACACATCACGCCGCCGCCGCAACTGCCACCTCACCAACAACCGACTGCCGTAAATGTCATTGCCGATAACTCGCTTTCTCTCACCGATTCACACCATCTTTCATCGAATTGACAAAAATTATGACCAATGTTGATATTGATTGTCTGAATTTTGTTAATTTCGAATCCTTGACATTAGGGTTTGAAAATTATTGATTTTGTTATGTGATTGTGTGAATTTTAACTTTTTCTTCATTATTCTTTTTTTCATACTAAATGTTAAGTAGTGTTGCTCTAACCCTAATGATTAGCCCTACTTTTTAGTTATAAAAATTTATGAAAAAAACTTCGGATGGGGATCGAACCAGGTACCACATGCTTTAAATTCACAACTCTTACCACCAAGGTACTGATGTTTTTTATGACATGTGATTGTTTCAATGTTGTGTATTCAACACAAATCTCGGGTCCTCTTTCTTTCAATCTCACAATTCCTAAATCATTTCTCACTCACTTTCATTTCTCTCACCATCTTGCAATTAAACCTAATAACCATAACACCACCCTTTTTGACGGACCTAATTAATTTTTATGAAAAAAAAATATGCAAGGAATTGAATCATATAACACATGAAAATGTCATTTTTTTAAAAGTCACTAACGACATTGCAATTCCTTTTTTGATAGTAGTTCCTTTTCATTATTAGCGGTTCCTTTTTATTATTATTATTTTTTATTTCAATTACCACGTAACGTTCCTTTTTATTTTTTTTTTCTTTCGGTTACTAAATAACAATTCCTTTTCCTTATTTTTTTCTTTCGATTAACAACTTTTGCGGTTAGGATCAATTTCTTGGTGCTAGCTTTTGTATATATTTTTTCTTTTGATTTGTCATTTTTATTGCAGTCCATCTTTTATTTTTGTTACTTTTTGAGATAGTTTCATAACATAATACTGAATATAACTATAAAAGTAATAATATAGTCATTTGATAGTTATATATGAAGCTATACAAAACCCGTGCATCGCACGGGTTAGAGTCTAGTTAATGGAAAAATTACCCATTCAATAGATTATTAATGGATCCTAAAAAAAAGATTATTAATGGATCCTAAAAGAAAAGATTATTAATGGAAAAATTACCCATTCAATAGATTATTAATGGATCTTAAAAAAAAAGATTATTAATGGATCTTAAAAAAAAAGATTATTAATGGATCTTAAAAAAAAGATTATTAATGGATCTTAAAAAAAAGATTATTAATGGATCTTAAAAAAAAGATTATTAATGGAAAAATTACCCATTCAATAATTTTCGTTGAAAGATACTCTTCAATAATTATAACCAGCTTTTCCTCTAAAAAAAAATTTATAACCAGCTTTTCCTCTAAAAAAAAATTTATAACCAGATTTTACTCGAATAAAAAAAAACTATAACCCCCGTTTACCTCATTCAATTAATTAACTACTAACTAATTTATAGGTTCACCAAAACATTGACAATTTTTAGTCACACTCCAAGAAATCTAGGTACACCTCTAAAGGATGAAATACCCGTAAAATAAAACAAATGTTCGATCGTAATTAAAACCCTTTCAACTGTTTCTCTCCTTCCAAGAATGCGCTTATTCATCTCAAGTAGCTTTAATGTCTCCAAACTGAGTTTACATAGCCTAAGCAAATGAGTTTTTTTTTTTTTTTTGAAGGAACCCTAAGCAAATGAGTTTGTGTAGCTTACACAAACTTATTTTTATGTAAGTATTCCACATTTTTAACAAACAAAGACAATTTTGGCATTCTCATTAAATTTTAATTAAAATTGGGTGTGGATGTAATTTTTTTTTTGGTGTGACTAAATTTTTTTTAAAAAATAATCATATCAATTTTTTACTAATTTCATCATTTTTTTAATGATACTAATTTTATAATATTAATTGTCCACTAAAATATATACGAAACATATCAGTTTTGCTTTGTGTAATTTACATAAAAACAAAATCAAAAGCTAAAATCTAGAAGAATAAGTATATAACATAATAACTTGTCAAAAAAAAAAGTATATAGCATAATAATGAAATTAAATTCCTTTTACAAGTCTTAAAATTCTACCCATGAAAAAAAGTGCTAAAATTCTAAAATATTGATCCCAGTAACTTCCTTTGGTATTTATGCCTCAATTTTCTTCCTAAATTCATTAAACTATTTGTAATTACAACGAACTAGTATATTTCTTGTAATATTGTCAAAAACAGTATATTTCTTGTAAAAAAGAATCTTACTAGTATATTTATACTACAATACAGGTATTTTTAGGCAATACGGGGAGATTATATTTAGACACCATTAGCTATTCAACACTAATTTTCCCTAAAAAAAAAAAAACTCTTCAACACTAATTTAACTTTTTTTTGTTAAATAGTTTAGTGATTGAAATTTCACTTTTAAAGTGAATAAGTGAGAGATTCGAGATTCGAACTCTAACCCCTGTATATTGTAATGTCTCTGTCAACCGAGTTATGCTCACAAAAACAACATCGTATTTTCTATTTATCTCTCTTCTTACTACATCATCAACATATATTTTACTAAATCATTTTCTGTATTTCTTTCTCTTTCAAAATAAGATGTTCGGATGTCCATAGATAATCTTTTATGCTACAATATAAGTTACATCACTAAACCATGTGCCACATGTTTCAGCTCCCTCGCCTCACCTCTGTGAAAAGATAAACTTATACTCCATGAATGAAAGAATAAAGCTTGCAATGGGCATAACTATGAAGAAGAAGAAGCATTTGAGAATTGAAAGTTTGTCATTCACCAATATGAGGTTACAATGAGATGTTATAGCTATTATAAAATACAATTAACTCTCTTAGCGTGACTATGGTTACTAATCTAACTAACTAGTTGTGACAGTAAAAGAGGTTACATTCTAGTTAGTTACTTGCTGCGTAGGTAATTAACTCTCACCCCAATCATGTTGGATCAGTTGCGCAGCATTAAGATGAAAACAATGATCAGAAAACGAAAACAGGGAAGAAAGAATAGAAAACAGAGCATACAAATTCTGAATGTGTAAATTTCATTGAGATTATTATGAATACACGCATTACAGCTTTATATACAAAATTTTGTCACTTGCTTACATCACAAGTTAAGTAACAACTTCTAACAAACTCTAAAAAACACTTAACAACCTTCTAACAACCTCTAACAAACTATAACAGACTCAGACTCTGGCTTCTGAAGTGCTTCTGAAGCTTCAGACTCTGAGCGTCTGCTTCTGAAGCCTCAGACTCTGAACGTCTGCTTCTGAAGCCTCAGACTCTGAACGTCTGCTTCTGAAGCTTCTGAAGCTGAACTTCAGCTTCTGAACCTTCAACTTCTGAACGTTCAGACTCTGAATTAACTGCAGTTATGGATTAATTCTCAACACTCCCCCTTAATTCATAACTGTTGAGGACACCAAGTTTCTTCCTCAAAAACTCAAATCTGTCAATCTTCAAAGCCTTAGTAAATCCATCTGCAAGCTGCATTTCTGTAGGACAGTACTGAACTTCAATCATTCCATTAGTCACCTGCTCCCTAATGAAATGGAATCTAGTCTCAATGTGCTTGCTTCTACCATGAGAGATTGGATTCTTAGCAAGACTTATGGCAGATTTGTTGTCAATTTTCAATGTTAGAGGTTTCACAACTTCGCACTTAAGCTCTTTCATCACTGAATCCAGCCACACAGCTTGACATGTTGCAAAGGTTCCTGCAATGTACTCAGCTTCACATGATGAGAGTGCAGTAACAGGTTGCTTCTTGGTGCACCAGGATATGACAGCATCATTGAACTTGAAGACATAACCTGAAGTCCTTCTTCTATCAGTCAAATCCCCACACCAGTCACTGTCTGAGTACCCTATGAGCTCATTCACTTCACTTCTACTTCCATTAGGAAACAACAAGCCATAATCCACAGTTCCTTTGATGTATCTAAGGATCCTCTTTGCAGCTATCAGATGAGGTTTCCTTGGATCATGCATGAATCTGCTAATCACACTGATTGAGTAGCAGATATCTGGCATGCTGTTACATAGGTACCTCAATGATCCAACCATTTGTCTGAACTTGGTTGAATCTACTTTCTCTTCTTCACTGCACTCATCTAATTTTGAGTTTGTTTCTGATGGATTTGAGACTGAATTACAACTTTCCATCTCAAACTTCTCTAGCAATTCACCTATGTACTTTTACTGATGCATAACCATTCCTTTCTTTGATTTCACAAATTCCATTCCTAAGAAGAATGAAAGCTCGCCAAGATTAGTCATTTCAAATTCTGACTTCAGTTTATCCTTTACTTTCTTAATCTCTGATGTTGTGCTACCAGTAATGAGTAGATCATCAACATACAGACAGATTATGATAGTTTGTTCATCACTGAGATTCTGAACATATACACCAAACTCAACTGAACACTTTCTGAAGCCTATATGGATCAGGAACTGATCAATTCTCTTGTTCCATGCTCTAGGGGCTTGCTTTAATCCATATAAAGCCTTATGGAGTTTGTACACCATATTCTCCTTGCTTTCAATCTCAAAACCTGGAGGTTGTGACACAAACACTAACTCTTCAAGTGGACCATTTAGAAAATATGACTTGACATCTAAATGATATAGCTTCCACTCATTTTTGCAAGCAAGAGCCACTACTAATCTCACAGTTTCAATTCTTGCTACTGGAGCAAACACCTCATTGTAATCAATACCATGTTTCTGCAAGAAGCCTCTAGCCACCAATCTTGCTTTATACTTTGAAACCTTGCCATCTGGATTCAACTTCACTTTGAACACCCATTTCACATCAATCTTCTTTTTCTTCTCTGGAAGGTTAACAAGTTTCCAGGTTTGATTCCTTTCAATTGATTGCAATTCTATCATAACTTTTTTCCACACATCAATTTTCAGTGCTTCTTTATAATTGATGGGTTCAGAATCTACTAGTAATGCAAAATGAATAAGATCCCCTTCATCATTCACTGCATTGTCAGGGATGATTTCACAATCATTCAGTCTGCTAGGTACTTGTCTGACTCTTTGAGGCCTCACTGGTGCTACTTCTACTTCTGGATCATTTTTAACATCATCATGATCCTCTTCATTTTCTGATTCATCACTTGAATCAGGGTATATACAGCTTTGCTGAACCTTACTGCTATAAACAGGTTCACTTTCCCATTTCCACTGCTCAGCTTCATTCACTATCACATCTCTACTGATATGAACTTTCTGAGTTACAGGGTTGTACAGCTTGTATGCACCAGTTGGATGATAACCTATAAGTATCATAATCTCACTTTTATCTTCAAGCTTACTTCTTCTAGCATCTGAAACATGTTTGTAGCACAAAGAACCAAAAACCTTGAAATGCTTCACACTAGGTTTCTTTCCACACCAAGCTTCTTCTGGTACTTTCAAATTTAGCTTCTTTGTAGGGTATCTGTTTAGGATGTAAGCAGCTGTGGTGACTGCTTCACCCCAAAACTTGTGTGGTAGGTTCTTCTGCTTAATCATGCTTCTGGCCATGTTAAGCAAGGTTCTGTTCCTTCTCTCTGCAAGACCATTGTGTTGTGGTGTATATGGAGCTGTTACTTCATGAGCAATTCCTTGATTCATGCAGAAAGCTTCAAATTCCTTGGATGTATACTCACCATCTGTCCTCAAAATCTTAATAGCTTTATCACTCTCTTTCTCTATTAAGACTTTGAATTTTTTGAATACCTCCAAAGCTTCACTCTTAAGCTTGATAGTATACAACCATATCATTCTTGTAAATTCATCAACAAAAGTAATGAAATACTTACTACCACCCAGAGAAGGTACCTCAAAAGGTCCACAAATATCAGAATGAACTACTTGTAATGCCACACTTGCTCTTTTAGGAGCTTCAGACACAAAGGGCAATCTACTCTGCTTGCTCTTCACACACACTCCACAAATAATTTTTTTGATGTTCAGTTTAGGTAAACCATGCACCAATTCTTTAGATTCCAATTCACTAAGGCTTCTAGAATTCAAGTGACCGTACCTCAGATGCCATAGAGCTTCAGCATCTTCACTAACTGTTGTAGACAGACACATCATCTTATCACTTGAGATACTGCATTTGTAGGTTCTGTTCTTTGACAGGGTAGACTTCAGCACTAAGTTCTTCCTTGCATCAAACAGTTTCAATGAATTGCCATCCATTGTTACTGAGAACCCCTTCTCCACTAATTGACCTATGCTCATCAGATTGCACTTCATATCTGGAACATAGAAAATATCTTCAATAATGATTCAACCACCATCGTTTCTCCTGATCACCATATTTCCACTACCTTCTGATGCAAGCTTTCTACTGTCAGCTAATTTGATGCTAGTTTTCTTGCTAGAATCAAAATTAGTTAACCATTCTCTATGAGCAATCATATGATTAGAGCATCCAGAATCAAGATACCACTCTTCATTCTTGATCTTATCTTCACATGTAGTAGCCATCATCAAGACTGTATTGGAATCATCTCCATGAGCTATGTTTGCTTCCTCATCAGTTCTTTTCTCTTTCTTGAACCAGCATTCATCAACAAAATTTCCATATTTTTCACAATTGTAGCACTGAACTTTACTTTTATCAAAGTCCTTCTTCTTATTCTGACCTTTGCCAAAACCTCCTCTTCGTTTTGTCATCAGTTTTAGACTTTCCATTTTTGGACCATTTTGTTCTTCCCTTTCCCTTTTTCTTGAAGTTCTGGTGATTTCCATCCTTCTTGACTGTTTGTGCTTGAAGGGCTTATTGTACAGATCTTTCAGAACCTCTATCAATCACTAATAGTTCATGTGCTTCCAGTGAACTTTGCAATTCTTCAATCTTCATAGTTGTAACATCCTTTGCTTCTTGGATTGCTACTACTATGAAATCAAACTTTGGACTCAAGGATCTCAATATCCTCTCTACTACCATCTGATCTGAGATGTTTTCACCACAATTCTTCATCAGATTCACAATCTCAATAATTTTTGAGAAGTAATCACTTACTTTCTGATCTTCCTCCATTTGCATCATCTCATACTTCCTTCTATATGACTGCAACTTGACTTGTTTCACTTTTTCTCCCCCATTGTGATAGTTTTCCAGAATATCCCACGCTTCTTTGGATCTTGTGGCCTTTGATATCTTCTCAAAATGCTGATTATCAACATTTTGTTGAATGTAGAACAGAGCCTTGCAATCTTTCTTCTTCGCTTCTTTGAATGCCAACCTATGTGCTTCAATTGGATTTGCCCCCAAATCCTCATAGCCATTCTGCACCAGATCACTCACATCTTGTGCTCCAAAAAGCGATTTCATCAATGCGCTCCATCGTTCCCAGTTCTTGCCATCAAGAACCAGAATATTTGACACAAAACCATTGTTACTCATCTTTGCTTTGATCCAGAAATCAACACACACCTCACTCAGTGTTTCCCAATGATGATTTCCCCTCACACTTCACTCGTGTTTCCCTAAGATTTTAACCATGCTCTGATACCAATTGTTGGATCAGTTGCGCAGCATTAAGATGAAAACAATGATCAGAAAACAAAAACAGGGAAGAAAGGATAGAAAACAGAGCATACGAATTCTGAATGTGTAAATTTCATTGAGATTATTATGAATACACGCATTACAACTTTATATACAAAATTTTGTCACTTGCTTACATCACAAGCTAAGTAACAATAACAAACTCTAACAAACACTTCACAACCTTCTAACAACCTCTAACAAACTATAACGGACTCAGACTCTGGCTTCTGAAGTGCTTCTGAAGCTTCAGACTCTGAGCGTCTGCTTCTGAAGCCTCAGACTCTGAACGTCTGCATCTGAAGCCTCAGACTCTGAACGTCTGCTTCTGAAGCTTCAGAAGCTGAACTTCAACTTCTGAACCTTCAGCTTCTGAACGTTCAGACTCTGAATTAACTGCAGTTATGAATTAATTCTCAACAAATCAAACATTCCCTTGCTCCGTCCCGGCGTCTATCTCTTTTTTCACATGTAAGAGTAATACATAAGTTTAAAGCTACAATATTTATTTATTTATAAAGAAAACAAGGGTAGAATATACTGAAGTTTTTTGGAGTTTGTTTGTAGCTATACATTGCTTATGTTTCCAAACTCCTACATGTATAAATGTGTTTGAACAATCTCATTTTTGAGCTAACTTTTATGATAAAATTTAAATTTGATTAACATGATAACAAAGTCAGGTTAAAAATTGTAATATGAGAATTGAAACCAAGACTCGCTTTAGATATGAGAATGAGTATTGTAGTTGTTTGTAGATTGTTTCTACTCTCACATTACTCAAATTTTTGGAAGGATATCCTAATTCATAAACACGATAATTTTTGCTATTGACATGCCGTGTTGATTTGAGATATGACTATATCTTTAATTTGTAACCCGATTGTGTCTAATCATCACATGGCTCCCTCTAGACATGGTCTTATCATCAATGGCTTTTAAACACGACACACACAATGCACATACCACTTCATCAAAACTTCATTTTTTTTTTTGCCATTTTTCATCTGAATCTGGTTTATTCTTCAATTATTCAACAAACATGGATATGCAAACTTGAGTCACGCTATATACTACAAGTGTGCACATGTCAACGTATGTTTATCACCTTTCATATGTTTATTTTTAAAAGGTAATTCATATGTTTATTTTTAAAAGATAAAATTACACTCATCATCCTTTAGCATGATTTCAAATATTATTTGGAATTAAGCACATCAAAATATTTGTCTTTTTAGTCCATTTGCGTGTGAATTTTCAAACATCAAATTTACAATTTATATAAAAACATGAGCGAGTAACTATAGATGTGAACTCTAAAAAGTCATATATCAAAATAAAACCATATACTTAAATCTTGAATATCTTTATGCAAATTGATTAAAATGACGTCAAAAGAAAATAAAGAACGAAATTATTACCTTAAATTAAGTTAAGTGATAACAAGAATAATTTTTTCCTATTTCTTAATAATATTATTTTATAGGTTCGGCGGCATAGGATGAGACTCTCGCGTAGGGGTGCCAACCTTGTTGGGATGTCTTCGCGTTTCCTTGATGTATGTCCCCCATTGATTCAGCCAATTTTTTTTCTTTATAAAATTAAAATACACTACAACATATTCTTTCTTTTCGTTTTTTTCTACCCTGCATTTAAAGAATTGTGGATAATTTATCCAACATCCAATAAAATTAACCACATGAATAAATTTGTAAGTAGAGTGTGGCTAATTTTCTTTGAATGTTTGGTAGGTTATCCGCAATAATTATGCTAACAACACGCCTTCTAATAATACACTTTTTCTAACACACTATTCTTAACACACTATTTAATTGGTTGGATTTTAAATCTACAATGTTAGAAAAGAGTTTCCATAACACTTATCTTCTTCAAAAACAACTTATGTGGCACTTTTTTTACCGTGCACTTTTAGAAGTTAATGGTTCATATGCAATCATTGTTTTTATAGATTTTTTTTTACAGAAAGAAACTCATGAATTCATTAAAAATACAAGAGAAAATTAAATACAATAAGGTAAAAAATAAAAAGCATGACATCTACTTCAAGATGTGACTGTCCTTACTATGGGATGAACAATCACATTTGTCTATCTCTAAAAAAATTTCAACAAAAAGTTTGCGTGAGAAGAAATAATTTGCTGGCACCAACCCCTTTAATAATAGAACGAAAAATAATGGGTACGGGGATAACTAATAGCATCAACCATGGAGTCTAACTCAAAGATGGTGTTGTCTAGACCCAACTCTTGCACCCATTCACCGCTTGCAACAAACGCAGACCATCACCATCTCTAGTTCCCTTCCTCTTACTAATTATATTGGATCTACAATGTAAAAAGATATTCCCTATATAAAGTCTATTATTTATCCCATATTTATCCAACAAGAACATATGTTAATCTATGTGCCCGTGGTCCTTGCTAAATGATGCCTCACTCCTCACCCGCAACATTCCTTTTGGCTATCTACAAAATTCTTATTATGAACTATGCCTTAATAAGTTTCACCTACGTAATGGTTCTTTTCAACAAAACAAAATTCATGGAAGCATCTCTAAATTAGTTATCACAATAGGTAGAATAAATACTCATATATATCCATAAACTTACATGTCCAATCTAGAAGGAAATGGATTACAAATGTGTCTTTCTACAATTTAAATTGCACAAATTATATATTTTTTATTTTCCAAATAAGTTTTTTTTATTCTTGTCTTGATTAGGTCAAACAATTTCTTTTTTTGCTGATATCTCTAAAGTTTCTACTCTTCGCAATTAGTTTCCTTGTGATCTTTCTTTTTTAGCTTTATGCCCTCATGAACTCCAAACAAAAAAAATCAACAATTTTTTTGACGCAAAATTCAACAAATTATAATTGCCTGTATATCTTTTTTCATGAATATCCCCTAAAAAAAATCCTTTTTCATGAATAAAACAAGATTTGTGGTACACTATTAATTGAGTCAAAAAAAAGGTAAACTATCATTTTTATACCGAAACCTAATCTTTCGTACTGTTTTTTTTTTTGCCGTCCTCTATTTTACTTTTTTCACATATACTCATTAGTCATATCATCTAGTTTAGTGATTTTCCATCCGCTTTAGAATAAGAAACGTTTTTTTTTATTTTATATTTTTACAAAACTAAGAAAAATAATTAATAAATTAATAATTAAGTTAAAAAAAATAAACAAGGGTGGTGAATATCTCTTGCTCTCACGGGGAGAACACAAAGGGTCCGTTTGATTGGAGTTTTTTAGAGGGTAGGGGAGGTGATATTTTTAGCGAAGCTTGTTTGGTTCAACTTTTTTAGGAGGGGAGAGGAGGGGAGGGGGAGGGAATATATTAGACAACTTTTGTTTCTCTCTTAATTGGAGTTTTTTGGAGGAGAAGGGGAGGGATGTCAAAAAATAATACATTATAGTGACAAAATTACTTCTATTTTTTTTTAAAATCCTAAATTATCCTTGTTGAAAATTTAATTTTCCATATCAATTTAAGGTACTAATGCATTCACTCAGGGCCGTTCCTATATAATTGGAGACTCGACTATCATGTTAAAATAGACCCCTAATAAAATAAAAACTTGTTTTTTTTAAAAGAGCAATTATCTATTTAAATTGAAAATAAGATCAGTAAAGATAAAAAAAAAAGTCATTATTGTAACTAACACAGAAAAGATCAATATTCTAATCAATAATATAAAAATACAACTTCAAGCAACTATCTTTATCAATCTTCTAGGTTGTTATTTTCTTTAATCTGTACAAGGCAAAAATAAAAGGTTTATATTTTTTTTTTGAGAGAATAATTATAATGTTTGTTCTTTCAAATAATAAAATTATAATATTTGTTGTTAGAGCTTTACTATTTTATAGGATAAGTATGAGCCAAAAATTACAAGAAGTGCTCTAACAAAAATAAGAAGAAAAAAATTAAATTGTAATTTTATTTGTAATTATATAATCCAATATGTTAAGGAGAATTTGGCTGAATTGGAGAGAGGATTGAAGATAGGTGAGCCTCAAATCTATAATAAATTATGTCCAAATCGAAGCCATTTCATACTAAAAAAAATTAATTAAAAAAGAAAAAAGGAAAAGAAAAATTAATTTAAGAAAAAGATGAACCCACCTCGATGATGTTGAACCCAAGACCAACGCAATGCAAACACGTGTCTGAACCGCTAGGCCATTTCCCCATATTTGAAATTAAAATCGCGCTATTTGTATATAGTAAATATTTACGTGCAGTATATAAAAAAATATTTTTAGTCTCTAAATTTTGGAGGTCCAGCTCAGTAGAGCTATTTACACCCCTGCATTCACTTTATAGTAATTTCCCATATCAATTTATAAGAATTAGTTAAATCTACATAAAAATATAGTGATAACATGAGAGAAAATACGTCCATCCCTTCATTGAAACCGTAGGTAGATTACTTTGATTATTGATCCAAATGGTCGAATCTTATGTCTTCATGTACTCTATGTACTACATTCAGCAAAAAATTCATGTCATTGTACTCTTGGGAGAGATTCATCCACGTCATTGACACCAAGTGTGTGGCTATGAAGAGTGACCAAAGTGACTTTTTCAAGTTCAATTATCAAAATTCAAAAGGATCAAGTTCCACACCATTATTGATTAGAGTTTGAAGTCATATAGAGTACCAACAAACAACACTGAGTAAGCAGAGATCTCTGCACCAGTAGTAATGGGTCCTTGTGCCACTACCATCACCACAGGCACATGCATTGTTGCATCTGCATGTTTGACAACTCCACTAAATTATAAATCAACATAAAAAATTAAAACATTTTAGCTGGCCATTCTTTCTGGGTACAAAGCAAAATAGAATGCGTGGTTTAATTATATTTTTTTGAAAAATTTTAAGTTACGTAGTAGTACTATTGTTGTTGTTGTTGCTTCTAGTTACTAGTTAGCATTGATGTTTGGTACCTTAAACCGTAACATTCACGTGTACTATAATATTTTTTGTGATTTTAATTGGACCATGCATTCATTGAATAGCAAAACAAAACTTGTCATTCAGTTACTGAAGTCTCTACTTTCTAGTTATAGTATATCGAAACAAACAAAGAACGCATGCAGGAGACTTGATTTGTTCATGAATTCAACTAGCAACTTCACATGACAACTTTTTTTTTTCTCTTGGTAAAGAGTGTGTACAATAAATTGACGAGAATTTTTTTTTTTAAAAAAACAAACAGAAATATTGTGAAAATTTGAAATAAAATGACAAATGTAAAATAAAAGTAATATTTAGATATGTATCCTTTTTTGCTGTGCTTCTGTAATTGATCATCAGTCCAATCATGACAAGGAATGAAATTAGCATCGAACGAATAGAAATGTCACTAGGATCTTATCTATGTTGGGGCAAAAACAATATTGTTAGAGAAATAGTATATAGGATATTTATGTTGTTTTTGTGTTTTATTACTCGTATTTGCTGATAAGTGGATAATCCTTCGAACATAGCGGGATAATAGTGTCCACTTTTCGGGCTCGGCCCATTTATCTTCTGGATTATGCCGAGTTGGCAAAGAAGGTGGGCAATTGCTAGCTAGGGTAAATGGTTAGGTTCAAAGTAAACTTATAAATTAGACCATAGTATTTAATTTTTTTTAAAAGGATCGTAGTATTTAAACTTAAGTTGTACTCCTAATACATAACCTTAATCATTGATCAATCAAAATCACAACAACCACTTTGTTGTCAGAAACTTATATTTGCATGATTGGTCGAACTCAATGATCAAATTGTGTTTCTTTTTCTTATATTGTTTTTGGCCGTTACCTTTAGTGTTAGATTTGTTGTTTCTCTAACACTTTTTTATTTATTCTTTACATGTCTAGTTTTTTTTTTTGGAGTGGTGTTCATTTGATTTTTTTAGGTGCCCATATATGATAAATATAGGTAGGCGCCTTACCCTCATGTGGAAGCAAATTATTCATTTTGGTTTAAAAGTATCCAAGAAAAAGCTACTCACTTTGATGTTTTTAGGTCCCCATATTTGATATTTTTAGGTACCCATAGAAAAAGCTACAATTATTTATGTACGATATAAGAGAAATTAAGAACACATACAATTATTTATGCCAACAATGCCAAGGTACATATTGATATGATTGTGAAAATAATTCCAAAAAACAAACAAAACAAAACAAAAACTAGTGATAATAAATGTCCTCTGTTATGACCTTTGGCTTTCAATTCAATCAAAATGGAAAAGGCAAGAAGTTGGAACGAAAGAGGATCGACAGTGACGAAGTGCATGAACTCAACAAAGAAACCATATGTTATTCCATTATTCAAAACATGGCAGGACAAGGAAAATGACATTAGGCGGTATTTTTGAATTTTGCTATACTAGAAGGCTCTCATGACTCAACACATAAGAAAATATATTGATTTGAAAATATTCACGGATGGTATGGTTTGATTTTGATGCAGGAGACAGAGATATCTATGAAGTGATCATGTGGGACTTTCCACTAACTTGAAGATAAATTAAAAAGTAAAATATATAAATAAAAGAGAACAATTTAAGCTAGCTTCATTGTTTTTATCTACCATACCAAACTGTGGGCGAGTGACTGACTCGATATCTGGATTCTCATACTTTATATGGAGTATTTGTTGTTTTCAGAATTAGAAAAGTATCTTTTAAAAAAGAAGAAATCACCATCGAAGATATTATCGGGTTGAGTCACAACCAGGTCGCTCTCTTTAAGACGTTTTGTGACACTACCCGAGTTTGTGCAAGGTAGACTAACAACCGCACCGTCTCCAGGATAAAACAGCGCAGTTCACCTGTTCGATTACGTACTGCACCATAAGGAATCATTCGAGAAATAACACCCTCAATATGGTATTAAACCACTCTATATGGTACGAAGACCACTCGAAACCGAAGGGAGAGAAGGAGTAGAAGAAAGGAAGAAGGACTCGTCAACACAAGTCGAAAGAGGGAGAAGAGAGGAAAAGCACATGAAGCATCAACTGTGTTTTTCGGTGCGAAGAATGAGTGAGGAACACTCCTTTTATAGGGAGAGTTCGTAACAAATCCGGAGTGACTTAAGGATTAAGTTAGCTTGCGGATTAAGCAGACTTAATCTTTAAGCAATTCGCGGATCGGTTCTCACGTGAGTGGATATATCTGGAATCTTCCGAATATTATGTTGGATCGGATTATAACAAAACTTATTCATTAAGAAAGCGCTTTCGGATAATGATTAAATTAACAAAAAATTAATTTAACATTTTCAGGTGATAAAAAATATATTTCTTTTTGACCCAAGCCCAAGCCTAAGCCCAGCCCGGCCGGCCGGACCGCGTCGTCGTCGTCGCGCGTGTGATATATATATATATATATATATATATATATATATATATATATATAACACCCTTGGAGGTCACCCCCCACTTATATAAACACTACTAGTGGGTATGTCCTATCCAATATGAGACATTTTTCAATTCATACCAACACTAGTTCTTTCCTAAGGGACATGTGTTTATTCTTTCCAGCTTCCACTCAAATTCAACTAGTGTTCCAACAATTCCCACTTGAATTGAAAAATGGTTTCGAGAAATAACTTCAAAGATGTCTCCATAAGATTGCTAGTAAACAAATGTGTCGCCTACAACTTGAACCTTTGCATAACAGATGTTATTCCAATTTAACAAGAGTTGCCTACAACCTTGAACCGCACACAACCTTTTCCTAAGGTGTATTTTAAAAGCCCGTGTGTTTATGGTCCTGCACGTCTATCCCAGTTTTAGTGAACGCTCTAGGAATTCTGCCTCGAAATTCCATAGGAACCGGACTCAGTTCCACATCTGTATAGATGAGTCTATCAAGGGTACTCATGTAGCTATGTACCCCACTCAACATAGAGTATAGATCTCATTAAGAGTTTCTATTATCTCATCCTTCTTTCACTGCAGGATCATGCTTCCTTAGTCTTATCATACCATGTTCTATCACTTCATGACTTGTTATTACCCATTGAACCTAAGTCTTGGGATCTCCAGTCATGTAGGTCTGGTTACCATCATTTAGTGAGTTATAGGCATTAGTCCCATCCTACTGGATGTATTTTGGACTTTCTCTCTAGTTAGTCCTTTCGTCAAAGGATTAGTACAAAATCAACTCTAACCGCTCCATTAGAGAGAAATTCTCTAATCGTGCTATGTTTTCTCCTTATCTGTCGTTTCTTACCATTGTAATAACAATTCTTAATCTTTGCAATAGCCGCGGTACTATCACAATGAATTAACACAGCTGGTAACAATTTTTCCCATAAAGGGATCTCAGCTAGCAAGCATCTTGGCCAACTTGCTTATTCACTAGCAGTAGCTAGTGCTATCATCTCAGATTTCATTGTGGACTGAGCGAGAATGGTTTGTTTCTTAGATTTCCAAGAAACAGCTCCTCCAGCTATGCTAAATATATAGCCACTGGCAGTGGCGGAGCCAGGAATTTTTCAGAGCCTGGGCAAAATTTTAACCGCAAATTCACATGTGATATAATATATAAATAGTAATAAATTGAAATAAAAAAGGTTCGTCATTTATTCAACAAAAGTACAATTTGAAATAAGAGAGATGAAACATAACCTACCAATAATGTGCTAAATAAAATTAGGAGATAAATGCTCTTTCTGATACCTCTTTGCGGTGAATGTTCAAATAATATCAACATCATCAAGTAACTTGAATATCTTGTGCACTGAATCTTTGTGGAATTGTATGTGGAAAGTTGCATTTATTCTGTGAAATTGGATTTAGTGGTATGAAATTTATGGTTAAAAGGTATAATACTTTTAGTGACAGTCTAACCCGTAGGCAGAAGTCTTTTATGTTTTAAATAGATTTCATAGAATTAGCTACGGTTTTGTCCGTAGGTAGAAGTCTTTTATGTTTTAAATGGATTTCATAGAATTACCTAATGTTTTCAATATCTAAAACGTATAGAGATGGACTAAATTTCGTTGCCATTCATTGAGCATAATGCACGGCTAACGTGGCCGTCGGTAAATGTATACGCGACCTTTTGCTACGGATAATAGCCTATAGTGACGGTTTTCATCTGTCACTACAAGTCAAATTTCGTCAAATTTCTTGTAATGATACATAGAAAGTATGGGTTGAGCCCGAGCATGTGCCCAGGCTCGCTGGGGGGTAAAATCGCCCATGGCCACTGGTCGCTTTGGAATCATCCGACAAGGTGTTCCAATCTGCATCACTATACCCTTCAAGTACAACATGATATCTTTGATAATGCAGTCCTAAAGTCATAGTCTTTTTTAGGTATCTCATGACTCTCTCAATCGCATGCCAACGCTCATTGCTTGGCCTACTTGTAAATCTGCATAAGAGTCCCACAACATAGGCAATGTCGGGTCTAGTATAGTCAGTGGCATATCTGAGACTGTCAATGATGCTCGCATATTCAGTTTGTCTAACACCATCTCCAATTTTCTTAAAGAGTTTTACACTTGGATTATAAGGTGTGCTCACAGGTTTACAGTCAAAATAATTATATTTCCTTACGATCTTCTCAATGTAGTGAGACTGATCCAAGGAAATTCCTTTTTCAGATATAGTAATCTTAATGCCAAGAATTGCATCAGCTTCTCCCAGGTCTTTCATATCAATTTTTTTACTCAACAATGATTTCACAGAGTTTATGGCAAGAATGTTTGAACCAAATATGAGTAAGTCGTCTACATAGAGACATGTGATTGTGCAAATGTTATTTTCATACTTGTAATAAATACATTTGTCACTTTCATTCACTTTGTACTCATTCGAAGTCATTAAGTTGTCAAACTTTTCATGCCATTGCTTAGGGGCTTGTTTTAGACCATACAAAGATTTGTCTAACTTACAGACTTTGTTTTCCTATCCAGGGATTACAAAACCTTCAGGTTGTTCCATATAGATTTCTTCTTCCAGTTCACCATTTAAAAAAGCAGTTTTCACATCCACTTGGTGTACAATCAAGTTATAAATAGCAGCCAAGGAAATTAGTACCCTTATGGATGTGATTCGAGTAACTGGTGAGTAGGTATCGAAAAAATCCATATTTTCTCTTTGTCTGAAACCTTTGGTTACAAGGCGAGCCTTGTATTTATCAACAGTTCCATTATGTTTCAGTTTCTTTTTCAAAACCCATTTACAACCTATTGGTTTGCAGCCTAGAGGCAGTTCAACCAAGTGTCAGGTTTCGTTAGACCGTAGAAAAGTCATTTCATCATTTATGACTTCTTGCCATAAGTCAACATCCAACGAAGACATGGCTTCCTTGAGGGTTGATGGATCCTCTTCTAATGTATATGCCACATATTCGGGTCCATACTCTTTAGCAGTTCTTGCTCTCTTACTTCTTCGAAGTTCTATAACATCTGGTTAGATGTTTTCATCACTATCTCTGATTACTGGAGTATGATCAGGTGTAGTGTTCATACTTGCGCCCCCACTATCTCTTGATTTGAAGGGAAATTTCATTTCATAGAAATCAGCGTCATTTGATTCTACGATCACTATAACTTTTAGGTCATAAAACCTATATGCTTTGTTCTTTAAGGCATACCCAATGAATACACATTCATAAGCTCTACTGGCGAGTTTAACTCTCTTGGGGTTAGGTATCCTAACATAGACTAGACAACCCCAAGTTCGAAAATAAGACAAATTGGGTTGTCTTTTCTTCAAAATTTCATAGGGAGAAACTTTGTTCTTAGTTTTGGGTACTCTGTTTAGCACATAGCAAACAGTCAATAAAATTTTCCCCCACGAATGAGGCGTTGCACCGGAATTAAGCATGATAACAACTACTAATTCAGTAAAGGTTATATTTTTTTTTTCTATTTGCTTTACCGTTAATTTTAGGAGAATAAGGCGCAGTTGTTTCATGAATTATTCCGAGCTCTTTATAATACTCATTGGATGTGTGTGATAAATATGCAGTGCCTCTGTCACTACGAAAACGCTTGATTCTTTTATTGAATTGAGTTTCAATTTCTTTAACAAATATTTTAAACATATCAAGCGCATCACTTTTATTTTTCATTAGATACACATAAGTGTAGTCAAAGCAGTCATCAATAAAGGTGATAAAATATCTTTGTCTGTTTCTAGTCAAGTTACCATCATGTTCGCATATATCAAAGTGTATTAAATTAAAAGGTTCAGTTTCTCTAGTTACGGATTTATGCGAGTCTTTTGTTATTTTAGCTTGACTACAAAATTGACATTTTTCAAAATCATTAGAAGATAATTTCGGAATTATCCTAAACCACTCATATTAGAAATAATTTGTTTGTTTACGTGACAGAGTCGTGCATGCCAAATATTAAAATCACACAACATATAAGCAGAAGAAATTTTTTTATTCATATCAATGTTTAACTTAAACATGTCATCAATTGTGTACCCTTTCCCAATAAAGATACCATTTTTAGTAATGGTGTACATATCAACCCCTATAATTTGTTCAAACCCAGCCTTATTTAAAAGAAACCTAGAATCAAGATTCTTCCTAATTTTTGGAGTGTGCATCACATCCTTCAATATCAGAGTTTTTCCGGAGGTAAACATCAGCTCCACGTCTCCGATTCCAGCAACCTCCGTGGTGTGAGAATCTCCCAGCAGCACCTTCTGATCTTCAGCACCAGTGTATGTCTTGAACATAGCACAGTCAAAGTAGACATGGCGAGAGGCGCCAGTGTGAAGGTGAGAAAAACACAAGAAGAGGGGTTGAATTATGTTGGCTTTTACTGGTTTCTTTTTCTTGGTGTTCAAAGGCTGTTCAGAATCTGAGGCATACAGATTCTGATACAGAGTCTGAGTGCAGCGGATAGTACAGAAACAAAAAAAAAATAAAGATAATGACAGAGAGAGAAAAAGCAGACACAAGTCAATTTTTTATTGGTTCCTCCTACAACCCAGGAGTAGTCTAGTCCCCTTGCACTTCCAAGGGATTTCACTATAATCACACAAGATTACAAATTGCTCAAGGACAACTCCAAGAGACTTTCCTATGCTCAAGACTTCCTGCTCTAGGACTCTTCCTAAAGACTTCCTTGCTTAAGCACACAACTTAAGACTTCCTTGCTTAAGCACACATCTTAAGACTTCCTGCTCTAGGACTCTCCTAAAGACTTCCTTGCTCAAGGACTACTCCAAGAGACTTACAAGTTCTCAAGCACGTAGGCAAGAGACTTCCAATGCTCTAAGGACTCACCCAAGAGACTTCTAGTTGCTCAAGGTTTCATCAAGAGACTTATACGGTTTAGCTTTGCGACTAAAGACTTCTAATTTGTTCAACACCTAATTTAACAATGTTTGGTGTATATGAACAAATGAACAAACTCTCTACAACTCTAGGATTTCTAAAATATGAACTTGAATACAAAAATCCTAAGTGTTTTGCGCTATTTGATTTTGACAGAGTATTGACACTTTGAAATAGCAGAATCTTGTTAATCTTCTTCGTGGTCTTAAACTCCTTTTATAGGCAGGGATTTGAGAGACGTTGGAGAAGAGTGCCAGCGCATATAGAGTTGTTGAGTAGAGTCGTTGAGAAGCTCTGATCAAGAACGTTGCCCCTTTGCCTGATATAGATAATCTCGTTGAATGCACTTTGAATTTTCCTTTGCTAAAAGAAGAATTATTTGTTGCTTGCTTTGTTCTTGATGTCCTTTGTCTGATTGTGCACGTAGACTGTAACACCCGGGATTCGGATCTGGGATTCGGCATCTGGGCCCCCGCGATCCCCCGCGATGTACTCATGGACTTCTCCACCCCCCATGTGGAGTTTCATGCCTTCCGTGGGAATCGAACCGTGTACCTGGGGCTTAAGTACAAGTTCCATGCATTCCCACTACCAATTGAGCTGCCTTTTTTGTAACACCCGGGATTCGGCATCTGGGCCCCCGCGATCCCCCGCGATGTACTCATGGACTTCTCCACCCCCATGTGGAGTTTCATGCCTTCCGTGGGAATCGAACCGTGTACCTGGGGCTTAAGTACAAGTTCCATGCATTCCCACTACCAATTGAGCTAGTAGCTCAATTGGTAGTGGGAATGCATGGAACTTGTACTTAAGCCCCAAGTACACGGTTCGATTCCCACGGAAGGCATGAAACTCCACATGGGGGGTGGAGAAGTCCATGAGTACATCTCGGGGGATCGCGGGGGCCCAGATGCCGAATCCCGGATCCGAATCCCGGGTGTTACATAGATAGAAGACGACAAAAGAACTGCACCTATCAAAACCTTGATAGTGACAGTTCACATAATAGGGCAGAGCCTACGTGGATTCTGGGTCCATCATAACTTACTAAAGTCTGAGGGTGATCTAAGTCTGCAGTGTCTGCTTTTGAGTTTGATGACCATCATAGAGTTTCTCGAGTTACCTCTCCAGAATCTGTGTGGTGCCCGTCTTCGAAGGACGTTGAACTTGTACCTCAGAACTTGGTGGTTGCTGATTTTGGGCCTTTGGTGTTTGCCATTAGGCTTCAGAACAGCACCTACAGATTTCTTTTTAGTGTTGTTGTTCGAGACATCAAACACCTCTTCTTTTAGGTCTTGTTTCCTCGCTTCTTCTTCAATTCGAAGGTCAGTAATCAGACTTTCAAGAGATAACTCCTTAGTCTTATGCCTAAGGGCATTCTTGAAGTCCTTCCGAGCAGGAGGCAGTTTATCAATAACAACAACAATTTGAAATTGTTCGGGTAAATGCATACCTTCAACATAGATTTCGTGAGCTATCTTCTGAATTTCATGAGATTGTGCTTCCACAGATTTGTTATCAGTCATCTTGTAGTTCAGGTATCGGCTGACAGCATACTTTTTGGATCCAGCTTCTTCAGTATCAGACTTTTTCTGCAGCGCATCCCAAACCTGTTTAGCAGTATCGTAGAATTTGTACAGATCATCTCCGAGTCCATTCAAAATATACTTTTTGCATAGATAATCATTATATTTCTATAGGGCGATATCTATAGTGGCTTGTTTCACCATTGCAACATGTTTCTCCTTCTCAGCAGGATCAAACTTATCTGTATCCATAGGAGTCTTACCGTTATTATCCGATCCGCTTGGAATCGAACTCTATTCGTTAATAAAGCGCTTTCGAATTCCTTTCGGATATTCTGTTGGATCGGATTGCAACGAAACTTATTCGTTAAGAAAGCGCTTTCGGATAATGATTAAATTAACATTTTCAGGTGATAAAAAATATATTTCTTTTTGACCAAAGCCCGGTCGGACGACGGCGTGTGATATATATATATTCGCAAAAGTGGGTACCCCAAGGGCACACCCTTGGAGGTCACCCCCACTTATATAAACACTACTAGTGCATATGTCCTATCCAATGTGAGATATTTTTTAATTCATACCAACACTAGTTCTTTTCTAAGGGACACATTTTTATTCTTTTCAACTTCCACTCAAATTCAACTAGTGTTCCAACAATATTATATATGGCTAGTTTGTTTGGATTTTCTTATACCAATATTTAATTTTTTACCTTTTTTTCCTTCATTGCATTTATTTTGTACCTTTTTTCCTTGATTACATCACTTACAATTAAATTTATCTTTTCTTTTTGTCTTCAATGTGCATGAATTCCGTGTGTGTGAGAATATCATTTTTGTTCTTGTTAATATGATGGATAAGGCTTAGCTTAATTGGGTGGGTCAATATATATCTATAAGTGGTTGGGAAGGAGGAAGTTTGAAAGTCAAATAACTTATTTTCTATTTGAAAACGAAACTTTGAAGATTTGTACACATTTTGTGTTCCTTTACTTTTACCGAGGTATATAATTCTAGTCTATCAATTTCTAAATTAAAAAAAAATATAGTACTATAGTTTTCAAAATTTAAAATATTTTCTCCAACATTAAATTTGAAGTTTATTTTTGCGGGCACGTAGAATGATGAAATGATAGGCAACGTGTGTAAACTAGCTATTTATCTCATTTTCTATGTCGTTGCTTAGTAAAAAAAATAAAAATTTAAAAAGAAAAATGATATTCGTGTTTGTTAACTGTTAACATTGGCACAGTCGTTAAGAACATGTCATCAAGTTGGCAGCTATAGTGTCGTTTCTTCAACTACAAAAGATAACACATGTTTGAATCTATGACGCAAATTCACTCAATGTTATGAACAACGTCAACTCTACATGTCGTATCTTTTGGATATGAATGCCATTTAACTCTCCAATTTTGCACCACATGTTAAAGGACATTACCATAGACTGTCTCAAAAATCACAAGACTATCTCGTATAGTCGTATGAGATACCGGAAAAACCAATCATACTCTTAACTTCTATACATACGAATCGCTATGAATCCACAGTTCGCTTTCTGGTTGATATGTCTAAAAAACATATCATTATTATAAACAAAAATCTAGATTTTAGATTTATTCAATTAACGATGTATATTATTTTTATTATAGATCATATACATCATTTAATGAATAAATTTAAAATGTTGATTTTTGCTTATAATAGTGACTGGAGGGTGTATATTAAAAGAAGTAAACCTCTTGAATGAATCTCAATTACTTAGAGATGATTAGCTGCTTGCGGTACTATTTCTTTTGAAAAAGAAAAATAAAATTTGGTTTCAAACCATTAAAATCGTTTAGTTTATTATTTGTTCTTTAAAAGTTTAGGCGAGTTAGATATCACGCAAGCATTTAGTTTAAATAGTGCTCACAATTATATATAGGTTATCAACCAGTTATCAAATTCTGACATCGACAATAAGCGTTGAATTCGTACCCACGTGGAAGCCAACTCCTTACTAATGAGCATACCTCATTTGGCAAACCATTTTCTAAAAAGTAAATAAAATAAAAAAAATCCTTGTATATTCAGAATTATTTAAATATAATAATATAAATTATTACAATCTCATATCATTTCGCATTTTATCATTAAATTTGGAAATATAACTTAAGCTATTATCAAAGTTCTAGCGTATTTACTTTTAATTTTAATTTTTTTTACAAATATATCCATCTATTATAATAAAAAAAATTATATTTAATTTTTTTTTCTCTCCTACTTTTATCATATTTTCTTTACTAAAAATAATATATTTACTTATTCATTTTTTTTAGAATACATCAAATAAACACGAATTTAAGGTGACTAAAAGCTAAAAATGAATTTACAAACAAACTTACAACAAAAGTTAGTATGACAAAATAGTAACTTGCCTACAAATGTGACAAAAGCAAAGTGATCAGGATACACATGCCTCCAAATTTGTCTGAAACAATTTGACGCTCAAATCATTCATTGAAACCGTAATTGATTGAATTGATCTATCAATTTGAATCAAATGAACATAACAAAACGCTTAAAACAACTCTTTTTTGGATTAGTGCAGACCTCAAAACTAACTTCGGTATACTTACAGATCACAAGGGTGGCCCTGAGGGTGTGCGGGAGAGGTGGCAGTCCAGAACTCAATTTTTTTAGGGGCACCAAAATTATTATTTTTACTTAGTAGTTAGTACTATCTACATATATTTCTTATTAATTCGCTTTGATTAATTCTATTAAAAATATATTTTTAGAGAACCTTGATTATGAATAAATCTTTTTCAACAAAAAATACAAGAAGAAAGATATTTGAATAATTATAAGGGCACAACTTTATTGATTCGCTTAAAAGACAAAAAATCTCAAGACCGACCCGGATTCTCATGTTGTCAGTAGAAGTTAAACTTACGTTCTTATGGAATGAGTTAAACTACATACCAACCAACTGAACCAAAGTCTTCATGAATGAAGAAGAAAGAGGAAAGTTAGAGATAAATGAAGTTTCTCTCTAAAAACTAGGGCGGGCTGCTATATGTCTTCATTTGTTTAAAAATTGTACTCTATCGGTTACAAAATACTCCCTCCGGTCCTATATATAAGAAAATTTTCAAAAAAATTTTTGGTCCTATTTATTAGAAAATATCACAACTTTTAAGGTGTAGTTATTGTTTAAAAGACTTTTATACCCCTTATTTAATGTTTGTCTTTTTAAAATTAGTGGGTGTATTTAATGCTTCACAATTTTTTATGAGGGTATATTTGTAAAAATATTCAAAAAGTTACACTAATTAATGAGTGTATTGGTTTTGATGTTTTTTGGTTTTTCTTCTTATAATAAGGACCGGAGGGAGTATAACCAAAAATGAGTAAAAAAAATGATATATTTAAATCAAATTTTAAACTAATTATATCAATTTTGTTTTATTCACTTTTGCCTATATTTTGTGTCCAGAGTAATAAAGTGAAGAGTTAAATAATGCATTATTGAAACAGCTTAGTCAGCTGGGAGTGCAGACCCACAAGTCATCACCTGAGTTAATGGTGTTGGAGTTATTACCTAACATTTAAGTGCATGAAATGGAAGTAATGATACTAACAATATTAATAGCGCTTTCACTCATCCCAGGTAAGCAGTCCTTTTATTTATCGTCTGTTACTTTTTTCTGAAACAAATTGTCTACGTATTACTTATATGGTCCTGACAACAAAACAGAACACCATGGCTCTACTACTATTTGTGAAGACATATTTAACATATAAGCTTACACGATTAATTAAACTAAGAAGTTGTTAAGTAACAGCATTTACAACTTTTTTATTAGATTATATAAAAAAAAATGTAAACTTCTTTTTTTTTTTTGAGGGATTTTTTTTTATATTTCTTGAAAGTATTCTTTTTTTATCTTTGGTTGGCAGATAGATAAAAGTATGGTTAACGATTGTTCGAGTTAAAATTCAAATTGTTGTGCTTCTGATCTTTTCTTTTTCATCTTAAATGAAATTTAACCACTTGAATTCAACCACTTAACTACTTTAAATAGTCGTGTTAATAACAATCACTCTCTTTTCTTTTTATAACGCTCACTCTTTTTATATATTGAAATTCGTTAGGGTCTCAATATTTTGGAAACAAACTCATCTTAAACTCGTGGAATACACAAATGAGTTTTTCAAAATAAGAGATTGAGTGTATGAATGAAAACTCTGAAGCATGTGAACTTCTAAAATGGTGAAGCATCCGTATCAGATACATATCAGTATCAAATATGTGTACGGTACTTGTACAATATGTACCGAACCGTATCCATTTTTGTTTGATTGATTTGTGGTAGTGGATAGGGTAAAAATGTGTAGGCAGTGAGAAAATAACAGAAATTATTTTAATTTTTTATTGTATTCAATTCTCTCTTTTACTTTTGATGAGAAATAGTTGAAGCGGCGGACAAAAAAGTAGATTCCTAAAACATGATAATATAAGTGTGGTTAAATACATAGTTAAAATACAATGATATTATACTATTTTTATATTATACTAGTTAAAATACATATTATACATGATAATACTCTACTTTGAGCTTATAATACCAATTTTTTGCTTAATCATTTTAATTGAAAAAATTTAAATATTACAAACTTTTTCGCCAGAGAAAGGCTTATATATATATATATATATATTAATTCCTCACAAAACATTTATCTGTAATTAGCTTCACTGTCATAGACATTGAAGAACTCTAAGCTTTTTTGGTACACTATCCTGAAGGAATGAAGGGTAGTAATGGAATAAATAAATAAAGTATGAAGTGGCAGAAAGGTTCTTTGTTCTAGCTTTTAGAGGGTGTTGTGGTCCGCAACTACTACTACTGATTGCAACTATTCAGTGGTCACAAGCAAGCACTAGCAGCAAGCATTTCAACTCTCTTTCTCTTCCCTTCACCTCTCTCTTTATTAATAATGCAGTTAAGGGAAAAACAGCATCACAAGTTTTAGCTAATGGAATTTGAATTCAACTGATTAAGCATTTCCTTTTCTTTTCTTTTATGCCAAGGTAGTTAAAACTTTGAAGGGTCTCATAAAAAAAAACTTTTTTTTCTCTCTTATTTTTTGTTATGTGCATGTTGAATCTCTTTCACTTTCTTAGTTCAAGTTTTCCGGTTTGGAAAATATTTGCATGCATGTATGTATACTCTTTTGAATTTCTTGCTTGTTTTACTAGTTTATGCTTATGATTTGCTTGCCTCACATGTTTTTGTTGTAAAGTCCTCTTTGATTTATTTATGTTTTTCATGAGATCTTAATTATTATCTGGCTTTCCTGCTTACTGTTTTCTGAAAGTGCCAGCAGCAAATGTGATCTTTATTCTGTAGTACATGGTTGTAAGTTGCTGGTGGTGCTTGCAGTTACGCTGCGAAGCTTTATATTGCGGATAAATGTGGTTGAACTTGAAATTGTAGTTGCAATGTTGTTGTAGAGACCTCAAAATCCTGGAATTGCGGTTGCAGACAACTATTTAAAACCTTAGCTTACAAAATACAAGCTTTTTTGTACTGAGAAATTATTGAGAATTTGTTTTGTGAGTGTTGATCATCTGAATATGGTTGGGGTTAATCTTTTCATGGCATGCCACTCTGTACTGTGATTAGTATCTGCCAGCTCGCTATTTGGACCTTTTAACCATTTAGGCAAAGTGAAGTATAGAAAGGAGTTTTGATTAATTAAAGTCTAGTAGCTTACTGAATGAAACTCGTGATCTCATGGTTTTGCAGAAGGAATTGGATGTTGATGAGAGTCTGAGAAAGGATGCTAAGCCAGCTATGGTTTGTACTGCCAATGATTTACAAGAATGGAAAGATTTTCCCAAAGGACTCAAGGTTCTTCTCCTTGAGGGAGACAACACTTCTGTTTCTGAGATAAGAACAAAGCTTGAGGCCATGGACTATAATGGTACGATACTTTTTGGATTCTTTCTTTTTTGTTATAGTGTGTATCACTTCTTCATCTACATAAATTTTGGTCTGCCAATTTGTACTATGGTTACTTTGGGAGTAAAGCTTATCTTAATCTTTTGGTACTATGGCATCTTGCAAAGCGTCGTTGCTTTAGAATTATAGAATGTCATTGCTTTAGAATCCTTGAATAGTAACCAAGTGGTTGAATTCAAGTGGTTAACGAGCTTCAGCTAAGGTTGAATCGTTTGGGAGAACCCGAGTTCGAATCCTAACTGGATAAATCCTTGGCCAAGTTTTGCTTACCTCCCGCCCAGATTCTGAATTACCAGAGTCCCCTTCCCCTAGGAACCGGAGGGTTAAGACCAAAAAAAGGAATACTTTTATAGTTCTTTGTAAAACTGTGATCTCAGGATTTAGTTGCCATATATTTTGAAAGAATACATCTTCCTGTGTTATTATTGTCAATATTTCCATATATGGTAATTCTTGCATGGCTTGTGAACATGTCTAAGCTTTCATCTTTAAAGTATGCACCTTGTGTGTTTTCAAAACCGGATATGGTCCAAATTGTAATGATACTGAGTTTGAATCTTTGATATTTTTGTAATTCGATCACTTTTTTATTGCTTGGTCACTACTCAATATGAATTAGTTGGCTGCAGAGGACATGCATTTCTTATGGAGAACAAAAGTTTCTGCGAAAGCAAGTTAATTGAATATACTTGATTTTATTGAAATTCTCGTGGTTCTTTTACTCTACTGTCTCCTGCATCTTTCCTGATTCAGCTTTTATGTACATGCTTGCCCTTTCTGTTAAGTTGTTTATTAATCCTCAGAGTTTCTATACAGTTTCTATATTCTGTGATGTGAATGAAGCCTTGTTAGCAGTCTCAAGTAGACCTGAAGATTTCCATATAGCCATAGTGGAGGTAATGAACTTTCATTTTCTATATAAACGACAAATCATAATGTAGTAAATTTGAAACTTAGATCTGTGTGGTTGTTAAAAATAAAATGAACATCTCTAAGGAGAAATGATGATATTGACTTGTTAACTGCTGCCAAATTTCGTATCATAACTTTGTAAAGTAATACGGCTTCGATAATGTTATTTGTAACCACATGGATCCATCCTAATTGTAGGTGAGTTCAAGCAGTTGTGAGGGAAGCTTCAGATTTCTTGAGAATGCCAAGGACTTACCAACCATCTGTAAGTACATAAACCAAACACAAATTTTCAGGTTTAAAGAATATAGATTAAATTAACTTCTGCATATTAAAGAATATTGCAATAACTAATTATATTTGCCTTGTGATTGCTGTTGTTTTATATTATGCAACTTCTTATATTTTAGTAGCTTTTACCTATGGAAACTTGAAATTGATGAATGGTCTAGAGGCGGAACATGACATGGAAAATATGGGGAAAATGTTGACATTAATGCTTTTTTGTGCTTGCTGCAAGTTTTGTAACCAGTGACTTCTTCAATTTTTGATGCAGTGACTTCAAACAGCGATTGTCTGAACACCATGATGAAATGCATAGCGGTAAGATTTTGGTTATATTCTTTGAGATAAATCCAATTTCCGTATATTGTTATTTCATGCTTTGGATTCTTTCCGGTTGACCATATCCTTTTAAAATTAGTGGGCTAATCAAACTAGTTTTATTTGGTTTTTCAGTTCTACTTACTTAAATAGGATCTTTAACTTCATAGACAAAGTGTATTTTCAATCCATTTTAATTGTTGATGCGTGCACACCTCTTTACTCTTTGCTTCGTTTTCTTTTTTAAGCTTGGAGCAGTGGAGTTTCTCAGCAAACCACTCTCTGAGGACAAGCTCAGAAATATTTGGCAGCATGTGGTTCACAAGGTCTGTAAATAATATTCGTGATATTCCACATGCATTTACTCTTAACATATGCTGAGAAAAATAGTTCTTATGTGGTTCAACTCAAACAGGCGTTCAATGCTGGGGTAAGTGCGCTGTCTGAATCACTGAAACCTGTCAATGAATCAGTAGCCTCCATCTTGCAGTTCCAAACAGACAACGAACAGCATGAAAGTAAAGCCTCAATCAAGTTAGAGCAAGTATCGAGGTTTGCTGACAATGACCACCATGAGCATTATCCAGCTCCGTCAACCCCACAATTGAAACAGGTGGCAAGATTACTTGATGATGGGGATTGCCAAGAGCAGACTAATTGCTCCACGGAAAAAGAAAGTGGGGAACATGATGGAGAATCTAAATCTGTCGAAATTACATGTGAAAATTTGAATGCTGAAAGTATTACTCAACAAACGAAATCTGAAGCTACTTTGGTTCAGAAGGAAGATGAGGAATTTGCCAACGCTTCTAAGTGTGAGAGTGTTGTTTCACCACAGTTACCAAATGTGAAGGTTCTAAACAATAGTGAAAGTAATACAACATCTGCAAATAAAGTAGGTGTTCGTAGTCATAAATGTGAGATAAAAGCTAATCGGAAGAAGATGAAAGTAAGCTGCTTTACAATTCATTCTTCTCATAATGTTCTTGTTCCGTTATTTCGCACTGTTCATTGTTTATCCATTTTGTTGTATAAGGTTATATTCATTTTATGTATGAGTGATCTGCTGAACCTGATTTTCTTAATACCGTGTTGGTACTTTGGTCTCAGGTAGACTGGACGCCAGAGCTGCACAAAAAATTTGTGAAGGCAGTGGAACAACTAGGCATTGATCACGCTATTCCTTCTCGGATATTGGATCTAATGAAAGTGGAGGGCTTGACAAGGCATAATGTGGCAAGCCATCTTCAGGTTATAATCTACCTTCCCACGATTTCCAAAACTATTTCAATACTTCATTCAAAACTGTTAGTGATTAAATAATATTTGTATATCTTCATAGGTAATGCATACTAACATAAGGTTTTTTAATGTTTAAATTCAACCAGAAATATAGAATGCATAAGAGACATATCTTGCCGAAGCAAGAAGATCGTAAATGGCTAAATCCAAGGGATCCAACTCAAAGGAACCATTGTCTTCAAAGACCAATTATGCCCGGTCCTCCATCATATTATTCTAACCATACCCTTCCTCCTCTAGCTCCTCTATATCCTATGTGGGGACAATCTGGAACTCAAACGGCTGGCATGCAGGTTTGGGGCCATTCTGGTTATCCCGTGTGGCAGCCTACAGAAAGTTGGCATTGGAAACCATTTCCGGGGGTAATATATTTGTTCAGAATTCGAGAGTATGAAGTTTTTGTTCACATTAACAACCTTTCTCTTTGGCTTATGTAGAGATTATGGCTGCAGTTTGACATGTGATCACTTGATGTTGCAGATGCATCCAGATGCATGGGGCTGCCCAGTGTTACCTCCACCTCAACCTCCTTGCTATTCCTACTCTCAGGTGAGTATCATAAAAATGAAGATTTTAACTTTATCCTTTGCTATTTTGTGTGCTAATAGTTAATACCTGATAATGTAATTATGCCTGCACAATTTGTTTTTTCTAGTTATTTTTTTTTTATCAAACCGCAGGATATACCTGCAGTGAGTAACGCTAATGCAATGGATTACACGTTTAGCATGCCACATAGTTCCTTTGACGATTATCCGGTAATGCAATACTTTCCTTTCAGTTTCTTTCTACTTGATCATAGTAGCTACATGCAAGTAACCAGTTTATATATTCTTATTAGCACCATTTCATGTTGTGATGAAATCGTAGTCCTACTTAAAAGCATTACAAATATTGAAAATCCGAAAAAAGTTCAGTGCTTCAAACTCGATTTATAACATTGCAACGAATAACTGAGTACATTGACATTGAGAAATTATATTTAACATGTTTTCTACCGAGCACGTGTCTTACAAATGCTGATTATCAAAATGCTTTGTAGAGTACGAAAAGACTATGTATCCTGTGTCGAATAAATATGATCAATGGTTTTAAAGGCTGAATATATCACATGGTTTTTCTAATTGAATAAATTTGCAAGGGAATCAGGGCATAATTGAGTCTTCTCTAACTTACCAAATGTTTGTATAGTAGGCGCATGCAAATTAAAATAAAAACACGAGCACTAAAAATCGTTTTAGGCAAGAAACGAAATTATGAAGCGTGTCTACCAAATCATCATTGTTTTATAGACTCTCCATGAACTCTTACCATATAGTGTTTTACAATGCATGCATGCAGGCAGAGGAGGTTATTGACAATGTTGTGAAGGAGGCAATAAGTAAGCCATGGCTACCTTTGCCTATAGGCCTCAAACCTCCTTCCATGGATAGTGTGTTGGCTGAGCTTTCAAGGCAAGGCATTTCCAGCATCCCTCCAAGCTACAATGGTTCTATTCCCTATTGACATTTACAACCAAAAACTGGTTCTGATGGTGACAAACTTCTATACAAAAAGGGTCCACTAGATCATGGCCCTGTTGTGATTTTTTTTTAGTTTCTCAAATTTATCAAGTCTCAAGTAGTAAATTGACTGGGAATAGGAGAATTGGGACCATTTTGTTTTGCCATATTAGGTCCCCCACTCCCACATCACACCACCAACAACCACTTCATACAATACCTTGATGCAACAACCAAGTAGAAGTCATGTAGCACGGACACTTGACAACATGTCCGTATCTGGTGTCCGACACCAACATATGTGTCCAATGTCAACGTGTTTGTGTCAACATCGTGTATGATGTCTGTGTTTGTGTGTGTCAGTGCTTCATAGAGTAGTACACATTGATACTATCCATCAGCTCATGCCAAAACAAAGCAAAAACAAAATCAAATAAAAAAATATCAAGTGGGGGACACCGGTTAGGCTACTTGGCCGGTTGAGAATTGGCCACACATTTGTTGATGCTCTCTAAAAGAAATTGTGGTTGTAAATAGATGCTGATATGGTTGTAAATGTGGTACTTTTGGGAAGCATAAAACAGTGATAAGTATGTTTTGTTGGGGTTGTATTTTTGGGTGTGGGAATCTAATAATGGTAAGGATAGGAACAATGTTGTGAATAAAAAGATGAGTTCAAAGGCTTGACGGATGCTAACTTTTTCTTCTTTTTGAAACTGAATTTTATCTTTCAGCTGTTTGCTAAATTCAGAATTTAGTTGTTTCAACGTTCTTCATGTATTAATCTGTCTTTCAGACCTTTTTCACCAAAATTATGTATCATTTTCCAGTTATAGAAAAGATCAATTCTAGTATATGAATGTAAATTATGATAGGTAGTTTGTTTTAGGAAGTCATTTTTGTTTGTCTCACTCACTGATGTTGTCCCGTGGGTTTGTTACTTTGTTTCTTCCTTCTTCTTGTTTTTTTTTTCTTTTCAAATAATTATTTGATAAGAAAGTAAATTTCTGATTCAAAAAAAAAAAAAAGATAAGAAAGTAAATTTAGTTTTGCATGGAATGTTAAGATACAGTGAGTAGTTGTATGAAACTAAAAAAGATTAGCAATCATTGGTTCAAACCTGCTGTGACTTTGGTTCAAGTCCAAAATTTTATAGTTGGTAGATTATACCTAGATTTCATTATAAAAAAATATATAATATTGTTCTTATCAAAATAAAATTGGCCTAAAATAAAATTTAGAATACTTAATATGCACATACAAATTATATTAGTCTTACTTATCCAGGGAAGGATAGTTTGCTATTCTCCATTTAACCATGGTTAGACGAGAGGTTAGTTGCTATTCTCCGTTCTCTTGTTTGAATGGCAGTTCTTATATTCAAATTTAATTCTGATATCTTCTATAACTCTTACAAATCAAACAATCCTGACGTGTTTTGAGAGAATAGTTCTACAGATTTAATTATTATGTACTGAGAGAGCATAACTCAAATATAAATACGCAGTGAGCACATACTCTAAAATAAAATACCGAGCTTAAAATATGAACGGTTTAATCTTGATATAACGATCATGGATGTTCTAATTCCGTGGGATTTGTCACATAGTAATCCATATTCGTCTTTTTTTCAATCTGAGAAGGTCTGTTATGACTCATGAGCAAAAACATCGTTTGATTGTACTTTTGATCGGCTTCGTACCTCTCATTTTTGCTGGGGATTTTTAAATTCTTTTGATTGTATCTATACATGGTGCTCTCTTCTAAAATTTGTTTGAAGGTGGCAACCATTATTTCGCAGTGTTACATGAAGTGGTGTATACCGGAAACGTGTAAGAAATTGAAACAACAAAATAAAGAGATTGAGACATTAGTATACATTGTTAATTCATTTCAATTGTATGTAGTAAAACTATGCATTGCAAATCATGTAAAAAGTTGCTCATGGAGTTAGGGAATTCATCATCGAAGAAAAAAGAAAAAATGTTTATAGAATGAAGAGTTAATATTACATTTGAACAAACCGTTAGAGAGAGATCAACATGACATTGATCAGAATGCAATTGAACTCAGATTCTTTAAACAAGTTCTTAGTGTCGAATACATAAAAAAAAGTTGAGTATCGAATTAATTTGTGAATGAAAAAACGTGTTTGAAAGGAGAAATTTCACTAAAAGTGGCCCTCCAATATTTTGGTGAATTCATTGATATAATATTTCTTAGTTAACAAGACATATTATTATAGAGAGTGGTTTTTAAAGGAGTGTGATTTTCTCAAAAATAAATATTTAAAGACAGTGGTTTGAATCGAGTAAAGAGAGCATAACATTGTTAGAGGAGGGAAGAGACTGATTTATTATTTTATAAATTTAAGGGACTAAATTATTCCATCTTTACAATTTTGTGGATCAAAATATTCATTTATGCTTTCAAAAACTTATTGAAGTAATACCACAACATCTATATTAATCGTTGAGTTAAATATTTAAGAGAAAGAGGGACATACATTGTCATTGTAAATTAGTTTTGAGGCTTGTTATTTGAACAATCATTTGTATAATAACTTATAGGACAACCATAAATTTACAAAGAAAAATAGGTATTTACATGAAAACTAAAACAATAAAGAGGGAGAATAAAAACATAATGTAAGTATTGTCGCGGGGATTTTCGGAGATCAAACTATTGATTAGCGTTGACTCACTAATTTTATTTCACGACTGAACTTTTAATTTTTTAAAAGAAAAGGGGAAAAAGTTCTAAATTACCACATTTTTTAAAGATTTAGGGTTTGGGGGTTAGTTACGTTTAGGGAAGGTGTTAGCACCCTAAACGTTCGTAGTATTCTACGAGAACCTCTTGATTTTATTTATTTATTTTTGGCTATAACTTGCTTATATATTTTTAAGAGAAAGAATTTAGAGTAGTGAGGAAAAAAATGTTTTTTATTTTTTATGATTTGGAAGGACAAAGTCCTTTGCCTACGTACCCGTGAGGGATCAAAACCTCGTAGTTCGGGGTAAAAATGCCGATTGATTTTTTTTTTTTTTGTATTTTTTAGTTTTTGAAAAAGTTTTAAAGATAAAATAAGGCCAAGTGGCAGAAATAAGATTGTTTGTATTTTTTTATTTTTTTGAAAATGATTTAAATGTTATTAAAACGGATTAATGGTTATTTAAGAAAATAAAAGAAGAAAAAGGGGCACTTTGATTGAAAATCAAGGTTTGTTTAAGAAAAGATTTTGAGTTTTTTTTTTATTATTTGCATGTTTTTGTTTCTTTTTGATAATAAATAACTAAGACCTGAAATATAACAAAAAGCTAAATACGAGGAACTTCCGTGGTGACGTTGGATCACCACGAAACCCTTTTGAAATTAAACTAACCTAATATTTTTTTGAATTTTTTTTTGTAAAGCGAAGTAAATAAATAAAACAAAACACACATGCATGATTTTTCTCATTTATAATTTACATTGGTCCTAAATACATTCTAAGGCTATGCAATAAAAAAAACAAATGACGAACAAGAACTACAATGATGATTAAAGATAAAAATGCATGAGATGATTGTTAGATATGAACAAATAAAATGCTTAAAAAAATATAATAAAAGGAAAAAAACACACAATAATAAAAAACAGGGGTTGCAGAAAAGAAGAATTCCGGCGCGGTGGCGGAGTTAAAAACTCCTTTTTTTTAAAAAAAAAAATTGGTTTTAGAAAGTCTTTCTTTCCCTCTTTTCAAACCTTAAACACAAATCTCAAAACCTCACTAAAAAAAACCTAGATCTAAGTTAGAGGGAACTGCTTTTTTTTGTGTTTTTTGGGTTTGTGGTTTGGATCTTGATGGGGAGGCCGCGACTTGTGGCTATTGTGTTCGGTTTGTGTTGTTTTTGGGTGTATTGGGAGGTGGTTTTGTGGTGGTTTCGGTTGGTGGAGGGAGGCCGAATTTGTGTTTTGGGTTGATGGTGAATGGTTGTTGGTTTTTTTCTTTGATTCGTGTGTTTGTGGATTGATGGTAAATGGTTGTTGATTTTTTTGCTTTGATTCGTGTGTTGTGGGTTGTGGTGATGGTGTTGTGTTGTTGTTTTCTATTGGCCGGAGATGGATTCTGGCGCGGTGGCCGGCCGGTCAAAGTGGCGGCGCCACCGCGCCGGAGTAAAAAAAACTTCTTTTTTTTTTTTAAAAAAAAATACCTTTTCAAAATCCTTTTTTCTACCCTTTTCAAATCCAAAACCCAAACTCTCAAATTCTTTTTTAAATAACCTAGATCTAGGTTTTAGTTTGCGAAAGAAAATTACCCCTTTTTGTTTTCTTGGTTCGGATGTGATTGCTGGTTCGTGAAGGTGAGAAAAACACAAGAAGGAGGGGTTGAATTGTGTTGCCTTTTTTTCTTTTCTCTCTCAAAAACTTATGTTAGTTCAGATTCTGATATTGATCAGATCTGAAGCTATTTTTCAGAGTTTGTTTAGCAGCGGATATAAAAGGTAAATGAGAGGGGGAGAGAGAGAGAGAAGTTTATCCTGGTTCCTTCCACAATCCGGAAGTAGTCCAGTCCCCTTGTTACTAACAAGAGATTTTTCACTATAATCAAACGATTACAATTGCTCAAGCACAAAGCATAGATACTTCCTTGCTCGCACACACAGTATGAGACTTTCTTGCTCAAACACCTAGTAAGAGACTTCCCTGCTCAACCACAAAGGATGAGACTTCCTTGTTCAACCACAAAGGATGAGACTTCCTTGCTCAACCACAAAGGATGAGACTTCTGGTTGCTCAAGCATGCAGGATAGAGACTTTGATTCAAACAGATTTACAACAGAAAACAGTTTGAGTTGAACACTTGATATACTATCAATGGTGTTCACAAAATACAACACAGGTTAAGACTCTACACTTAAGGAATTCTAAGATAAAAAGGTTTGTAAGAATTCCTAAGTTATTTGATGACTGTTGGATGAAAAACAGAGTATGGCAGTTTCTGGTTTTTTCAGTCTTATATTTCTGAACAGAGTCCTTAGCTTTCTTCTTCAAATCTTCAATCCTTTATAGAGGAATTAAGAGCTGTTGAGAAGATTGTCATGTCATCAAAGAGAGCCGTTGCAAATAGAAGCTTCAGCCAGCATTCAATTCGTTTCTGACAAATGTGTGCGCAACACAGAAAACAGAGCAAAACAATTTGAATTGTTTCCTTAAAACAGGGAGAATGTTTTTGCCAAGGAGACAACTGTTGTGTTGAGTCTTTTGTGTTGGCTGCATGTTTTGGCAAAACCAATGTATTGAATAAGAAGCATCTCCATATTTGAAACATTTCTTCAGTTGCAAGTTTTGTGTTTTGAAGCCATTCAGAAGCAGAAAATGTCATCAGAAGCTGAATGCACTGTAGCAGTTCAGAAGCTGATTTCAGGTTCTGAAGCCAGCGTTGACTTTTGTTGACCTCATCAGAAGCTGGGTTTTCAGATTAGTTTTTGCGCGTATCTTGGGAGATTTAGCAAGGAATTATCCTTGTATATTTGCTTCTAGAAGGCTGGTTTATTTGGAGAAGATTTTATTGAAGATTTGGTTCAAAGATATGAAATTCGTATTTTCTGTTTTAAATCTTTCAAAGATACAAAACAGTTTTATTTGTTACTTGATTGGACCAATCTTATTCCAGTAACAAATCAATTCAGAAGATTTGGAGCATAATTAAGAGGCTTGCTGAATATTATAAAAGGAGGAGCTTTGCTATTGAAGACTTACGATTTAGAGAGTTAGAAAATCAGAAAATTGAGTCTGTGTTTTAACTTAGAGTTTATTGTGCACCACTCATATGTTTTGAGTTGGTTTAGAGTTTTATAGAGTTGTGATTCATTCTAAGCCTTTAGGTACGAATGAAGTCTGTGTGTTTTTGAAGTTTTCTTAAAAACAGAGTGTTATAGTTAAGGGGTTCAGTAACTGGGTTGCAGTTGCTTGAATAGGAAGATAGTGGATTCTATTACTCAGAGTTGGGTAGAAGTCTGACTAGGTGGAGGTTAATTGCTTGGGATAGGAACTGGGAGTCAGTGTCTGAGTCTTGAGGATTAAATCCAATAGTGGATTTCCTTCCTGGATTGGTATCCCCCAGAGTAGGAGGTGTTTACTCCGAACTGGGTTAACAAACCTTGTGTGTTCTTTAGCTTTCCTGCACTTTATTTTCTGCTCTTGCTTTGTGTTTGCTTGTACTCTGTTTTAGCGTTTTATTGTGCCCTGCATATTGTTCAGAACCTGTTTGGTTCAGAACCTGGTAACTCTCTTTTTGCCTGGCCAGAAATTTCAATTGGCATCAGAGCAGGCACCCTGCCTGTATTTTGGGTGAGATCCAGAGGACTTAATTTCTGGTAAGCATGGATAGAGAAGGAGGATATGTCAATAGACCACCTCTACTAGATGGCACAAACTATGAGTATTGGAAGTCTAGAATGTGTGCCTTCTTAAAATCTATTGACAGCAGGACTTGGAAAGCTGTGATTAAAGGCTGGGATCATCCTGAGGTTTTGGACAAAGATGGTAACAAAACTGGAGTGTTGAAGCCTGAAGAGGAGTGGACCAAAGCTGAAGATGACTTGTCTCTGGGAAATTCAAAAGCTTTGAATGCAATCTTTAATGGTGTGGACCAGAACATGTTCAGACTTATCAAACAGTGTACTGTTGCTAAGGAGGCCTGGGAAATTTTGAAGACAACTCATGAAGGAACCTCTAAAGTGAAGATGTCCAGATTGCAGCTGCTGACCACCAAATTTGAGAACCTGAAGATGAAGGAGGATGAATCCATTTAGGATTTTTACATGAATGTGCTGGACATGGCAAATTCTTTTGATTCACTTGGGGAGAAGATGTCTGATGAGAAGTTGGTGAGAAAAATCCTCAGGTCCCTGCCCAGAAGATTTGACATGAAGGTCACTGCAATTGAGGAGGCTCATGATATTTCTGCCATGAAGCTTGAAGAACTGATTGGGTCATTGCTCAATTTTGAAACTGCCTTTTGTAAACAGACTGAGAAGAAAGGAAAAGGTGTAGCCTTTAGTGTGAACTCTGAAGCTGATGATCAACAAGAGTCTGAAGAGGATGACTTATCAGAAGCTCTGGTGTTGCTGGGAAAACAATTCAACAAGATTCTGAAGAATGTTAACAGAAAAGCCAAAGCCAAAGGTCAGAATTTCAGATTCAATAACAAAAAGCAACAAGCTGATGAGAAGAAGACCAAGTCTGAGGAGAAAAGTAACCAAGCCAAAGGTGTGCAGTGCTATGAGTGTGAGGGGTATGGACATATCAAGTCTGAATGTCCTACTTTTTTTAAGAAGCAGAAGAAAAGCCTAGCTGTTGCATGGTCTGATGATGGTTCTGAAGAAGATGATGTTAGTGAATCTGATATGTGTGATACTGGTCTGGTAGTGAGGTCTGGAGCTATCTTGAAGAAGGAGCCTGTTTTAGAGTCTGAAACCTTTTCAGAGTCTGACTCAGAGTCTGAAGCCTCATCTGTGTCTGAAGCTGCTAGAACCTCATATGATGAACTAGCTGATAACTACAAAAAGCTGTATACCAGAAGTGCTGAGGTTTGCAAACAAGTTTTGGATCAGAAGGAGACTATTCTTCAACTGGAGGCTGAAAAAGGTGAACTGTTAGTGCAGAATTCAGATTTAAAAGAAGAAGTGAACCAACTGAACTCCCAACTTGATCAAATGAAGAAGCAAGTGAAGATGTTGAACTCTGCTACTGATAAATTGGAGGACATTTTGGGGAATCAGCAACAAGGAAAAACTGGTTTAGGTTTTGTTGATCAGACTCAGATTCCTAAACAGATGAATTTTGTTCCTGCTACTCAAACTCATGATTCTATGGTTGGAACATCAAAGAAGAGACTTCAGATGCAAGGTCAGAAGCATGGTCAGATGCTACCTCAGAAGCAATCCCAGAAATCTTTCAGAAACAGAAGGAGGAGGAATCATCCATGGATCTGTCATCATTGTGGAAAGAAAGGGCATATCAAACCATTCTGCTTTATATTGTATGGTTACCCTGAACACTTCCAATATAGAAGAGTGCAACCAGCTGCACCCAGACACAGTGTTCAGAAGGTGTGGAAACCTAAGGTTCAGAATGTAGGCCTGATTGCTCATACTTCATTAAGAGCCACCTCAAAAGAAGACTGGTATTTTGATAGTGGGTGTTCAAGGCACATGACTGGTGTGAAGAAGCTACTGAGCAATATCAGATCATACTCCAGAAGTTATGTGACATTTGGAGATGGTGTAAAAGGTCAGATTCTGGGTATTGGTGATTTGATCAGAGAAGGTTTGCCCAGACTTAATGATGTGCTACTGGTGGAAGGATTAACCTCTAATCTAATCAGTATCAGCCAACTTTGTGATCAAGAATTGAAGGTTAATTTTAACAAACTAGAGTGTATTGTTACTGATCAGGAAGATAAGATTCAGATGAGAGGCTGCAGATCCAAAGACAACTGTTACTTATGGGTTTCTGAAGAAGAAAGAAGTTTGACTTCTTGTCTTATGAGCTCAGAAGAGGAAGTCAAACTCTGGCACCAGAAGTTGGGACATCTGCATCTGAAAGGCATGAAAAAAATCCTAAGTACTGAAGCTATCAGAGGTGTACCTAATCTGAAGATCAATGAGGACAATGTTTGTGGTGATTGTCAAATTGGGAAACAAACAAGAAAGTCTCATCCCAGATTAGTTCACCAGGTAACTACTAAAGTACTAGAACTTGTTCATATGGATTTAATGGGGCCTATGCAAGTAGAGAGTATTGGAGGCAAGAGGTATGCTTTTGTAATGGTAGATGACTACTCAAGATTCACATGGATCAGTTTTGTTAGAGAAAAGTCTGATACTTTTGAAGTATTTAAAGACCTGTGCATTCAATTACAAAGAGAAAAAGATTGTGGCATAGTCAGAATCAGAAGTGATCATGGCAAAGAATTTGAAAACAAGAGTTTTTCAGAATTCTGTGCTTCTGAAGGTATAAAGCATGAGTTTTCTGCACCTATCACACCTCGGCAAAATGGTGTAGTTGAGAGGAAGAACAGGACTTTAGCAGAATGTGCAAGGGTTATGCTGCATGCTAAGAAGCTGCCATATATGTTTTGGGCTGAAGCAATGAACACAGCATGTTATATCCATAATAGAGTCACTCTGAAGAAGGGAACAACTTGTACCTTATATGAACTATGGAAAGGAAGGAAGCCTACAGTCAAATACTTCCATGTTTTTGGGAGCAGATGCTACATTTTGGCTGATAGGGAAAACAGAAGAAAACTGGATCCTAAGTCTGATGAGGGCATATTCCTGGGTTATTCAGTAAACAGCAGAGCTTATAGGGTGTTTAATTCAAGAACTAAAGTTATGATGGAGTCCATTAATGTGGTAATTGATGATCTGACTGCTGAGAAAGATAGAAGTGAGTCTGAAGTTGTTCCAGAATCTGAAGTATCAGAAGAACAAACCTCAGAAGCAGAAAAGCATTCAGATTCTGAAGAAGCAGAAGACCAACCAGATCAAGTTCCTAATGGTAAAGGGCCATCAATTAGAGTTCAGAAGGATCATCCTAGAGACTTAATCATTGGAAGCTTAGATCAAGGTGTCAGAACCAGGAGATCAGATGTTGCTGCTACTGATTCATGCTTTGTGTCAAAGTTTGTGCCTAAAAATGTGAAAGAAGCCCTAACTGATGAATTTTGGATTGAAGCAATGCAAGATGAATTGAATCAATTCAAAAGGAGTGAAGTGTGGGATCTAGTTCCAAGACCTGAAGGGCTGAATGTGATTGGGACTAAGTGGATATTCAAGAATAAAACAGATGAAAATGGTACTGTAGTCAGAAACAAGGCAAGGTTGGTTGCTCAGGGTTATACTCAAGTTGAGGGACTTGATTTTGATGAGACCTTTGCACCTGTGGCCAGACTAGAGTCCATAAGACTACTGTTGGGTGTATCCTGCATTCTCAAATTCAAGCTATTTCAGATGGATGTGAAGAGTGCATTTCTGAATGGATATCTGCAAGAAGAAGTGTATGTTGAACAGCCTAAAGGATTTGTGGATCATAAATTTCCTAATCATGTGTACAAACTGAAGAAGGCCTTGTATGGATTAAAGCAAGCACCAAGAGCATGGTATGAAAGGCTTACTCAATTTCTTGTGGCTCAAGGTTACAGAAAAGGAGGTTCTGATAAGACTTTGTTTGTGAAAGATGAAAATGGGAGTCTGATGATAGCTCAGATTTATGTGGATGACATAGTGTTTGGAGGGATGTCTCAGAAGATGGTCAAATTGTTTGTTCAGCAGATGCAGTCAGAATTTGAAATGAGCTTAGTTGGTGAACTGACATACTTTCTTGGATTACAAGTCAAGCAAATGGAAGATACAATCTTCATTTCTCAAAGTAAGTATGCAAAGAACATAGTGAAGAAATTTGGATTGGAATCTGCTGCTCACAAGAGGACACCAGCTGCTACTCACCTGAAGTTAACTAAGGATGAACATGGAGTCTCAGTAGACCAAAGTCAGTACAGAAGCATGATTGGTAGCCTATTGTACTTAACTGCAAGCAGGCCTGATATCACATTTGCTGTAGGAGTTTGTGCAAGATATCAAGCTGATCCTAAGATGAGTCATCTGACACAAGTTAAAAGGATCCTAAAGTATGTGAATAGCACAAGTGATTATGGAATCATGTATTCTCATAGTTCATGTTCTGAACTGATAGGATATTGTGATGCTGACTGGGCTGGAAGTGCTGATGACAGGAAGAGCACTTCAGGATGTTGTTTCTTCTTAGGAAATAACTTAATATCTTGGTTCAGCAAGAAACAAAACTGTGTTTCACTGTCAACTGCTGAAGCTGAGTATATTGCTGCTGGAAGTAGTTGCTCACAATTGGTGTGGATGAAGCAGATGCTGGAGGAGTACAACATTGAACAAGGAACTATGACATTGTTCTGTGACAATTTGAGTGCAATCAACATCTCTAAGAATCCAATTCAGCACAGCAGAACCAAACACATAGACATCAGACATCATTTTATCAGAAACCTTGTGGAGGATAAAGTCATTCAGCTGGAACATGTAGCTACTGAAGAACAAGTTGCTGATATTTTCACAAAGGCCTTGGATGCTAAGCAGTTTGAAAACTTACGGAGCAAGTTAGGTGTGTGTTTGCATGAAGAGTTGTAGCAATTACTGCAAACTGGATGTGAGGAAGCTAGAGTACCTGCCAGTTGTGCCTATGCTAAGTGTGATCCTGAACCTGAGACTGAATCTGATATGTTTTCCAAGATCTGTGTTACCTGTTCTGATTTTAATCCCTATTTGAAGACTATGAGTTGTCAGAATTTTATGGCTAAAAAGGGGGAGAAAATCTTATGCAATGTGTTGGCCTTGTTGGCTCTAATACCAAGAATTAGAAGATGTATTGCTCTGATATGTGTGTCATTAATTCAGAAGGTGACTAGTTTTGCTCTGATACCAAGCAAGATATGTCCAGATATGATCAAGGGGGAATATGTGTCTCAGGGGGAGTACAAGTTTGTTATATTCCTGAAGTGTAGTGATCCTGAAGTATAGTGGTCCTGAAGAACAATTGTGTGCAGCTCCTGAAGTGTTGGCTCTGATATGCTCTGATACCATAAATTCAGAAGTAAGGGGGAGTTTGATGTATGCTGAGTTGCAGGGGGAGTATGTGTGATGATCAGGAGTTGATCAGTAGCTCTGATACCTTGGAGTAGCTCTATCAGAAGTTCAGAAGTTGAAGCTGTATGTTTAACATAGCTGAACCGCTGCCTAAACTAATTGCTATGATGTATTATTGTGGAGTTCTTCATTGTTGAGCTGATTATAATGAAGATTGAAGGACTTGGATGGTTTTAGCCAAAAATTTGCCAAAGGGGGAGATTGTTGAGTCTTTTGTGTTGGCTGCATGTTTTGGCAAAACCAATGTATTGAATAAGAAGCATCTCCATATTTGAAACATTTCTTCAGTTGCAAGTTTTGTGTTTTGAAGCCATTCAGAAGCAGAAAATGTCATCAGAAGCTGAATGCACTGTAGCAGTTCAGAAGCTGATTTCAGGTTCTGAAGCCAGCGTTGACTTTTGTTGACCTCATCAGAAGCTGGGTTTTCAGATTAGTTTTTGCGCGTATCTTGGGAGATTTAGCAAGGAATTATCCTTGTATATTTGCTTCTAGAAGGCTGGTTTATTTGGAGAAGATTTTATTGAAGATTTGGTTCAAAGATATGAAATTCGTATTTTCTGTTTTAAATCTTTCAAAGATACAAAACAGTTTTATTTGTTACTTGATTGGACCAATCTTATTCCAGTAACAAATCAATTCAGAAGATTTGGAGCATAATTAAGAGGCTTGCTGAATATTATAAAAGGAGGAGCTTTGCTATTGAAGACTTACGATTTAGAGAGTTAGAAAATCAGAAAATTGAGTCTGTGTTTTAACTTAGAGTTTATTGTGCACCACTCATATGTTTTGAGTTGGTTTAGAGTTTTATAGAGTTGTGATTCACTCTAAGCCTTTAGGTACGAATGAAGTCTGTGTGTTTTTGAAGTTTTCTTAAAAACAGAGTGTTATAGTTAAGGGGTTCAGTAACTGGGTTGCAGTTGCTTGAATAGGAAGATAGTGGATTCTATTACTCAGAGTTGGGTAGAAGTTTGACTAGGTGGAGGTTAATTGCTTGGGATAGGAACTGGGAGTCAGTGTCTGAGTCTTGAGGATTAAATCCAATAGTGGATTTCCTTCCTGGATTGGTATCCCCCAGAGTAGGAGGTATTTACTCCGAACTGGGTTAACAAACCTTGTGTGTTCTTTAGCTTTCCTGCACTTTATTTTCTGCTCTTGCTTTGTGTTTGCTTGTACTCTGTTTTAGCGTTTTATTGTGCCCTGCATATTGTTCAGAACCTGTTTGGTTCAGAACCTGGTAACTCTCTTTTTGCCTGGCCAGAAATTTCATGTTGCAAAGAGCTGTTCTGACTGTACAGTACCTTACTGTTCACAGTTGCAATTGTTGACTTCTGTGTTTCATTGAACTTCAGACTTCAGAAGCTGTTCTTCATCAGAAGCTGGTCTTCAGACGCACGGATCAGAAGCTGGTCTTCAGACGTACGGATCAAAAGCTGGTCTTCAGACGTACGGATCAGAAGCTGGTCTTCAGACGTACGGATCAGAAGCTGGTCTTCAGAAGCTGCCCATCAGAAGCTGCTTTCAGAAGCTGCTCTTCAGACGCACTTCAGAAGCTGCCTTCAGATGCTGCTTCAGACGCTGATTCTCTTCAGACTTGCAACACAAGCTTCTATATTTTCTTCTTGCTCTTAGCTTGTTCTTTCATAACCAATGTTAGATACCAATCTTTAAGTACATGGTTCTGCACACTTAGAATCAAACATTAGCATATCCAATTTTCTTTTTAACACTTTGTTATCATCAAAACCCAAAAGAGAGTTGTTCATACATTTTGTTCCAACAATCTTCCCCTTTTTGATGATGACAAACACAAGTATTAATAGAAAATTGTTGTTAATTTAATTAACAAGTTGACTGCAGGGTATAAGGTTTGCAAGCTCCCCCTGAGTCTGATCCAGGTTAATTAAATTCAGTTTAGATCAAAAAGGTGAGAATTTTAGAATTGTTGTTAACTTTAATTAACAAGTTGACTTCAGGGTATGAGGTTTGCAAGCTCCCCCTGAGTCTGATAATCCACAAGGTGAGGTTTGTAAGCTCCCCTTGAGTTTTATCCAAGTTATTTAAATTCCATTTAAATCACATAGATGAAAAATCAAAGTGTAAATACATTCAGAATTTAAATAACAAACTGACTTCAGGGTTTGAGGTTTGTAAGCTCCCCCTAAGTCTGATAATTCACAAGGTGAGGTTTGCAAGCTCCCCTTGAGTTTTATCCCAGTTATTTAAATTCAGTTGAATTCACATAATTGAAAATTCAATGTATCTCACAGAATTTAATTCAGAGGCCAAGAGATTAAAAGCTGTTCTCATAAGTTAATTAATTATCAGTAATTAACTTATATTCTGAGCTCAGAGCCTGAAATACTTGTTACTTTTACTCCCCCTTTTGTCATCAACAAAAAGAAAAATCAAGAATTTTTAAGAGAGTTAAAATGTGAGATAAAATGTTCAGAGCATTTTGTTCAGTACTGCTGAACTGTTTTAGACAGAATTGAGAGTTTAAAACTGGGTCTGAAAACTGAACACATAAGATGAAAACTGAAAACTGTGTTTTGAGTGTGTTTGTTAAAACTTTTCGGAAACAGAAAAACATTTAAACACACTGCACATTGATGACTTTAGGAGGGTGCAAAGTACAGCTTTCAAGGCTTAATTCATCACATCCCAACAGTTATAACTTATCAGAATCTGACCAAGTGTTAGACTACTGTTCAGATTCACTCTCATTAGTGGGCCACGTGTAAAGTGTCCACTTATAATGAGTTTTATCAGAAGTCACAAAAATTCAGATTCTAAAACTCAGACTCTGATGTTTTCAGAAGCTGAACTATCTTCAGATTCTCAAAGTGAGTTTCTGTTAAGTCTTAGCTTCTGATGAACTTCAGATTCTCAGTTTCTTATTCAGAGTCAAGCAATTTTTTCAGAGATAAAAAGCATGTTCAATAAAATGATGAAATGCATGTTCAGAGATGAAATGCAGTTTCTTTTCAGTTTCTATTCTGAACATAGTCACTAATAAAATGATTTTTAATTTAAAATGCTTGGCTCTTGAGTGTAGAATTGGATTTTTTAGACAAACAGATTGCAGCATAATTATCACAAAGAAGGTTATGCTGTTTTCATGAATCTGATAGTCTTTCACATTGGTGTAGAAGCTGTTAAGTATAACAGAGAACAATCATACCTCTGTAGAAATTCTGATCTACCTCTCCTTGTTCAATCAGGTTGTTTCTGGACACCCATTTTTGTTCCAGCAATGTTCTTGATTGGCTTCAGGAGAAGTGTCAGCTAGCTCAATACCAATGATCCAGCCTTTGTGGTTTCCTCCATATTCCACAGTTCCTCCCTCTTTCATGATCAGGGTTTGGAACATAGACTTTCCTTCTGTCATGTAATGCCAGCAGCCACTGTCCAGGCACCATGACTTCCCCTTTTGTTTGGCTCTTAATCATATCTGCAACAGAAATAATCTCAGGCCTATGTACCCATATGGGTCCTCTTGGGTTAGTTCTGAAAGGTTTAGTCTTTTGTTGCACCTTGTGTCTGGAGTTATAGTACTCAGACTTATTCAGATACATTGGATGTGAATCCTTTAATCTTGAATAAGTCTTAGTATCAGACACTGAGTTCTTCAGAACCTGAGCTTTCAATGGTTTTGACTCAGATTTCTTCAGAACCTTAGACTTGAAGGTCTTTGGTTCTGAGCTTTTTAGAGTCTGAACCTTTGAAGGCTTTGGTTCTGTTTTCTTCAGAACTTTGGACTTAAGAGTCTTTGATTCTGATTTGTTCAGAATCTTAGATTTAGAAGTAAAAGGTTCTGATTGTTAAGAACTTCAGTTTTGCCTGCTCCTGACACAAAGCAACCTTTCTGACCTTTCTTAATACAATAAGAATCAGATGACAGATTGGCTTTCTTTTGTATCCTTTGTTTGACATTCTGAGGTTTAAAAGGTTTTGTATAAACTGATTTATTATTCCTTGAAGGTTTCATAAACACAGCCTTTTGAAAATTTGAGTCTGAATTTTTCAGAGTTTGAGACTTGCTTGTCTTAGGTTCTGAACTCTTCAGACTTTGAACCTTTTCAGATTTAAAGTCTGTTTTTCTCATAGTCTTATACTTAGAACCTTTTGGTTTAGACTTTGGCAAAGTTTTAGATTCTGCTTTCATCTTTCCCTTATGTTCAGAAGTTTTGGATTCTGAGTTGTTCAGAACCTCAGGTTTAGCAGTCTCATTTTCTGATGAATTCTGTTTCTCAGAAATCTCAGAAGCAGGTACAAAATACACATTGGTACCTTTCATAATATCTCTAGAACAGGATGGTAGGTTTGTTTCTTTTGAAAAATTAAATGGATCATTTTTGAAACCAATACCTTCTCCTCTAATTCTGCTGATATTATAAATCATAGAAGCAATCTTACTTCTGTTGATTCCAGTTAAGATAAAATCTTGAAGAGCATTTCATGTTCACTTGGAATTTTATCAGGTTTCTTATGAACCATTTCTCTGAGTTCTTTAACTTTTTCATCAATCTCATTGATATGATTTTGAAGTTGACGATTCTCATCAGCCAGCAAGTTATTTTTCTTTTTCAAAGATTTAAATTGATTTAACTTGCTTCTGAGGTGGTTCATAAAATCCTTAACTATATCAATAAGTTCAGAACGAGTGAGTTCAGAATATACCTCATCTTCAGAGTCTGAACCTGATTCTTCATCAGAAGATGTTGTAGCCATCAGAGCTAGATTTGCTTCTTCTTCATCTTCATTCTCAGACTCAGATTCATTGTCAAGCTCATCCCATGTAGCCATAAGACTTTTCCTGAATCTGTCTTTGAAGTTGCCTGACTTTGAGTTGGTCCTTCTGAATTTCTCCTTTGATTTGTCCTTTTGAAAATCTGGACAATCAACTATAAAGTGACCAGTTCTCTTGCAGTTGTAGCAACTATTCTGTTCTTCCTTCTTGGAACCAGATGCTTTGAAGTTGCTGCTCCTGTTAGAAGATTTCTTTTGTCTCTTCATCAAGCACTTAATTCTTTTAGAAAGCATTTCCAGCTCCTCAGCTTCTGAATCTTCTTTAGAATTTCCCTCAGGAAATTCTTCATCAGATTCTATAGCTTTTAGAGCTTTTAATGATTTTCCTTTAGATTTCAGTGCTGAAGACTCAAAATTTCTAACAGGTTCATCTTCATTGAGTCCCAGTTCATGCACTTTAAGAGAGCTTACAAGATCTTCAATACTTAAAGTATTTAGATCTTTAACTTCCTCAATAACAGTCACTTTAGGTCTCCATTTAGATGGCAGACTTCTGAGGAGCTTGTTCACATGATCAACAGTAGTATAGCTTTTCTTCAGAATCTGAAGTCCAGAAACCAGAGTCTGAAATCTTGAGAACATAGTCTCAATATTTTCATCCTCCTTCATTCTGAACAGCTCATACTGCTGAACCAGAAGGTTTGCTTTTGCTTCTCTAACCTTCTTGTTTCCTTCATAGTTAGAGCAAAGAGAGGTGAAGATGGCTTTTGTTGTTGATTTATCACTCAGCTTCTGATACTCACTGTGAGGTAGAGAATCCACAATGATACCTCTAACATTGTGATGCTTTCTGTAGATCTTTCTTTCAGCATCAGAAAGACCTCTTCTATTAGTAACCACTCCTTCTTCATCAACTGGAATAGATATTCCATCTTCTATGATATCCCATAAGGAGTCATCAATTCCAATGATGTGGCTGTACATCTTGCTTTTCCACCATGAGAATTTCTCAGGATCACCAGTAAACATAGGAGGTTTATGGTGTGAACGAGATTTCCTTTCATCTGTACCATAGTCAAATGATACAGAAGCATGATTTCTGGGAGAGGGTGGAGGGGAACTGCTAGAAGCCATGTTTTTCTCAGGATCTTTACTGACTCACTGTTAGGTGATTGAATATCAGAACCGGAGCTCTGATACCAACTGAAGGTGAGAAAAACACAAGAAGGGGGGTTGAATTGTGTTGGCTTTTTTTCTTTTCTCTCTCAAAAACTTATGTTAGTTCAGATTCTGATATTGATCAGATCTGAAGCTATTTTTCAGAGTTTGTTTAGCAGCGGATATAAAAGGTAAATGAGAGAGAGAGAGAGAGACAGAAGTTTATCATGATTCCTTCCATAATCCGGAAGTAGTCCAGTCCCCTTGTTACTAACAAGAGATTTTTCACTATAATCAAACGATTACAATTGCTCAAGCACAAAGCATAGAGACTTCCTTGCTCACACACACACAGTATGAGACTTTCTTGCTCAAACACCTAGTAAGAGACTTCCCTGCTCAACCACAAAGGATGAGACTTCCTTGCTCAACCACAAAGGATGAGACTTCCTTGCTCAACCACAAAGGATGAGACTTCTGGTTGCTCAAGCACGCAGGCTAGAGACTTTGATTCAAACAGATTTACAACAGAAAACAGTTTGAGTTGAACACTTGATATACTATCAGTGGTATTCACAAAATACAACACATGTTAAGACTCTACACTTAAGGAATTCTAAGATAAAAAGGTTTGTAAGAATTCCTAAGTTATTTGATGACTGTTGGATGAAAAACAGAGTATGGCAGTTTCTGGTTTTTTCAGTCTTATATTTCTGTACAGAGTCCTTAGCTTTCTTCTTCAAATCTTCAATCCTTTATAGAGGAATTAAGAGTTGTTGAGAAGATTGCCATGTCATCAAAGAGAGCCGTTGCAAATAGAAGCTTCAGCCAGCATTCAATTCGTTTCTGACAGATGTGTGCGCAACACAGAAAATATAGCAAAACAATTTGAATTGTTTCCTTAAAATAGGGAGAATGTTTTGGCCAAGGAGACAACTGTTGCAAAGAGCTGTTCTGACTGTACAGTACCTTACTGTTCACAGTTGCAATTGTTGACTTCTGCGTTTCATTGAACTTCAGACTTCAGAAGCTGTTCTTCATCAGAAGCTGGTCTTCAGACGTACGGATCAGAAGCTGGTCTTCAGACGTACGGATCAGAAGCTGGTCTTCAGAACCTGCCCATCAGAAGCTGCTTTCAGAAGCTGCTCTTCAGACGCACTTTAGAAGCTGCCTTCAGATGCTGCTTCAGACGCTGATTCTCTTCAGACTTGCAACACAAGCTTCTATATTTTCTTCTTGCTCTTAGCTTGTTCTTTCATAACCAATGTTAGATACCAATCTTTAAGTACATGGTTCTGCACACTTAGAATTAATCATTAGCATATCCAATTTTCTTTTTAACACTTTGTTATCATCAAAACCCAAAAGAGAGTTGTTCATACATTTTGTTCCAACAGTTCGAATGTGTTGGATTTGGGAGGAGTGGCCGAATGTGTTTGTTTTGTGATGGATGTTTTTTGGTTCTGATTCTGATTTCTGTGGATGAGGAGAGGAATTAGGGTTTGTGTTTTAATGGTGGCTGCCGGTGGTTGTGTGGATTTGTGATGATTTTTGTTGTTTGATAGCGATTGGTTACTGTTTTTTTTGATGAATTTTTGGATTTTTGTTGCTGATAAGAGCTTGTGGTTTCGGTTGATGCTGGAAATTTTGGAGATGGGGATCAGTTTTCCAGTTTTTTTTGGTGCTAATGGAATTGGTTTTTTTGATTTTATTTCGGCTACTGACTGAATTGTTGATTCTTGTTTTCGTTCCTGATGTTCTCTTTGCCAGTGTCCTAAATACACTAATTTGCCATCACTGACCATAAAGATCAATGAATGGCAGTTTAAGTGGCAATCAAAACACATTAACTCTCTAAACAAAGTCTCATCCACAAAGGTCAGAGGCTGTAAAAATTTAAAAAAGGTAACTAAAAAATAATAAAAATGCTAAATAAAATAACAATAAAGACATTTAAAAGAATAAAGATAAAAATAAAAATAGTAATAAAAAACAAAAAGACGGACCCGAGTGAAACCCAAAAAAATGAGGTATTTTAAAATACCTCTCTGCCGAAATTTCATCTGAGACGACGAAAAATTCCGAACCAAAAGATGAGTAAAAAAAAAGAAATTTTAGGTCAAAATTGGGGTAAGACAAGTATGAGAGAATTATCACAAAAATTGTTACAAATGATTGTACAAATATCATTTCTCATTAGTTTTATACATGACATTCATTGATAGGTTTTTAGCTGACAAAAAAAAACAAAGTAAAAAATTATTCAAGACTCAACTCAATAATTATTTCGTTAAACTTTATTTATAAACTAAATGAGTCAAACTTAAATTGCATTAAGATTTGAACATTTTAATTCACGAAAATGAACTTGGTTAGTGCTTCACGCTATGATGCTAATAGATTGCATTTCTATGTAGAAAATTTCTATTTCTCATTCCTTTAAAAGAAATTGTTAATGATACAATACAACTGGCTGTTTAATTTAGGAACGAGAGATATATGAATATATATGAGAATGTGTTAGGAGTCTCACACCGAGTAGATAAAAGTGTTCGACATGGTACTTAGCCACGAGACTCTCCCCACTTAATGGTTAAGTCATGAAGCTCTTCCACCTAATAGACTAGTTTTTTGAGTTGGGCTCTCCTCATGCGCTTAAGTCCTAACAAATTGCATTGGGTTTCCATTCCTTTCATAATTTCATTGTATCTTTATTTAAATTGTAGGTTGTAAACATGATTGAAATTTCTAAACTCGTTGCAATCTTGGTTTCGTTGTGTTTTTTTACCTATTTTAGGGTTGTTGCAATGCAAGAAATCCTTGATCAACAGGTTGCATATCGTGTTTTTTATACGTGAAATACACAAAAACAAAAATAAAAAACAAAAAATCATAGAAATGTTAGACTTATCTATGCAATGAAATATTATGCAAATCTTTGTACTTCAAATTTTAACATTTCATTAAGATTGTCTATCTTCAAATAGATGTTTGAGAGAAAGATGAAGAGTTAGAGCTTTATTTAACAATTGTTTAACAATGTTACTTTATAGGTTGCAAGTGGTGACCATTGATAATGACATTTAGATCTGGTTGTTGATTATTCTGTCAGCGAAACTTATCAGATGCTAGTTAATTTTATTCCTCTCTTCATTCACTTGTTTCAGATTTACTTTGGCGTAAGAATATGTATTTGAAGGTATCCGTGTTTGTTTGACATCTTCTCAAAATCGGTTTTCTATCAAAGACAACTTATTTAGGCGAGACATCAGTAATCAAGAATCTCAGCTTTGTGTGAGTGAGTGTGGTGCTACAAAATCGGCTAATCAGTTGTTTTTGAATTGTAACTTCTTCAACAACATTTGACAAACGTGATTGTCATCAGATTGATTTCTCTTTGGTTGATCTGTTAAGTATTTCAGACCATTTTATTTAGTTGGTCATTTAATAGGCGGTTCAAAAACTCAGCGGTCTATTATATAGTTGGTGTTTCTCTCTACATTTTGTTTTAGGAGGAATGCTTACTCCGTTCCTTTTTAATTGTCACTTTTGAAGAAATTTTTTGTTCCTTTTTAACTGTCACTTTCAAAGTTCAATACAACTTTAAATATTGTTTTACCAATATTATTCTTTGTTATTTATTACGGAGAGAGAAATATATGAGATACATATTAAATGAATAAAGCTATTATAGTAAAAATACAAATTATTGTATCAAAAGTAGTGACATTTGTTATTTGTCTTGGTTTGTGTAAATGTCAAAAAATGACAATTTAAAAGGAACAGAGGTAGTATTATTATTATTAATATATTTTATTTTGATTTGTTAAAAAAATGAAGAGTTAGAGTTAAAAAAAGAGTTTTGAAAATTTTATATGCCTCTAAAGACATTTTTGTATCATGATTAAATTTCAATTTTTTTTTGTAAGTGGATGTATTTGGGATGTAACTCTTGCATTAGCAAGTACTTCTCCGGTCTCATATATAAGAAAAAATTCTTTTTTTAAGTTCATTGAATAATTTATGTATTTAGTCTACATTATACAACAGATACATTAATTATTTAATAAATATAAGAGATATGATGGGGATGTTTTGTTTAGTAACTAAAACGGGGCAATAAGGGATTTGTAGAGTTGTAACCGTGCGACAGCCGACAACATCCTTAGATTCACATTCACCACTGTTTGTTTACTAAAATAACCAAATGACTTTTCAAGTACACCCCGAAAATGGTAAAGTTTGAAATCCCTTACGTGTCCCAGAGTCGACATGAAATCCAAAATTTATTTAACACGTAGCAGATAAGGGTATTTATGTCATTTAGTCGTTCCAATCCAGACACGTTCGCTAGCACACATTCCATTCCTTTCCAGACAGTCATCGTTTCTTTCTTTTTCCTGTTTGGTTTTCTTTCACTGATCCCAAAAATTTCAACTTCGCAATTCGATTATCGTAGAAATCATCGACTCTAATCTGTGAGTAATTTTACCTTCTATCAATCATACTTATTCTCCACATTTTCAATTTTCTTCCTTCTTTGCTCTAAATCTTGCCCGTTTTACTTTTACCATTTAATCAATTTTTTTTTTTGGTTGATGATTTCTCAATGATTTTTTGAGCTAGATTCTGCAGAAATATGTGGTCAATTTCATTAAAAATAACGCGATCAATTACAAAAATTTGGGGTTTTCTGAATATTCATAAAAATCAATGCTTTAAGTCACCCACCATTTTTTTCGTAAGATTTTTCCACTGGGTTTCTTAATTTGGTGAAATTAAGGTTAGGGGCTCGAACTTGCTAGCATAATTACATGGGTCAACTGTCTTATAAAATCCCTGATGTAAATTCATGTGTATAGTATATCAATAGACCAATCTGTTATTGTTTTGGTGCCTTTTATTAAGGTTGTAAATGGATAATAAGTTTGTCTTTAAGGCCTACCTCAACTGGCAATGCCGATATATTGCTAGGTTGAACATTTTGGAACCTTGCGGTTGAGTGAGTTTTCAGGCTATACTTACCAGTTTGTCTACATAACCCCAAAATAAGGATTATAAGTTTAGTATTTCTGTTAGAGTTGAACATCTATTGTAGGTTTTATTGTTGTTGTAGTAGTTTCATTTCATGTTTTTTGATACTTTATGGAAATGCCTTTTGTGCAGAGAAAATATATTGTACGTTGGATAGGGTTTTCGATTCTGGTTGAAGGATTGAAGTGAGATTGTGAGTAGAGGAGGATGGCTTGTAGGGGTTGCTTGGAATGTCTTTTGAAGCTTTTGAACTTCATACTGACTGTTACTGGTCTGGCAATGGTGGGATATGGGATTTATCTGCTGGTTGAATTCAGTAGAGCTTCGGATAATTCTATGATGCTTTCTGCTGTCAGTGATGATCAAACTCTAGTTCAACTTGGCCGACCTATGCTTATGGCTTTGCCTCTTTCTAACAACATTTTTGATAATTTGCCCAAGGCTTGGTATGAATGCTGCTCCTTTCTTGCCTGTTTTTGGAGCGTATTGATTGAGAAATATGCATTGAGTTGATTGCTCGTAGAGTTTACAAGAAACAATTATACCTTTTGTTTTCATTAGAGTTTGTTGCTGCATCGGTTTGCTTTGCTTTATTTAATGAAGTAATTTGTGCCTGTGCTAATGGGGTAGGGGGTTGTTTCAAAATTATTCAGAATTGCATCTATATGATTAAAGTTCTTTCAATTTAAAGCAAAAACTACTCCAACTTTCTTTGGAAAAATAATGGGTAAAATGCATTTGGGCTTTCCTGCAAGATTCACTTAGGTCATAGGAATCAGGCATCTACAGTTAGCGTTAGTGATATGACCTGTATTTTAATATTTCTATTGTACACAGATATGTGGAGATTTTCCAATGCCAATTGAATGTAGTTGTGCTATAGTCGGAAGCATGCTTCATTATTTGGTGTAATTGATGAAGTACTTATTGTTGCTAGTGTTGAAATAACAAACTTCAAATAAAATTACTTTATTTACGGTCCATATATTGGTATACACTACACACTGGATGTGGGTTGGAAAAAACATCTATTTCTTCGATGTGTAGTTATTATTAGACCTACTAGTGACACCTTTGTATTTGTTTTACAAGACAGTCATGGGCAAAACGTCACATGTATTTTTTTTTTTTTTTTTTTTTTGTCTTGATACTTTCTGTCTGAGTTCGCCCTAATGGATTATATTCACCACAATTGTTACTTTAATATACATCGCGTACTATTTTATCTTCTCACTTGCTTAAGCTGATTGTGTATTTCATGTTTGGCAGGTTTATTTACTTATTCATTGGAGTTGGGGCAGTTCTCTTTGTCATTTCTTGTTTTGGTTGTATTGCATCTATGACACGGAATGGTTGCTGCCTGAGCTGTGTATCCTTCTAGAATGTCTTATGCTATGACCTAACATATTTATTGTGTTCTTAAAATTTCTACTAATATCCAAAAACATGAGTTTAAGCATCTTTTCCACCTTCTCTCCCTCGTCTATGTGTGTGTTTGTGTTTAACTGTGTGCATGCATTAATCTTATAGGAATTGTTATTTTAGTTTTTCTTAATCCAGCAAAGTATTCAGTTTTGGTGGTCTTGTTGATCTTAGTAGAGCTTGGATGTGCAGCCTTTATATTTTTTGACAAAAACTGGAAAGAGGTAAGTTGTCACTGGTATTTTATGATATGAAGTAGAAATTATATTTTCCATCTTATAATTATCTTCTTTTCAGGAAATTCCAAGGGACAAAACTGGAGATTTTGATATGCTTTATAACTTTCTGAGAGAGAACTGGACTATTGTGAAATGGGTCGCTCTTGGGATTGTTATCTTTGAGGTAAGCAAGAACCGCTGTGATTGAAAATATGCTAAGAACTAATAACTTATTCTGAATATGTTTGAATTCGTGATCAGAGAAGTTGACTTTTTTTAATTGATAGAAACACCTACCATACAGCCAAGTTGATTGTAACCAACATCCTGGTAGTCATTACACGGAGTCAACTTCTAGTAAATGAATTTTTGGGACATGCTTTTGAGTTTTGATAGTATGTTCTATCGATTAAAAGTGAAATCATAAGGATATAGTTTCACAGGGAAGTGTTGAAGAAAAAATATTTATTAATCAATTCTGAGAAAGCAGAAAGAAGAAGATAAAATGGTTTAAGGGAGTAAATATAAAGTTAAAATAGGCATATTTGAGTAATTCAGTTGTCTTTTCTTCAGCTTTGAAATTCAAATGTCTTGGAAACAAAGTGCTTTGCCCTTAACATATATCTTTCGTTTAATTTAGTATTACTCTGATGTCTTTAAATATATTTTACTGTATTAAAAAAGTCTCCTCTCACCGTACCCTACTTACCTACCAACAGGATTTTGGAGAGACACAGTGTTAGATAAAAAGTTTTATAGATGTATTATGTGAATGTGATGTGTCGATTGTTATGCTTATGGAATTGTAGGCACTTCTTTTCATCTTAGCCCTTATTGTTCGGGCTGCAAATAGGCCAGTAGATTACGATAGTGATGAAGAGTTCATGAATCCAAGGCAGCAAGCCCGTCAGCCTTTGCTCAATAGACCAGCAGGATCTGCACCAGGTGTACCAGTTACAGGCACAACTGATCCACGTTCCAACAGAAATGATGCATGGAGTACAAGGATGAGGGAGAAGGTGCTATATTTTGTCTCTGTAGTTCATTTTATTTATTATTCTTGTGTTGAGAATTTTTCATTTGTTTGTCGTAAGTTTTAATTTGCGGTGCTATTATAATCAGTGGTGAAGCCCTTTTGGGCCAAAGAGGTTTTATGATTCACTTTTCTTTCTCCATAACAAATGTAAATGTGTATTTCTTTCCTTCCCCAAAAGATTCCCAACCGCTGGCTCACCTTCTCGAGAATACTTTTAAAATCTAGTGATAAATTGTTGGCCCTTGGGGAACTTGCAATAGTTTGACCTTGTTAGAATATATGAAAAATATATCATAATATCAATATTTTAGCTTACAATATCTTAGGACATAACATCATATCTTAATCTTAGGATTAGTTTTACAGATTCGGTACATTTCATGATTTATTTCCTTGTTCAGTCAGTATTAAAAGTATAGCACATGTGGAAATAGGTACTAGTGTTTGTCTTTAGTAACATAATTTCATATTACATAAATGGGGGATTAGGCTCGTTATCCATCATGTTGTGAGAAGAATTGGAATACGTACTCTATTCATTCTTTGAGGAAATAAAAAGAGTGACTTGACTTGGTTGTGGATGTTAGTGGGATATCTACACAGTCCATTTCAGGATGGTGGTGATTGAATGTTTGAATTGACAGAATTATCTATTCTCTTGGTATATGAAGGAAGCATAAAGCACCTGAATAGAGTGCAAGACTTGTTTTAAATAGGACTAGGGATGCTTTTGTACAACATTTTGACACTGGTTATTGAAAGATACCTTTATGACATATTTAGAAGTAAACATATAAATTTCTTCTATGGGTAAGAGAAGATATGTTTTTATGCTTTTTTGTTATGATCACGTGTCTTGTTGTAAGTTTTGTTCATCAAATATTATGAAAATATCAATGTTTCTTTACAAATATTATGCATTTGTATTGTTTGTTTATACTTTCTTTTATAAATTTTGCACAACATATATTATTCGTTGTAATTCCTATTATTCCACTTGTATTTGTCCACTCTCCAAATGTGTTGTAGTCTTGTTTGTGAGGGAGAGTGTTGAGATCCCACATCACCTAGAGATTTGACCAAAGTTTTCCTTATAAGATTTGGGTAGTCCTCATCCTCACCTTTTGAGCTTGCTTTTGGGGTTGAATTAGGCATATAGTCCAAATTCAAAGATAGTATTCAGATCCTAGCGAAAAAATCTTAATTTAGGCTTACTCAGTGGACTCCCTGTCCATCAACACACTTTTTTTGGGAACCGTTTTCCTTTCTGATTTCCTGGTTTCTACCATGTTCCTCCATCTTTGAAGTATCCGGTATGATACTGCCATTTGAAGTGTCTCCCTCCGATCTACCTTCCGCCTAAGGTTCATCTTGAACGTCCCATGCATTTTATTCTCTGGTTGCTATTTTTATAGGGGCTAGTTTATGCCTAATTCAACCCAAAAAGTAGCTCAAGAGGTGAGGATTGGCCAAACCGTATAAGGACAACTTTTTTCATATGTTGGATCTAGGTAGAGTATCTGGGCCATATGGCACCCATGTTGTATAAAGTATCTGAGCTTCATAGCAAGTCATTATGAAGTATTTTGATCATTCTGTTGATTTCATATCTCTAATGAATGGCTAAACCTGATTGCACTGTGCTTTTCGTGTCATGTAAAGCATGATGTCCTTTTTGCATTGGTATTTTCACAATAACCGTCTATTTGCCATCATTTTTGCATTTATATTTTCACAATAAATGTCTATTTGCCATCTATACACAGCAGCGTATATTTACTATTTACATAGCTCTGTTTAGGGCTATCTCTGATTGTTGCAAGAGACTATTGAAAGGGTCACATTATTATTTCTGTGTTTTGTAAAATGGTTATTGCATTTTGTATGACTATCTGACACCAATGGTGCTCCTTCTGCAGTATGGGCTGGATACATCGGAATTCACATACAATCCATCCGAGTCACAGAGGTTCCAGCAAGGAAACTCACAACCAGCTGAAGAGAGGAGCCGTTGTATTATAATGTGATCACTCCGTAGCCACAGTTGGCTGAAATTGAGGCTAGAAGTTTTTCAAAAAAATGTATTTTGCTTAACTTGTCTATCATTCACACTACTGTGGATCTCCATCACTTTTTTCCATTACATGAAAACACATCTTCATTTTGTTGTGTGTAACATTATGTTGAGTTGAGAAAACATCACCGTAGTTTAGGGAGTAAATGAAGATGTTAAACGTAGTGTTGTCAGTAATTTGGGGTCGAAATCGGTGCTTTATGTTGCCCTAAATTTGAGTCGAATGTATCTATGTGAAGCCCTTCATTCTGGTATTTATTTTCGTGTGCTAAAGCCGCATGGCAATAATCGGTTCGGTGCATGTATCGTGTAATATGTGATAAAAAACTAATGAAACTTTTTAGTAAATGACTATCGGAAACTGTTTAAAATCGTAAATAGTTGTTAATTATTTTGAAAAAAAATAAATCAACAATAGTGTACAATTATAGTCTCAATTTCTCTTCATGCTTGTAGTGTTGTAGCGTATTTTATGGCTGGCTTCTGGACTAGTGTGAGTTAGACGCATACATCTCCATCAGCCAAGCAATATAGCTATATCCTTGTCGTTGGTGGAGAACGACCATCAAATTTGATTGAAATCTTCCACACCGACCAACATTATTTGAGATGTGCATATTTGGAAAAAAAATGTGAATTTTGTGTCGTCTGAAAGTACATTTATAGAAAAAATATGCCGAGAAATACGGAGTTTGTAAAATGTTGCTATATTAGAGCAACGAGCATATGAATTAAAGTGATGCCCTGTCGGATGCTATTTTCGTAGAATCCTACAACCAGGTTGTAGTGTTTGAAAGTTCCAACGATAACTCGAGGATTTGGTTGAGGAAAAATCACAAAGCCACTAATTACTTTATTCGTCGATTGTTTGAGATCGATTATTACTTTTGTATTCCATATGAGCGATTGATATCTATGAATCCTATCCAAAACATTGTAGATCCTATTAGTATAAGAAATGTTTTGTTTATTTATTTGTCTTGTCCATAAATATTCATGTTTATAGTTAAAGAATATCTAACACTAACATGATTGTTGTCGGCATTAGCATTAAGAATTCCACGTTGCCAAGATAATATTTACTAGACAAAGTTGCTTTCATTTATCGATCTTCACTCGATAAATTCCAGTTTTACCGAAAGTTTTTTACATTATTAATGTGTTTGTTAAGTTAAAAGTATTGAAAGTTGAAACACACGATCGAGTTGTTATTCCCCACCAACTTGCTTGTCCATTTGATATGATATCGTTTGGCCTGACTTTTTTATGGTCTAAAAACTACTTTAAAATAAAGTTAAAATTAAAGGTTTTAAGAAAGAAGTTAAAGTTGTTTAGTTATTTTATTATTTTTTTAGTTTTAAAGCTATTTTTAAGTTAAAAGTTGTTTGACAAAATATTGTACAAATATATAATAAATAAAAAAATGTTAAAATATTTTTTGAAGGAAAAAATGTTTAAAATATTAATAGATATTGCGTTTGGCTTACATTCTCCTTAAAATTGTAGAGAAGTAGAAAAAAAGCCGATTAAAACTGTACCTAAAAATAGAATAAATTTTAGATGGATATGCATGCTTTCAACACTGTTACCTTCAGATATAGTGCGTTTGCCCGACATGGTCTCCCTTTGTCAAATCATCATTCAGTTTTGTGGGTCAATTTAATAAAACAAATATGCTGCTGAGGTTGTCAATTCTTTACCTGTTTTTACCGTAAGAGAATTGAGGGGAAACAGAAGAGAATACTTTTTTTTTTACAAGGGAGAAGAGAATACTTGTCTACCGACCTACACTAATATTAATAATTGAATCCGTAAGATGTAATTCAACTAGTAATATCGATATTGTTAGGTTAAACATCTTTACCTGAAATTTCACAGTTGTATTTTTATGTGTTAGTTTAAGAAATTTTAAACAAGTAACAACTAACATTTCTTTACCTTAAAAAAACATTTGCTTCTCCCCAGGTTCTTAATTATATATTAGATATTTTTTATTTTTTTTTAAATATATCTCTCTGATTAATACTATATATTAATTTATTTTGGAATATGAAAAATAAATATTGTATACATCTATACACAAAGAGTGATTTAATAATAGTCATATATAACCAATGAAGATTAACTTAGTTGATAAAAAGTTGATTCACCTACAATGTCATGAGTTTAACTCTCGCTGTCAATGTGTGGGCCTCTTTGATGGGCGCTCTTTGAGCCTGTCTTGACCGTGATAAGCCTCCAAAGTCCAACTTACATGAAAAAAATTGTATAAACAAATAATAATTTTTGAACCTTGAGATCTGTCCCGACTCTGGCAGAGTCCAACTCATCTAAACTTTTTTGTATAAAATGAATAATATCATGCGCAAAATATTAATTATGTTGTCAACTTTCTCTTAATATATGTGAAATATGAGCGTTTATAAAAAGGAATGGATGGAGTAAAAAGTTGTACTCCCATTAGACGCTTATTTGAGCTAATCATCCATTTATTAAGAGTCTCAAATCCGGTACTTATTTATATTATAAGATCTTCACTTATTATGGAAACTTCTCGGGGATCAATGCTAAATCTTGCACACTTGATACTTGATTTGTAAGTATCTATTCTTTTTGGCCATCACTCGTCATCAATTTCTGTTTTGGTTTCTGCTGATGTATTCACTTCCACATTTTGTGTGGCAGCAGTTAATTCTCCTACTGTAGTACTTATTAGTTTATGCATTATTATTCTAAACACGAACAAAAATAGAAGACAATACCCATTTGGATTATTTTATGATTTCCACTATTTTTTGTTAATTAGCTAGTTGCTTGCCCGATTGAGAAAAATCATATGAATTTGGTATGTTATGAATATAGAAAAAAAAATACATATTATTCATTTATTTTGGCGTGGCTTCTGATGTATTGACATCTACATTTTGTGGCTGTAGTGAATCTGTTATTGAAGTAGATATTAGTTTGTGCATTATTGCTTTAAATTAATAGAAAAAATAGCCATTTGGATTATTTATAATGTACCTTTTTTTTATTAGCTAGTTGATTGACTAAATATGAAAAACAATATAATTTTTTTGTTGTTGTAATGAACAGTTCTGTTTTCTGGTATTGGTTCAGTGATTTATCTTTAAGAAATCTCTTTCTTTCTTGAAAACGAGATTTATTGTTGAACTTTCTTTTGCCTGTGTTTTATTATGAGAATGTTGTGATTTGTTAGGACCATTATTATGTCACACCTTAAGAAAGTTGTGGTTGTGGATATCTTTGCTGAAATTGTCATGTCACACATTCGTATGTCCTTTTCTATTTGTTCTATTAGGATCTCCTTTCTATAGTGCATTTAAACAACTCCAACTTTTTATATAAAAATAATACTACCTCCGTTCCTTTTTAATTGTCACATTTTGACATTTTACACAAACCAAGACAAACTATAAATGTCACTACTTTTGATACAATAATTTATATTTTTACTATAATAACCTTATTCATTTAATATATCATCTCATATATTTCTCTCTCCGTAATAAATAACTAAGGATAATATTGGTAAAACAATATTTAAAGTTGCATTGAACTTTGAAAGTGACAATTAAAAAGGAACAAAAAATTTCTTCAAAAGTGACAATTAAAAAGGAACGGAGGGAGTAATAATAATTAATAACTGCAACTTTGTTTTATTAATTGTTACAATTAATCTGAGAGGACCTAAACCTATTAGTTAGTTACTTATTAGCTACCTATTAATTTGTCAGCTTCCATATTTAAGAGCTTGAGCTTTGAAAGTATGGCACAGTAAGCAAGTACTTTTGAGTATTTTGACTTGAAGTGCAATGAAAGCAAGGAAAGGAAAACGTTCAGAGGTAAACTTTAACATTAACATGCTTTGTAAACTCCTATGTTATGAGGATATACAAATAAATATCAGCTGCATTTTGTTAAAACTTTATAATTTGGTTTCATTAATGCAGGTGTTTTGGCCCTCCACAGTGATGAAGAAATGGTTGAATATAAAGCAAAAGGTTTATGATTTTAGTGAAGATGAAGCTGACACTGAAACTGATGAGAGTGAAGATGATGGTATGTGCTTCATTATTATGTACTATATATTCTTCTCTCTGTTTAGATTGATTGTTTTCTTCTCTCTTTTTTCTTCTTCCTTTTTGTGTTCTTTCAATTTGCATGCATATTGTTCTGTATAGTAGTTAGTTTAATTGATGAGAAAGGAATAGAAGAAAAGAGAGGATATAGATATTTTAATTAAATATTCTATTTAATTTGATTAATAGGAGTGAACCAGAAAAAGTAATTGTTTCTTTGTGTAGTTTTTTTTTTTTTTTAAACTGATCTATGATAATATTGTTAGTAATGATTACTTATTAGTATTATGTTTTGAGCGGTTGTGATTGTCCTGTTATAGTTTGCAAAGAAGGAATTTTTAAATTAATATTTATACCTTTATAAGCTTTCATGTCATTTTTTTGTATACAACCATTGATGTCATGTTTTATGAGTATAGATTCATAAATTTGTGTGCTATATTTTGTGTTCTAGACCATCTCAAATGTCAAATATTTGATTTCTCTTTTAGTCGTCTATTTTATCTCACACACAAAATAGTAATCTATTTTTAAATTTAAACTTTTTGGTCCCTCTATTTTCATATTTGTTGAAATTTTGGTTAAGTACAACCTACTCCCTCCGATCTCGAATATAAGAAAAGATTCATTTTTCATATTCATTGAATAAATGATGTATTTGATTTATATTGTAGACCAGATACATTATTTATTAAAGAACTTTTAAAAAAAAAATTCTTACGTTCGAGACCGGAGAGAGTATATTTAAAAAAAAAAGTGATTTATTGTCCCAAAGTTGAGTCTAAAGACAAAATATTATTTTTGAGACTAAAATTCATATTTTTTTGACGCCAAAAGTCACTATTTTTAAAGCAAAAAACACGGGCCAGTGACCAAAATTGCAACAAAATTGAAAATAAAGGACAAAAAAGTTCAGTTTTTAAAAAAAGAATGATTATTTTTATAAATTTAATAAAATAGGAGGATCAAAAATGAAATTAAACCTAATTAATATTATGCGCATTATTTTCAAATATTTTTTTTTTACTTTGCATTTAAGGTAATAGTCAACACACCCATAAGAGATATGATAAGGTTAATTTGATGAAATTACTATTTTCTTTCTTTCATTTATAATATTTGCTTACTTATATATGTACTACTCCGTCCCAAAATATAAGCAAAAATGAGTCAACATAAGTTGATGTATTTGGTACAAATTTTGAACCAAATATATTAACTTTTGTTGACCAATTTTTGCTTATATTTTGTTGACCAATTTTTTCTTAATCAGTGTAAAATAAGAAGTGTGACAGTCATGGTGAGAGTTGAGGAATAGAATTAATATCATAGATTTTTTTTAAAAAATACACCATTTACTATCTTTCATTTAATTTAGATGAAAAAAAATTGATTAACAATTTTTTTTTTTAAAAAGCCAAAATAGAATAAATATTAAAAAACTGGATAAGTCCTTCCAGCTCAAGACGTACCATAACCGAACATATAAAGAGTTTACATAGATACAAAACAACTAGAAAAAAAAAAAACAAATGAAGCAATAAAGAAACAAGTTAAGATATCGTGTACAAACACCGACGAGGGTGAATCCACCAATAGTGGTAATCAAAATCAAAAGTCGCATAGTACGCTTTCAACCATCGAAACTACAGCAACTTTATTTTGTCACATAAGGTTGACAAATTTTCCTCTTTGTGCTGGAAAAGACGTATGTTAATTTACCCAAAAAGAGGATAGTCAAATAATATTTAATGTCAAACTAACTTTCTTTGAGAAACCACCTAAGCAAACAAAGTGCATGAACTGATATAATAATTTACCCGTATGGCCGCAACGAAACCGAGCCAATCTGAAATCAAATACCATATTTTACTAAAAAAATCACACTTGACAAACAAGCACAACCTCCCATACATTGTTGTTCTTCATTCTGATTCGCTCCCCTTTTGAACAAATTGTCAAACAAAGATATTGACTTTGAGAGAGAAACCGTTTTAAGTCAACATATTAAAGTTAAAAACGTTTCGCTTAAGAAAGATGATCAGACGACATAGAAGAGAAAAATCAGACAAAAATATTAAGAAAATCAGACGCAACAATACTTATATTTTTAATGGCCACAAAAATTTCTAATATGTTAAATTTTTGTAATAAAATATTGCAAAGTTGCGTTACTCGTCAAATTTCTGTGAAACATATTAGAGTTAGCAACTCCTTCAAAAAAAATATTAGAGTTAGCAACTTTGCATGACCTCCTTAATATCTTCGCGTCTGATCATCTTAACAAACCAAAAATATTGAGGTTTAAATATGTAAATCGTCTTTGCGTGTTTTTGGTTTTCGTCTCTGTATTTTTTATTTGTTCTAAAACAAAACTTGTAAGTTATAAATGTTTTGCTTTTGGTCTCTATCGTCATTATCTGTTACAAAAAGCTTATGTCTAACAACGGCTAACGTGGCGACGTGGCATGTGAAGCTTATGTGTCGTTCAAGATGATCAGTGACAAGGTTATAAGGATCAAATCCAAAAACGAAAAATTTATAGAGGGACGAAATTCAAAAATACAAATTAACAAAATTTGAAATTAAAAACCTTGTTTTTCTTTCTTATCTTCTTCCTTCATCATCTTCAACTTCACTTTCATCAACATTCATCAATCTTCATCAAACGCAGAAAACATAAATTAAACATTCAAACTCTTTAATCAAAATCTCATTTCTCATTTTCATCAAAATCTCCTCCTTCACGAGATTCAATTTATTCCCAATTCCAAATCCAAATCCAAATCATAGTCAAACTCTAAAATCTTCAAATCTACCCGAAATCGCATCCCTTTTCTTTATATATATAGTATAATGAACACTTCATGGATCCTTGTGTTGGTTCTTCTGTTTTCTTCTATCGATTCATCATCACCCAAAATTAATTGTACCCATAAATCTTTAAACAACAACACATAACTTGAATTAAATTCTATAGAAACCTTCGAAATTCCACATTAAATCACACAACAACAATAACCCATTAAACCACACCTAACTTACATATTTTTTCTTTCCAGCAGGACATGATCTTTATTATACTAAATGTTAAGTATGTTGCCCTAACTCAAAAAAAATTATGAAAAAAACTCCTGATGAGGATTGAACCAGGTACCACATGTTTCTAATTCACAACTCTTACCACCAATGTACTGATGTTTTTTATGACATATTATTGCTTCAATGTTATGTATTCAACATACATCTCAGGTCCTATTTCTTTCAATCTCACAATTCCTAAATCATTTCTCAGTCACTTTCATCTCTCTCATCGTCATGCAATTGAACCTAATAACCATAACCCCGCCCTTTTTGAAAGACCTGATTAATTTTTATGAAAAAAAAGATCTGCAAGGAATTGAATCGGGTAACACATGAAAATGTCATTTTTTAAAAGACACTAATGTCATTGCAATTCCTTTTTTGATAGCAGTTCCTTTTCATTATTAGTAATTCCTTTTCATTATTATTTTTTCTTTCAATTACCACATAACAGTTCTTTTTTATTATTTTTTTTCTTTCGGTTACCACATAGCAGTTCTTTTTCATTATTATTTTTTTTGTTTCAAACCACATATCAGTTTCTTTTCCTTTTTCATTTTTATAGATTTAAGAGCTTTTGTGGTTATGACCAATTTCTTGGTGCAGACTTTTGTATATATTTTTTCTTTTTATTTGTCAAATATAGCCAATTTGATAGTTATATATGAAACTCTACAAAACTCGTGCATCACACATGTTAGAGTCTAGTAACCCATTAAACCACACAACCCAATAACCCATGAAGGGCTCCGCCACAGCCTAAGGATATAATAAGAAGTAGAAGAATTATTACTTAAGTTAAAATTAAAAATATCAGTATTTTTGCTAAAATAACATATAAAATGGAATAGAGGGAGTAATGTGAAATTACTGTGGCCATTAATTAGTACAAGAAATTCTAAATGTATTCTACAAAGGACACAATCCATATTCCCATGTCAAACATCAGGCAATACTTTATTCATTTGCAATGATCCGTCAGTTTAAATTGATTGATATAGTTGAAGGAAAAAAAAAGAAGACTCTTTTTGCTAAATTTTGTTTATTTATTTAAGATTGTCTAATTGTGTGCATATCTACTCTTTTCTTTTAAGGACCTTCCACCATTGCTGTCTTTGCTTATTAGAATGGTAGCTAGTTATGAAATCTAGAATCTAAAGATAGTAAACATTACTTGTTGGTATTTTTTGTGATGCAAATATGGAGCTGAAATGTTCCTTGCAAAAGAAGATAGGAAACATAAAGTAATGTGTTAATATGTTACTAACCAATATGTATATGAAATGTTATGTCAAAATTACTATATATGTGATGTGATTTGATATTTTTAATTCAGATACATCTTGTAAGGGATACAAGATGATCAGACGACACAGAAGAGGAAAATCAGAAACTTTGCGTGCTCCATACATAAATACCAAGGAAGTGAGGTCTGATGTTAACCTGATCATGTAACATGTCTTTAACTTTATAGTTAGTTATTAATGAAATTCATTATAAATGATTTAATTTTCAGGGTAACAATTGGCACTTGGAATGTTGCTGGAATACTTCCATGTAATGATCTTGAAATTGAGGGTTGGCTTTGTACCGAGGAACCATCAGATATTTACATTATTGGGTTAGTTTGTTTCATATATTTCACTGTGATGTTATCATGTTATGTCCCACATCGCTGATATCATAAACAACATGTGTTTCAAATATTATAAAAAGCTGAGCTTATAACCGAAGAAAGCATCTTTGCGCTTGGGGCAATGACGCAGCTAATGAGGTTCTAACCGAGGCGCGTCTATTGCTGGTTGAAAACTATTTCCAAACCCCCTCTTAGGCCTTGGTTTATCCTTGGCCTTCGAGAATTTCTGGAAGGGCTCCCCAAGGGGTAAAGCCCTACAATTAAGTTCAAATTTTTCTACAGTGAGTTAAATATTTGTGTTAATAATAACAAGTGTTAAATCATCATTGTTATGTTAAATTTTTCTACTGTGAGTTAAATATTAGTCTTAATAACAAGGGTTGATTCATCCTTATGTTCTGCTCGTAACAGTTTCCAAGAGGTGGTTCCATTGAATGCTGGAAATGTGTTTGGAGCAGAGGATAATAAACCAATCCCAAAATGGGAAGAAATCATTCGAAGAACCCTAAACAAATCTTCTGAACCAGAAACTAAACTGAAAAGCTACAGTGCCCCTCCATCTCCTGTTAGAACAAATTCTTATGATATACAAATTAATCCACTAGAAAAGGAGGAAGAGAAAAACATACTTGGTATAGAAAAGAATTTTGAATTAAGGAAAATATATGACATTGATCTTCAAACGATACTTGATTGGCCTGAACGTCCATTGGATGCAATTTGTGATGTTGGCTCGACTCCAAAATTGCGTAGAGAACTAAGCAGTTCAGCTAGAATTGGCTCGAACTTGATAGATAGTGCTTCCTTGTATGGTTATGGAATGAAGCGTTCACACCAAAGTTCTGGAAATATGAATTTGTTATGGAGAGAAAATGATACTTTTTCCGAATTACCTATGGACAGAGATGTTAATGGAATAGGTAGTGTGAAATCACATGCTAAGTATGTTAGGATTGTGAGCAAGCAGATGGTAGGAATATATGTGTCTGTTTGGGTGCAAAGGAAGCTGAGAAGGCATGTTCATCATTTGAAAGTTTCTCCTGTTGGAGTTGGTCTTATGGGATACATGGGAAACAAGGTAATGGTGTAATGCAACTTTTTATATGATTGAGTTTAACACTACTTACCATAGTGTAGGTTTATAATATTATAAGGTAGCATTTGGTACGCTTTTACGAACCATGAGTTTGTTCTATGTTTTTGCGCATGATGAAATAAGACAGAATAAGTATATGTTCCCGTTTTAAAAAAAATATACACGTTGATTCCAAACTAAAATGGATGGAACCAAAAAGAGTTGAACAAAATAGGTTTGCTCATGTCATGTGTCACCTGCTACATAAGGATTTCGCATCAAATGTTAACAAAGGCACCATAAATTTTTGAAGTTGCATAGTTCTTGGTACATCACATGTGTGATAGGGTACTTGTTCATGAATTGGTCACGAATTTTATATCTCATATTTTGATTTACTAAACAAGATTTCAAATGCAAATCATTAATTTGATCATGATTGAAAGACTAAAATCTATCGATAGCATATCAAATCTGCATTTTTATATGCTGATCATAAGAAAACTCACTTTTTTTTTTTGGTCCAGTAGCCTAGTGGCTGGAGCTCACACATTTAAATGTGGAGAAGTGGGGTGTCCGGGGTTCGTGCATAAATTATGCAATGTCCCTAGCAACTGAGCTAAGCTCACGGGGACATAAGAAAACTCACTTTATGTGTACACTTATGATTTATTTATAATATTAACATGCTCATTTTAACCTTAGTAGATGAGGCCTTTAAAAAAAAAAAACTTAGTAGATGAGGTAACAAATTATCACTAATGCAGGGATCTGTTTCAGTTAGCATGTCCGTTTTTCAGTCTCGCATGTGCTTTGTTTGTTCTCATCTGGCTTCTGGTCAGAAGGATGGAGCGGAACAAAGAAGAAACTCAGATGTTCATGAAATTCTACAACGCACTCGCTTTTCATCAGTCTTTGATACAGATCAACCACAAACAATTCCGTCGCACGAGTAAGTATGTTTATCTTTACTTAAAAAGTTGTCCTTTTACTATCATCTTTTTTTTATTGATAGGTACATGTTAGTAAGTTAGTAGTTATGTTAGCTTTTAGGGTTCAAACCCTAAACCTCCTACTTAAAGCTCCTTTAGTGTCCCTCAGCTCACACCATTCGAGCTACCTACTTGGGACTACATATTACAATCATCTTATTTGCATCTTTTGAGTGAGAAATAATGCCTATCAGTGTTGTGAATGAAGATCTTGAATTCATTGACGGATTGCTTTCTGCTAACAGTCAGATTTTCTGGTTTGGAGATTTGAATTATCGTATCAATATGTCGGATGGCGAGGTTCGGAAGCGAGTAGCTCTGAAGAAGTGGGATGAACTCATGAACTATGATCAGGTAAGAATCATGAAACTTGGACTAAAGTACTGGTCTCCAATATGGTGTTCTAATTTTTATCAAGGCCTAATCCTAGAGTTGTCATAGGGGTTGCAAGTGCTGTCACCAAACTTGGATTCAGATGTTAATCCACATTCACACAAGGATCTGCCTATGTAGTAACCCACATTTGATTATGATTAGACTTTTATATACATCCAACATTACTGGACTTGGTGTATCGATAGTTTGGTAGGTGGCACAAATAGATAGATTTTGATTTCATACATCATATTAGATTTTCTACATGATTTAACTTATAAAATAAGCTTTTAAGGTGATATGTGCCACTTTTTATATATATATATATATATAAACACTTTTTAGGCCTTATTTCTTTTCAACTTCGTACTTAGATTTTTCCAAATAATATTTTGATTTCTAATTGGCAATTTGCTACTTTATTTGTAGCTAAGCAATGAGTTGTGTAGGGGACATGTATTTGAAGGATGGAAAGAGGGGTCGATAAACTTCCCACCGACTTACAAGTATGAAGTTAACTCAGAAAAATATGTGGGTGAGGACACACAAGAAGGGGAAAAAAAGAGATCTCCAGCATGGTAAGTGCAAGCATGTGAATATTTTATCAGTGCATTAATTTGACACTTATTGTTCAAAGTATATTATGCAGGTGTGATCGCGTATTGTGGCTTGGAAAAGGAATAAAGCAACTTAAGTATCAGAGTGCAGAAAATCGGCTTTCAGATCATCGACCAGTTAGTTCAATCTTCTTAGTTGATGTTGAAGTAATTGACCACCGCAAGCTACAACGAGCTCTAAATTTCGCCAGTGCAGTTGTACATCCTGATATTTTCCTTGAAGAGGATGGGGACTTGTCATATTAGATACCATATATAGCAAAAGATTAAGGTATACCGAGGTATATCTAATTAATTTAGTTGAAGAGAAAAAGTTTAATTTTGATATGTTTATATGATTTCGCTAAATACAATTTGTTTATTCTTATGCAGGGTGTTCTCATTTTTGTTTTGAGGTTGAGTTGATAAAGAGAGACAGATGGTGAACTGTTTGTAAACTGATTTGGACAATTAACAGTTCAAGTTTGCTAGCACAAACCATGAAGCCTACTTTTTGAGAGTAACACTATGAATATGAATTAGTTAAATGAAAGTTTAAAACAGAAAAATGTGTATAAATTACTGTTTTTTTAACTGTAATATGTGTTGACCATTATACAATTTTGGTCCCATCGGTTGTGGGTGTAATTAGCTCTACCATATTTTGATTTGTAAACTTTTTGTTACATTAGATTCACTCATAAAGCTGGTATGTTAAGTAGACTTAATGTTGATTATACAAAAGTAAGTATTTTTATATCGTATCCACAGAGACTAGTGCGATATCGTAAGCCGTTAAATAATTGTTATCATTTTAAGTTAGGGTTTATAACTTGTTTCATATAAACTATTGGACTCTAAAGCGGTAATAAAAACAACAAGTAATAGGACGTAAAAGCGTTGAGATCGGAGTTCGTCAATCTAGCCTCGAATATATTCTAATGATCATGCATATGGATTCTAGCTTTTTAGCGAAATTATCACGTATCACTCGACAACATCATTCGTGTCCAAATGACGTTGTGAGATCGATCGTATCATTTAATCGATGATTTCCCAATCTATTAAACGATCCGGAAGCTTTACGTTCCGACACTTTATGTGATTATCAAATCTCAATTCCATGTCTAGAATTTCTTATTTTGATAGAAGATTATTCTATACTTAGATTCAAAAGTATTTGTCAATAACAATTAAATCAAGCATAAGAATGAATAGCAAGAATAACTTCAATATCACATAAGTTACTACAATCATATATTTGCAAGATCAAAAGATTACATCTAAGCTATATTAAGTACCTCCAATCCCAACAAGGGAAGGTTAGTTGGTCATTGTCATGACAACAATACAAAAGTGGAAAGAAAGATGAAGATTCAAAGCTAAATCTTGATTTCCCAAGAATCTTAGTTAATCCACACTCCCTTCACTCTTGCTCCATGAAGATCACCTCTTTTAGCCCTATTTTATGTCTCAAAATATAACCTAAAATATTACTACTCTGTACTGCAACTCTGTTCTCCAACTATGTACTCTGTTTTTTTCCAACTCTGTACTCTGTTCTGCTTTCGAACCTTTTATAGGTATTATGATATTTTAGACTTCCTCTGCCCAGTCATACTTTGCTTTTCGAAAGTTACCTTTCTTCACAACTGGGTTTCTGCCACCTCAGCCTTGAACAGTCAGACCGCCATACTGTGCTCTGTGACGCAACACTTTGCTCTACAAAGCTCAGAAGCACACCCAGACGCTGAAGCTCAGACACTGTTCATCAGAAGCTGAACTTCAGACACTGTTCATCAGAAGCTGAACTTCAGACACTGTTCATCAGAAGCTGGTCTTCAGAAGCTGTTCATCAGAAGTTGACCTTCATACTCTGAACTTCAGACGCTGAACTTCAGACGCTGATCTTTAGACTCTGAACTTCAGACTTCAGAATCTGAAGATCAGATTTGACCTTTAAGTCCAAGGAAAAAGCATGTACCTACAAAAATGGTTGAGATTAGGTCTAAAAAGCATGAAATGATATTTAAAGGAATGCAATATCATGGAGAATGGGACATGAACACTCATCCTTCAATCTTGCTAACATCCTGATCAGGTTAAGTGTCCATCCAACAAACTATAAAAAGTTTCACGAAAGCATAGATCACTAAGGTCTTTCAAGGGTTATAACTTGGCTTGGCTTCAAAAGAATGGTCATATGTAAAGGAATTTGAATTCAAAGTGGCCAAAGTTTAGAGGAACATTCTTCTCACTAACTGAATATTTATTATAAACCAGAGAACATAATTTATTTAACTGCATTTACTCTCTCAATATGTTTGTACAATCCCTTTTTTTTGATGATAAACAATCAAAACACACTAATCTTGACAACTTCTTCTATATACATATCTTCTTTTTTCTTTTCTTTTTCTTTTCTTTTCTCTTTTTTTTTCTTCTTTTTTTTCTTTTCTTTTCTTCACTGTTGTCAAGATAGTAATTTACAAAATTCACCACTTTACTTAACTCTTTAAACAACCTCCCTTTTCTCCCCAACTTGTTCAAAACATTACCCTAATTGAATGTTCCCTTATCCAAAGGCAAAAGATAAGATTAAATTGGAAGTTTCAGGGTTCAAAAGAAAAATCATCAGAATCAATTATGAACTGAATTTTGACATTTTTTCAGGGCAAATTCACTTGAGTTTTGCTAGTGAATCTGACAGTTCAAAATTGTGGATTCTGATACATTTGGCGCAAGTGGGGTTATCAAATACTCACTCACTCACTGGGTAGGCTTTCTGTGGTCAAGTGTTTCTTCTCAGTTTCAAAAATGGCCTTGATTCTTTCTATGCTTTCATAACATTCAAACAATCATCAGATTTAACATAAAACGACCGAGTTAAACAAACATTGTTGGTCTCCTGCATATAGTATAGTGCAATTGAAGTTTCCTCACATTTAGGTTTGTTCTAAACGGTTCACAAAATAAACATATTAATGAAGAAAACTGTATGGTATAACCTTTGTACCAAGTACACATTCACGATTCATGGTTTAATCCTAGAAAAACAGGAAACATGTACCTTGGCTTTGAGCAAATCAATCAATTTCTATCATTACCATACATCTGTTGATGAATCATTCAACTTTGGATCAATCAGCATTTGAGAAGCTTTTGTTTTTACTAATGATCCATAGCCAAAATAGAATTTTTGAACATTACATTACTTAGACAGTTGTGGAAGAGTTTGAAGTTAAGAGATAAAAATAGGTGGTTTGGGATGGTTGAGGAATAGGGGAAGTGAATGTATGGATTAATTGTGAGTTACTGGCATTGAAATCTGTGCCTGACAGAATTTGCATATTTCGCTCTGCAAAGTTACTTTGCTCTGCGAACTTCAGAAGCACATCCTGAGCAGATGACATATTTCAGAATTTTCAAAAAAATAATGCAACATTTCACAAGACCTGTAAATTTTAGCTTCACATATGGTTTCTAAAAAGCATATACATAAAATTAACAGTCACTATAATTATAATCCAAAAGCCAAATAATAACAGAGTACTAATAACAGAGTCTGAAGATCGGACTCTGATCATCAGTAAAAACAGAGGACTAATAACAGAGTCTGAAGATTAGACTCTGATCATTAGTAAAAACAGAGTATTAATACAAATAAAGCATAAATACTTATAAAATTGGGTTGTCTCCCAACAAGCGCTTGCTTTACATCGTTAGCTCGACGCCTTTTTCGTTAGGGTGGCCAAAATGAGACGGACAACACATCATCCTTTGTATTCCTTTTCTTTAGGAGGAATTCCATGAACTTGAAGTAGAGCTGATGTGGAATCCATATCCTCCCTAACCAGAGTTTGCTGAACAAGGAACATATGTGGTCTATTACACAATCAATTTCTGCCTTGCTCACTTTCATCCCCTTCTTTTCATAAATTTCTTCCTTGTTAAGAAACTGTTCCTTTTCTCTATATCCATCACTTCTTTATTATCAACAGTTTCGGCCTCTTCAGAATCTGACTGCTCTTGAGGAAATTCAACTTCGTGTGGTATCTCTATTTCTTCTACTATTTTCCTTATACCACATCCTTCAAACATTATCTCTTCCTCAGTTTCATCAACATCTTCTTCAACAATCTCTCCGAATTCAAAAGTGGATTGATTGTTGGTTTGAACATCCATGATTCTTGGTGTAAAATCTAATTGAACTTGCAAAATTTCCAATTGGCTTGATAAACTCTTCAATCTTTGGTTGATATTTTGCATGTTGATCATGGATTGTTGTATGAACATATTCCAAATAATTTCGATTGTTGACATTTGTTCATCTTCAGAAGGATATTGTTGATACTGTTGATAGGATTCATACTCAAATGGAGTATAGAAGTTGAAGTATTTTTATATCGTATCCACAGAGACTAGTGCGATATCGTAAGTCGTTCAACAATTGTTATCATTTTAAGTTAGGGTTTATAACTTGTTTCATATAAACTATTGGACTCTAAAGCGGTAATAAAAACGACAAGTAATAGGACGTAAAAGCGTTGAGATCGAAGTTCGTCAATCTAGCCTCGAATATATTCTAATGATCATGCATATGGATTCTAGCTTTTTAGCGAAATTATCATGTATCACTCGACAACATCATTCGTGTCCAAATGACGTCGTGAGATCGATCGTATCGTTTAATCAATGATTTCCCAATCTATTAAACGATCTGAAAGCTTTACGTTCCGACACTTTATGTGATTATCAAAACCCAATTCCATGTCTAGAATTTCTTATTTTGATAAAAGATTATTCTAAACCTAGATTCAAAAGTATTTGTCAATAACAATTAAATCAAGCATAAGAATGAATAGCAAGAATAACTTCAATATCACATAAGTTACTACAATCATATATTTGCAAGATCAAAAGATTACATCTAAGCTATATTAAGTACCTCCAATCCCAACATGGGAAGGTTAGTTGGTCATTGTCATGACAACAATACAAAAGTGGAAAGAAAGATGAAGATCCAAAGCTAAGTCTTGATTTCCCAAAGAATCTTAGTTAATCCACACTCCCTTCACTCTTGCTCCATGAAGATCACCTCTTTTAGCCCTATTTTATGTCTCAAAATATAACCTAAAATATTACTACTTTGTACTGCAACTCTGTTCTCCAACTCTGTACTCTGTTTTTTCCAACTCTGTACTCTGTTCTGCTTTCGAACCTTTTATAGGTATTATGATATTTTAGACTTCCTCTGCCCAGTCAGACTTTGCTTTTCGAAAGTCACCTTTTGTCATACCCCAATTTTTGACCTAAAATTTCTTTTTTACTCGTCTTTTTAGTTCGGAATTTTTCGTCGTCTCAGACGAAATTTCGACAGAGAGGTATTTTAAAATACCTCATTTTTTTTGGTTTCATTCGGGTCCGTCTTTTGTTTTTGTTTTTATTATTATTTTTATCTTTATTTTTATTTCTTTTAAATATTTTTAGTGTTATTTTATTTAAACATTTTTATTGTTTATTCTTTTTTTTACTAGTTACGTTTTTTTTAAGTCTGACCTTGTGTGGAGGAGACTTTTTTTTCATAAACTTAATGTGTTTTAATGTGTCACTTAATGGTCTTTTATTCAGTATTATGGTCATTGATAGCAATTAGTGTATTTAACAGAGGCAGCACAACAGAGAGACGGGGGGAATCAGTAAAACACAAAGCCAATTCAGAAAACAATCAGAACAAAAATTTCATCCAAAACAAAATGCCCCCAACAAATTCGGCCATCCTCCCAACTCCCTTAACAGCCCACGGCTATCTCCCTCTTCCCCCCTAAACCGTACAGCCACGAATCACCCAGCTATACCATTCACGGCCACTAACTACCCAACATACAAGAGAACACACGGCTTCCCTCTCCATCATAAGACCACCATACACACACAAACCGCACGCAAAACCGAACGCACCTCCTTACCACACTACACAAAACCGCGCCTCCCTACACCACCACCACATATAAACCAGTCTCCTCCTCCATACCAAACAAAACCGTAAACCACTCTCCCTCACACCCACAACCCAAAACCGTGAACCACCCTCTCCCAAACACCACACCAAACCGCGCCACTCCTCCTCTCCCAAACACCACACAAGGCCGCGCTCCATCTCCCTCAAACCCACATAATACAATCAAACAAAACAGTGGTTTACAGTTTTTTTTTCTTTTTTAAAAACTAGATCTAAACATTTTGAAAGATTTTTATCAATTTCTAACCGCGGATTCGAAGAGAGAAGAGGAAGAAGAGTTTAAAAATCTGTTTTTTTTAAAAAAAGGAGTTTTTTAACTCCGGCGCGGTGGCGACGCCCCTTGGGCTGGCCGGCCGCCGCGCCGGAAAATTAATCTGGCCACTGTTTGTTTAGAGAGAAGGGAGAATGGAGAGAGCTTAGAGAGAGAAAGAAAGAGGAAAATGGATGAATTTTCTGAAAATTGTCTTTTATAACAATCAAAGCCAGGCCCAGTGACTAAGCCTATGCGGCCCAAATCTTCTTTCTTTCCCTCCTCTTTTCTGACTTCTCTTTACACCCCCCCTTTCTGCTCCTACACCCCCTTTCTTCTCTATTTTCTTTTCTTTTCTTTTCTTTCCCTTTTATTTCTTTCCTTGCATTTTATTTTTAGACTTTTTTTGTTATTTAAGTTCATGCATTTTATTTTATTGCCTTTATTTTTAGCACATCATGCATTTTTATTTTTTTTTCCTTTTATTTCATGCATTTACATTTTAGTTTTATTATTAGCATATTTATTTTAATGCATTTGCAATTTCGTTTTTTTTTGTTTATCATTTTGTCATTTTTATTTTATTAGAATGTATTTAGGACCCATGTATATATAAATGAGAATATGCACTGACACCCACACTTTATTTATTCCGCTTTATGTCTTTTATTTTTTATTTCGCTTTACAAAAAAAAATACAAAAAATATTAGGTTAGTTTAATTTCAAAAGGGTTTCGTGGTGATCCAACGTCACCACGGAATTTCTTCGCGTTTAGCTTGTTAGTTATGTTTTTAGTCTTAAATTCATTATCAAAAAACAACAAAAACATGCAAATAATAATCAAAAATCACAAAAAAATCTTTTTCTAAACAAACCTTGATTTTCAATCAAGTGCCCTTTTTTCACTTTTATTTTCTTTAAATAACCATTAATCCACTTTAATAACACTTTAATCATTTTCAAAATAAAAAACACAAACCAATCTCATTTTGCCACTTGGCTTTTATTTTATCTTTAAAGCCTTTTTTAAAAACCAATAAAAAATACAAAACAAATCAACCGTCATTTTTACCCCGAACTACGAGGTTTTGATCCCTCACGGGTACGTAGGCAAAGGACCTTGTCCTTCCAAATCATAAAAAATACAAAAAACCCTTTTTATTTTTTCTCATTATTCTAATTCATTCTTTTGTTTCCTTAGAAAAATAATAAGCAAGTTATAGCCAAAATAAATAAATAAAATCAAGAGGTTCTCGTAGAGTACTACGAACGTTTAGGGTGCTAACACCTTCCCTAAACGTAACTAACCCCCGAACCCTAATCTTTTAAAATGTGGTAATTTAGAACTTTTTTCCACTTTTCTTTTGAAAAATTAAAAGTTCAGTCGTGAAATAAAACTAGTGAGTCAACGCTAATCAATAACTTGATCTCCGTAAATCACCGCGACAGAAATGGCGACTTCACTGGGGAATCCCTAAGAGGGTTGAGCCTAACTTGAATTTATTTAATTATTTTGTGCTATAACTTGCTTAAAATAAAAAATAAAGTTGTAAATATGTGCCTATGTGTTTTTTTTTCTTTTTACGTGAGTGGTGAGATAAGTCCTACACCTGGACTTGAGGGAAACATAAGATAGGATGGTGGTATAATCAAAGTGTCTTTCCGAGGGTAAATTTCGGATGTGGCACATGTGATAACCCCGCTCAATGGAGGAATCTTGGAAGTATTATCATGTCGGCATGAGTAGTCATGTCCGGCATTATTATTTTCAAGTGACCTATGAAGTTGAGGACCTTTAGTTACACTTAACCCATCTTGGCCTTTTAGGACGTAGTGCGGTGGCTAACCAAGAGTAATCTTGAATTAGTTGATACGCGATACTACACCCAATCTCGTAACCCGATGATATTTGGAAGGGGTTGAGGACTTTGGGAACTTGGTAGAACCCGTGATACAGGTACAAATGAAACCATAGTCCTTACCAAATGGCGTGTTTACCCTTGACTCCAACATTATAGACTTAACATCACCATGTTTTCTCCGTCCTTTAGCATAACCATGCATGCATGCACTCATTCATAAACATTTTTTTCATCCAATTATCGAAGGACTTAAACAAGTTTTTTAAACATCATAGAGGAGCACTAGGAAGTACACCTTCAAGAGCCCTGATTTGTTGAATTTAAGGAAGCTAGGAGTCTTTAGATTTTTTTTAAAAAAATCTAGCTTCCACTAGAGGACTTTTGAATTGGTCCCTTGGCTTGGTTTCTAAAAACGAAACCGTTTTGTACTCAAAAAGAATGTTCAAACCATGATGTTTACAATTACTTCGAAAAGTCTTTTCGATAACAAACCCTTCTTTTTTGCATAAGCCTAATCATGCATCATACTGCATTCATAGTTTCTAAATCGAGTCTCATCCTTTGTTTCATCACAAAAAGGTCAATCTGCCGCAGTCAAAGAAAGTGGCCCGGCGCATTCATTACAAACCTACTCGCACCTACAACACTTGTGCAAACAGAAGAGAGAAGATGGATGTGGTCGTGCAAACACAAGGAGGGGTTTGCCGCAATTGGGTCGCTGTTGACATTCCCTCAGTTACTCATGGGTCCAAATAATGTGTTTTCGTTGTCTTGTCTTTTCAAAAATCTTTTCGTTTCGCCCGAGACGAAAGTGAAATCATGTAGGGCTCTACTTTTGTCTTCAAGTTACCACTATCAATGAAAAATTGTCGTTTCTTTCGCGACTGTTATTTTTATTTTACTGCTTTTTTTGGAAAAATGGTAACACAAAAAACCCAAAAAAAAATATTTTATTTTATTTTATTTTAAATCAATTTCAAAAGGTCTGCATCTTTCACTCATTTTCTAAAATCAATCATCAATCGTATGTAGACTGAACATCAATAAACCCGTTGAACACTGTAACCCTATGCTCTCTCCCGACTTTGAGTTCCCTGTTCACGAAGCTGAAGAGGAGGAGGCTGAAGGGATTCCCGTAAAGATCTATCGGTTATTAGTATGACATGAAAGCCATTCAGCCTCATGAAGAAGCATTTGAAATTATTAACTTGGGTTCCGAGGAGCTGCCACTACAATATTCCTGATCAAATCCCAGATGAATGGTGTCATTGTAGCTGCAAAAAAAACAAGGCAAGCAAAATAGAAAGAAGAAAAATACATCAAGAAAATAGTGCAGAAGATGGTAGCCACTTACAGGATTGGCATGTTACCGTGTGTTTTGAATGGGTACCGTACCTCAGTGTGCACTTCAACAGGGGCAACCCCTTTCTCTTTAGTTTACGACATGGAAGCAGTGCTCCCTGTGGAAGTCGAGATCCCGTCAATGAGAGTTCTGATGGAAGCCAAGTTGTCTCAGGCTGAATGGTGTCAAAGCAGGTATGATCAGCTGAACTTGATTGAAGAAAAACACATGGCCGCCTTGTTTCATGGTCAACTATATCAAAAGAGGATGAAACAATCTTTTGACGAGAAAGTTCATCCCCGTGAATTTCGAGAAGAAAACCTTGTGCTCAAAAAGATTTATCCTTTCAACCTGATTCCAGGGGCAAATGGACGCCTAAATATGAAGGCCCATATGTCGTCAAGAGAGCTTTCTCCGGTGGTGCAATGACTCTTACGACTATGGATGGTGATGAGCTTCCCCGTCCTGTGAACGCCGATGCAGTTAAGAAATACTTTGTCTAAAAACAAAAGAACAGCTCGGTAAGTCGAAAACCCGAAAGGGCGGCTTAGGCAAAAATGAGCGTCTCGGTGGACTGAAAACCCGGAAGGGCGGTCCAAGCAAAAATTAGAGACATGAAACAGAAAATAATCATCCTGATAGATCGAAAACCCGAAAGGGCGGTTTATGCCGTCTTGCTTTGGTTTATGCAAAAATTAAGGATCAAAAGACAAAGTAACTGCATCAGGTTGGCCATGGCTCACTTGGGGCACATTAGCGGTCAAAGAGACTCTGAGTCTGAAGCATCTAAACGGTGGAATTCAAAGTTGTTAGGGAGAATAACGGTTATTGTGTTCAATGCACCTTCCCCTTTATATTTACCATTTTCCAAACTTTGTGAGATCCGTGGAGCCACGCCATTGGCGGGCCACCACTCTGTTAAATGAATTTGAGCCTGTGCCTTTTATTTGGAATTCCCATTTATTCTGTTTATAAAAACTCCTTCTATTTTTGATGGTAGTACTTGAAGCAAAACTTTTTTCAAAATCATAAATTTTTTTTATATTTTTTGGAAAGCATAAACAACAAACACATTCTCTCTGAACTCATGAATAAGTGAAGTGTGCGTCAACATCCGTCCCAAGAACGGGTAGACTCTGCAGGTTAAACATGGTCAATTGCTCAAAAAAAGAGAAAAGAAAAAGCTCGGTAAGTCGAAAACCTGAAAAGGCGGCTTAAGCAAAAATGAGCGTCCCGGTGGATCGAAAACCTGAAAGGGCGGTCCAGGCAAAAATTAGGGGCATACAAAAAGAATATATTCCCGATGGATCGAAAACCTGAAAGGGCGGTCCAGGAAAAAATTAGGGGCATACAAAAAGAATACATTCCCGGTGGATCGAAAACCTGAAAGGGCGGTCCAGGCAAAAATTAGGGGCATACAAAAAGAATATATTCCCGGTGGACTGAAAACCCGAAAGGGCGGTCCAGGCAAAAGTTAGGGATTCAGAAGAAGAAAAGAAGAAAAAAAGATAAGCATGACCACAGAAGCACCAGGTCCTTCTGCCAGGTTTTTGGATTAGCACGTTCCCCCCCAGGAAGTGTTTACTCCCCATCAATGTTTTGGATATGTCCCCAATGACACCATCCCCAATGAAGATTGCTGAGTGTTGGTACTGCATCGTCGGTCCACTTTCCATCTTACCTGTCCAGTCTTGTCTCATCAAGTTCATCAGTTATACTATCCCACAAGTCAATCCTCCATACAGTCATACAAGTCGTATTGTCTTACATACATTCATACATTCATGCATATACACATTCATGCATACACAACATGCACATAACATCATTCAATACATGGTTGCATTAACCACCCTGAGTCTTGCTTTCCATGTCAATCAATCATGAACAATTTGTGACTCTTTTTTCCCCAAGTGTCATCCCCAGTGCGTCTGGTCCAAAGATGTCACCCTCTTTTCTCCAAGTGACAGTTCTTTAATGAACAGCTTGTGCATACCTTTTACCATCATGTCGTCAGTGGCAAGTTCGGCTACATCTCGAACAGCTGACATTTATCCTTTTATCCTGTCGTCAGTGGCAAGTTCGGCTACATCCCGAACAGCTGACATTTATCCTTTTATCCTGTCGTCAGTGGCAAGTTCGGCTACATCCCGAGCAGCTGACATTTATCTTTTTATCCTGTCGTCAGTGGCAAGTTCGGCTACATCCTGAGCAGCTGACATTTATCTTTTATCATGTCGTCAGTGGCAAGTTCGGCTACATCCCGAGCAGCTGACATTTATCTTTTATCATGTCGTCAGTGGCAAGTTCGGCTACATCCCGAGCAGCTGACATTTATCCTTTTATCCTGTCGTCAGTGGCAAGTTCGGCTACATCCCGAACAGCTGACATTTATCCTTTTATCCTGTCGTCAGTGGCAAGTTTGGCTACATCCCGAGCAGCTGACATTTATCTTTTATCATGTCGTCAGTGGCAAGTTCGGCTACATCCCGAGCAGCTGACATTTATCTTTTATCATGTCGTCAGTGGCAAGTTCGGCTACATCCTGAGCAGCTGACATTTATCCTTTTATCCTGTCGTCAGTGGCAAGTTCGGCTACATCCCGAACAGCTGACATTTATCCTTTTATCCTGTTGTCAGTGGCAAGTTCGGCTACATCCTGAGCAACTGACATTTATCTTTTATCATGTCGTCAGTGGCAAGTTCGGCTACATCCCAAGCAGCTGACATTTATCTTTTATCATGTCGTCAGTGGCAAGTTCGGCTACATCCCGAGCAGCTGACATTTATCTTTTATCATGTCGTCAGTGGCAAGTTCGGCTACATCCCGAACAGCTGACATTTACATTTTACCTTCTTTAAGCTACCCTCACAATGGTAGTAGGTAAAATATTTTGTCTGCCTTTTTAAGCTATCCGCACACCGATAGTAGGCAAGGTCTTCTCTTTTTATATTACCTTTTTTAAGCTATCAATACACGATAGTAGGTAATACATGTCATCTGTCTTCTTTAAGCTGTCATCTTTGTTGATAGTAGACAATGTCTTTTTATATTACCTTTTTTAAGCTATCAAGACACGATAGTAGGTAATACATGCCATCTGTCTTCTTTAAGCTGTCATCTTTGTTGATAGTAGACAATGTCTTTTTATATTACCTTTTTTAAGCTATCAAGACACGATAGTAGGTAATACATGTCATCTGTCTTCTTTAAGCTGTCATCTTTGTTGATAGTAGACAATGTCTTTTTATATTACCTTTTTTAAGCTATCAAGACACGATAGTAGGTAATACATGTCATCTGTCTTCTTTAAGCTATCATCTTTGTTGATAGTAGACAATGTCTTTTTATATTACCTTTTTTAAGCTATCAAGACACGATAGTAGGTAATACATGTCATCTGTCTTCTTTAAGCTATCATTTTTGTTGATTGTAGACAATGTCTTTTTATATTACCTTTTTTAAGCTATCAATGCACGATAGTAGGTAATACATGTCATCTGTCTTCTTTAAGCTATCATCTTTGTTGATAGTAGACAGTGTCTCCTTCTTTTACCTTTTTTAAGCTATCATTTAAACGATAGTAGGTAACATCGGTCTTTGTCTTTGTTAGGCTATCGTTCTGAATTAGTGTGATAGTAGACAATCCCTTCCCCAGTGAAACTATGTTATCCCCCAGTGGAGTCGGATCCCTTGCTTTAACAAACTCGGGTATCCTTTGGTTTTGTTTTATCCCCGGTCAGGTCATCTTCGCCGTCTTGCATTTGCATTTGCATCACAAGCATTTCACATTTTTTTAGGTCCAAAATTGGCGTACTCTGTATTTAAGTCCCTTCGACCTGCCGAATCAAAGATTTTATCTTCAAATCTCCGGACGAAGAGACTTAAATAGGGGCATCTGTCATACCCCAATTTTTGACCTAAAATTTCTTTTTTACTCGTCTTTTTAGTTCGGAATTTTTCGTCGTCTCAGACGAAATTTCGACAGAGAGGTATTTTAAAATACCTCATTTTTTTTGGTTTCATTCGGGTACGTCTTTTGTTTTTGTTTTTATTATTATTTTTATCTTTATTTTTATTTCTTTTATATATTTTTAGTGTTATTTTATTTAAACATTTTTATTGTTTATTCTTTTTTTTACTAGTTACGTTTTTTTTTAAGTCTGACCTTGTGTGGAGGAGACTTTTTTTTCATAAACTTAATGTGTTTTAATGTGTCACTTAATGGTCTTTTATTCAGTATTATGGTCATTGATAGCAATTAGTGTATTTAACAGAGGCAGCACAACAGAGAGACGGGGGGAATCAGTAAAACACAAAGCCAATTCAGAAAACAATCAGAACAAAAATTTCATCCAAAACAAAATCCCCCCAACAAATTCGGCCATCCTCCCAACTCCCTTAACAGCCCACGGCTATCTCCCTCTTCCCCCCTAAACCGTCAGCCACGAATCACCCAGCTATACCATTCACGGCCACTAACTACCCAACATACAAGAGAACACACGACTTCCCTCTCCATCATAAGACCACCATACACACACAAACCGCACGCAAAACCGAACGCACCTCCTTACCACACTACACAAAACCGCGCCTCCCTACACCACCACCACATATAAACCAGCCTCCTCCTCCATACCAAACAAAACTGTAAACCACTCTCCCTCACACCCACAACCCAAAACCGTGAACCACCCTCTCCCAAACACCACACCAAACCGCGCCACTCCTCCTCTCCCAAACACCACACAAGGCCGCGCTCCATCTCCCTCAAACCCACATAATACCATCAAACAAAACAGTGGTTTACAGTTTTTTTTTTCTTTTTTAAAAACTAGATCTAAACATTTTGAAAGATTTTTATCAATTTCTAACCGCGGATTCGAAGAGAGAAGAGGAAGAAGAGTTTAAAAATCTGTTTTTTTTAAAAAAAAAAAGGAGTTTTTTTAACTCCGGCGCGGTGGCGCCGCCCCTTGGGCTAGCCGGCCGCCGCGCCGGAAAATTAATCTGGCCACTGTTTGTTTAGAGAGAAGGGAGAATGGAGAGAGCTTAGAGAGAGAAAGAAAGAGGAAAATGGATGAATTTTCTGAAAATTGTCTTTTATAACAATCAAAGCCAGACCTAGTGACTAAGCCTATGCGGCCCAAATCTTCTTTCTTTCCCTCCTCTTTTCTGACTTCTCTTTACACCCCCCCCTTTCTGCTCCTACACCCCCTTTCTTCTCTATTTTCTTTTCTTTTATTTTCTTTCGCTTTTATTTCTTTCCTTGCATTTTATTTTTAGACTTTTTTTGTTATTTAAGTTCATGCATTTTATTTTATTGCCTTTATTTTTAGCACATCATGCATTTTTATTTTTTTTCCTTTTATTTCATGCATTTTCATTTTAGTTTTATTATTAGCATATTTATTTTAATGCATTTGCAATTTCGTTTTTTTCTTGTTTATCATTTTGTCATTTTTATTTTTATTTTATTAGAATGTATTTAGGACCCATGTATATATAAATGAGAATATGCACTGACACCCACACTTTATTTATTCCGCTTTTTGTCTTTTATTTTTTATTTCGCTTTACAAAAAAAAAATACAAAAAATATTAGGTTAGTTTAATTTCAAAAGGGTTTCGTGGTGATCCAACGTCACCACGGAATTTCTCCGCGTTTAGCTTGTTAGTTATGTTTTTAGTCTTAAATTCATTATCAAAAAACAACAAAAACATGCAAATAATAATCAAAAATCACAAAAAAATCTTTTTCTAAACAAACCTTGATTTTCAATCAAGTGCCCTTTTTTCACTTTTATTTTCTTTAAATAACCATTAATCCACTTTAATAACACTTTAATCATTTTCAAAATAAAAAACACAAACCAATCTCATTTTGCCACTTGGCTTTTATTTTATCTTTAAAACCTTTTTTAAAAACCAATAAAAAATACAAAACAAATCAACCGTCATTTTTACCCCGAACTACGAGGTTTTGATCCCTCACGGGTACGTAGGCAAATGACCTTGTCCTTCCAAATCATAAAAAATACAAAAAACCCTTTTTATTTTTTCTCATTATTCTAATTCATTCTTTTCTTTCCTTAAAAAAATAATAAGCAAGTTATAGCCAAAATAAATAAATAAAATCAAGAGGTTCTCGTAGAGTACTACGAACGTTTAGGGTGCTAACACCTTCCCTAAACGTAACTAACCCCCGAACCCTAATCTTTTAAAATGTGGTAATTTAGAACTTTTTTCCACTTTTCTTTTGAAAAACTAAAAGTTCAGTCGTGAAATAAAACTAGTGAGTCAACGCTAATCAATAGCTTGATCTTCGAAAATCACCGCGACACCTTTCTTCACAACTGAGTTTCTGCCACCTCAGCCTTGAACAGTCAGACCGCCTTACTGTGCTCTGTGACGCAACACTTTGCTCTGCGAAGCTCATAAGCACATCCAGACGTTGAAGCTCAGACACTGTTCATCAGAAGCTGAACTTCAGACACTGTTCATCAGAAGCTGGTCTTCAGAAGCTGTTCATCAGAAGCTGACCTTCAGACTCTGAACTTCAGACGCTAAACTTCAGACTTCAGAATCTGAAGATCAGATTTGACCTTTAAGTCCAAGGAAAAAGCATCTACCTACAAAAATGGTTGAGATTAGGTCTAAAAAGCATGAAATGATATTTATCCTTTATTTTGGAGCTTTTACCTAGATAACTTGCAAAACTAGTAAGAAAAATGCCTAAAATAAATATGCTTTAAAACTAGTTTCTGGCACTTATCATTTAACTAAGGAATGTCTTGAGATAAGAACAGTTCTACTACACTGCTTGAAACCTATTGTACTTGTTAACAGATCCAATCTATCATTTCAGATAAGTATTGATATCAATGAATCTAATCAAGCATATTGTAGATCCTATTAGTATAAGAAATGATTTGTTTATGTAAATATCTATTGGCATTATGCATAAACTTTCATTTTTATGGTTAAAGAATATCTAACACCAACAGGATTGCCGCTGGCAGTGGCTTTCCACGTGGCCATGATAAGATTTATAAAGAAGGAAGATGCTTTCATTTACCTATCATCACTAAATTCCAGTTTTACCAAAAGTTTTCAACATTATTAATGTATTTTGTTCAGTTAAGTTAAAAAAGTTGAAAGTTGAAACACATGAGTAAGAGAGGTATCTTCTTGTCAATCTGTTATTCTTATTCCCCCCACCAACTTGCTTGTCCATTTGACATAAAATAGAATAGATGGATGAAAACTCAAAACTCTTACCTGCGCATATAGTGTGCTACCTGGCCCTACATCCCTAAGAGCTTAAAATTTGTGGGTCAATTTTATAAAACAACTGCATTGCTATTTAGTGTGAAGGAATGTCTCGCAAAAAATCACGAATGTTGATGGACACAACTGTGAATAGGTGTATACTCCGGATTTGGTTGAAAAAAGGAGGGAGTCGTGGTGTAAGATGCTCAAAATAACATGCCACAATTATCGTGAAACTGTCGTGATAGTAATATTCGCGAAGTTTAGCATTTTCCATAAAACAACTATATCTCTCGTGTGTTGTGACTTGTGAGTGTACTATGGTCAGCACATCTGAACCATCAAATCAAGATTGTACGGCCAAGATTTTAAACAATAAATAAATCCAAGTTTAAAATATGGACGGTCCAGATGTGATGAATGTGTGCCTACAAATTGCACTAATTCTAAATGCTATTGTGTAATTTACTCTATTCCTTTCATAAAAACTACCTACTCTTTTTTTTGGCTAAAATATTAAAAATGTCCCTGCAAATATGCCTCATTTGACTTTTGGTCCTTGTAAAAAAAAAAAATTTGTTTTTCGTCCTTGCAAAATATTTTGTTTTTTAAAATAGTCCCTGGGCCCACTGAAGTTGCTAGGTGGCACTTTGATGCTGACGTGGCGCATGCTGACTGTGCATAAGTGTCCACGTGGCACTCTGATGCTGATGTGGCGCATGTCACGCTAGTAATATTTTTTTTTAAAAGGCAAATGAGGCATATTTGTAGGGACCTTTTTAATATTTTAGCTTTTTTTTTTATATGAAAAAAACTACCTACTCTACTCTAGATAGCTATTTTCTTTTTGTTGAATTAAGCTCTACTCTTGCTATTAATGAATCCTAATGACACTCACGCTAGTCACCTATTTGGGCTAGTTATACCATAAATTGGAAAATTACGCAGGAAAATAAGTTGCGCCACTAATCTTTTTTGGATGACAAAACCAATAGTCTTGAAGATGTTACTATAAAGATCGTTACGTGTTAGGGGAATTCCTCCTTAATTTGTGGGGATCATTGACAAACCATGCACACCTAATTTGTATTTTTCACTTCTACATTTTGTGGCAGCAGTTTATTCTGATCCTGTCGTAGATGCTACTTTCTGCATTAATTATTAGCTAGTTGCTTGGACGAATTTGAAATATAATATTTATAATCGCTGTGAATAGTGAATGTATTGGAAAATAGATATTATTCATTCATCTACATTTTGTGGCTGTGGTGAATCTGCTAATGAAGCAGATATTAGTTTCTGCATTATTGCTCTAAAGTAATAGAAAAAAATAGCCATTTGGATTATTTTATAGTTTTAATTTATAACTATTCTTTTTATTGCCTAGTTGCTTCACTATGAAAAACTACATTTTGTTTTGTTGGTGCAATGACAGTTTTTTTTTTTTCAGTTGTTGAGGGTATGTTTGTCTATGTTTAATTATCAGAATGTTATGTTGGGTGAGGACCGGTAGTAGTATTCTATTTTGTTTTTTTTTTTTACCTTAAGAAAGTTGTGGTTGTGGATATTTGCTGAAATTGTCATGTCACACATTTCTGTCGTTTTCTATTCTATTCTATTCTATTCTATTAGGATCAGCTTCTTTCTATAGTGCATGTAAAGACATATTATTAAAAGACAGATAGTGGCTAAAAGTTGTCAGCTTCCATATTTAAGAGCTCTAGCTTTGACTTCAGTTATAGTATTTTGACTTGAAGCACAATGAAAGCAATGAGGGGAAAATGCTCAGAGGTAAGCTTTAACATGCTTTGTAAACTTCTATTCTATGAGGATACATATATAATTTGGTTTCATTAATGCAGGTGTTTTGGCCCTCCACAGTGATGAAGAAATGGTTGAATATAAAGCAAAAGGTTTATGATTTTAGTGAAGATGAAGCTGACACTGAAACTGATGAGAGTGAAGATGATGGTATGTGTTTCATTATGTACTATATATTCTGTTTTGATTAATATGAGTGAACCAGAAAAAAGCAATTGTTTACTACTACTAGTCTATTTTCTTTAAACTGTTAGTTTTATATCGAGAGTGATTGTGATTGTGATTGTCCTGGTTTAGTTTACAAAGAAGGAATTTCTAAATTAATTTTTTATACCTTTATAACCTTTCATGTCATGTTTTTTGTATACAACCTTTCATGTCATGTATTATAAGTGTAGATTCATAAATTTGTGTGCTATATTGTGTTCCAAACTATGTCAATGCTTTGAATTAGTTTTCTACTCTCCCCAACTATTTTATATATACTCCCTCTTTGTCGGGTTTGGATCCCCTCACCATGCAATGAAATCTTGTCCATCAAAAATTCATAAAGTGAGAGTATTTAAAGTTTAAAAAGAGAGAGATAACTTATTAATGGCTGTGATTAAAACTGCAGAAAAAACTGGAGAGACTCCACTGAAGGGAATATTTTCCCCTTTGTCACACTTGTAAAGTAAAATATGGTCTTAAAATAAACGTTACTTTGTCCCCGTGAGCTTAGCTCGATTGGTAGAAACAATGCATAATATATGCAGAGGTCGGAGTTCGAACTCCGGATACCCTACTGATTCATCTTAAAAAGATGAATTTCTAACCATTAGTCTACTTGACCAAAAAAATAAAATAAATGTCACTTCCAATTTTCAATGTAATTCCTCTGTCTTAAAATGAGTGTCGTATTTGATCATTTCACACATATCATAAAAAGATGATAAAACAGAGAGAGAGAGAGAGAGAGAGAGAGAGAGAGAGAGAGAGAGAGAGAGAGAGAGAGAGAGAGAGAGAGAGAGAGAGAGAGAGAGAGAGAGAGAGAGAGAGATTGGTTTTATCGAATTATCCTTATTAACTAATGATGTATTTCAATTATAATAAATGCAAAGTGAGAGTAATAAATTGTAAGTAATGTATATAATTTAACTAGGGTATAATTGAAAAAGAATAAAAAGTTAAAATTGTGTTGCAAACTAAAAGTGACACATATTTTAAGACAGATTATTTTTTTCAAATGTAACACTTATTTTGTGACGGAGAAACTATTATTTTTCTCATTATATCCCTAATTAATATCATGTGCATTACTCCATATCCATATTTTTCATTTTGCATTTGTGGTCCTAGTGTAATAGATAAAGTTAATTTGGTAAAATTATTATCCTATGTCTTTCATTTATGGTCTTTTCTTAAGTACAAATAAGCAATTATGATAACACAATATGTGAATTAAAAGATATAATTAATGTCATAGGTTTTATATTAAAAAAAATTACACAATTTACTAGCTTTGATTTAATTGAGTTGAAAAAAAAAAAATATTGATATGGTGCTTTAAATTAAATAAAATGGCTGAAGAAAAAAAAAACACTTGGCAAAGTTAAAGTGTGTATTAGAATGGTAGCTTTTTGCTCTAAACTCTTTAGGACCCTTTTACCATGGCTGACTCTGTGTAGTAGAATGGTAGCTTTTTATGAAGCTGAAATTGTTCCTTGGAAAAGAAATGAGATAGTCTGAAGTCATGTTTTTTTTTAAGTCAAAACAAAAAATAGTCTACAGAAATTGACACCAGGTTAGACGAAACACACTTCAAGGTCTTAAACTAACACCACCAAACAACTTCAAGTGAGTTAAGTTTGAAGTCATGTTATCGTGCGACTAACCAAGAAAGTATATGAAATTAATATAACTGTTCTTAAATGATTGACTTTTTTTTTTTTGAAGAAGTAAATGATTGACTGTTATCGTGTGTGATGAGGCCACAAAGTTAAAATCGTTATATGTGTTTTGATATTTGTGATTCAGATACATCTTGTAAGGACTACGAGATGAAACGACACAGAAGAAGAAAATCAGAAACTTTGCGTGCTCAATACATAAATACCAAGGAAGTGAGGTCTGATATTGCTAATATTATTATTATTATTATTGTTATTATTATTATTATTATTATTATTATTATTATTATTATTATTATTATGTGACATGTGTCCTTAACTATAAAGATATTAATGAAATTAATTGTAATTGGATAATTTTCAGGGTAACAATTGGCACATGGAATGTTGCTGGAAAACATCCATGTAATGATCTTGAAATTGAGGGGTGGCTTTATACAGAGGAACCATCAGATATTTACATTATTGGGTTAGTATGTTTCGTATATCTCAAGGTGATGTGATGTCCCACATCACTAATATCATACACAACATATGTTTCAAACTATTATAAAAAGTTGAGTTTGATACAATAGAAAGCATCTTTGTGCTTGGGGCAATGACGCGGCTAATGAGGTTCTAACCGAGGCGCGTCTATTGCTGGTTGAAAACTATTTCCAAACCCCCTCTTAGGCTTTGGTTTATTCTTGGCCTTCGAGAATTTCTGGAAGTGCTCTCAAAGGGGTAAAGCCCTACAATTCAAGTTCAAATTTTTTCGTATAGTAAGTTTAATATCAGTGTTAATAACAAGGGTTCATTCATTCTTATGTGTTGCTCTTAACAGTTTTCAAGAAGTAGTTCCATTGAATGCTGGAAATGTGTTTGGAGCAGAGGATAGTCAACCAATCCCAAATGGGATGCAATCATTAGAAGAACTCTAAACAAATCTTCAAAACCCGGAACTAAAAAGAAAAGCTATAGTGCCCCTCCTTCTCCTATTAGAAGAAATTCTTCTTTTAATACACAAATTAATCCGCTAGATAGTGCTTTAGACAAGAAGGAAGAAATAAAAAGCATAATTTCTATAGAAAAGAATCTTCAATTGAGTAAAATATATGACATTGATCTTCAAACTATACTTGATTGGCCTGAACTTCCGTTAGATGCAATCCATCATGCTGATTCATTTCCGAAATTGCGCAGAGTACAAACCTCGGATAGTGCTTCCTTGTATGGTTTTGAAATGAAAAGTTTACACCAAAGTTCTGGAGATTTGAGTTTGTTATGGAGCGAAAAGCAACAGGAAATAGTGCCTCAAGTATTTGATTCCGGTCTTGATGTATCTGATATGTTATCTGATGAAGATAATGATACTTTCTCCGAATTAGCAAATAATGAAGATGCTAATGGAATCATTCGTGTGAAATCACATCCTAAGTTTGTTCGGATTGTTAGCAAGCAAATGGTTGGAATATATGTGTCTGTTTGGGTACAAAGAAAACTAAGAAGGCATGTTCATCATTTGAAAGTTTCTCAAGTTGGTGTTGGTCTTATGGGCTACATGCGAAACAAGGTAACGTTGCACCTTTTTTATATTGAATTTAACATTATTTATCATATTATAGGTGTATATTTAATGTCTTCCACGATATTAAGGTAGCATTGGTACATAAGTTTTAACAAACCTTGAGGATTGTGCTATGTTTTGCATTTTTAAATAGAACAAAATTAAGGTCATGTTGATTCCATGAAAATGGATGAAACCAAAAGAGTATTGAACAAAATAGTTTCACATCAAATGTTAACAAAGGTACCATAAAATGTTTAGGTTGCACAGTTTTGGGTACATCATGTCATGTTGTGGTAGGGTACTTGTTCACAAATTGCATGTGATCAAAATATCTTATAGATGATAGATCTCGGTCGTTAGATTAAGATTGTATATCTCATATTTGATTAACTAAATAAAATTTTCAAATACAAATAATTTGATCTTGATTCAAAGACTAAAAATCTATCGATAGTGTATATCAAATCTGCAATTTTATGTGTGCATTTATTTATAGTATTGACATGCTCATTTTAACCTTCATATATGTGGTAACAAAATATCACTGATGCAGGGGTCTGTTTCAGTTAGCATGTCTGTTTTCCAGTCACGTATGTGCTTTGTTTGTTCTCATCTGGCTTCAGGTCAGAAAGATGGAGCGGAACAAAGACGAAACTCAGATGTTCATGAAATTCTACAGCGCACTCGTTTCTCATCAGTCTTTGATACAGATCAACCACAGAAAATTTCATCACATGAGTAAGCCAGCTGTTTTGGTTTACTTTAAAAATTATCCTTGACAATCATCTTAGGAGCTTAACAAAAGCAAATAACTTTTAGAAAAATGTACATATGATAAGTAATTAAAGGATTGCGATTTTCAAACATTTTGATAAACAACCATAATGAATGAATTTGATCTCAATCGCAAGTTGCATGTTCACTTAATTTTATCTTTTTGATTAAGATATATTGCTTATCAGTATTGTGAATGAAGATTTTGGATTCATTTATGACTTGCTTTTTGCTAACAGTCAAATTTTCTGGTTTGGGGATTTGAATTATCGTATCAATATGTCGGATGATAAGATCCGAAAGCTAGTAGATCTAAAGAAGTGGAACGAGCTCATGAAATTCGATCAGGTGAGAAATATGAAACTTGGAGTCTCCAATATGATATATTCTAATTCTAATTTTTATCTAGGCCTAAGTCTAGAGTTGCCAAAGCGGTTGCAAGTGTTAATACCAAACTTGGATTCAAATGTTAATCTACATATAATTGTTTTCCATGATCCTTGAGAATTTCTAATTGCTTCACTTAATTTGCAGCTAAGCAATGAATTATGTAAGGGACGTGTATTTGAGGGATGGAAAGAGGGGTTGATAAACTTCCCACCCACATACAAGTATGAATTTAACTCTGATAAACATGTGGGTGAGAACACACAAGAAAGTGAAAAAAGGAGAGCTCCGGCATGGTAAGTGCAAGCATGTGAATTTTTTGTTGTTGCATGAATTAGACACTATAATTATGCGTAAGATTATGCAGGTGTGATCGCATATTGTGGCTAGGAAAAGGAATAAAGCAACTTATGTATCAGAGTGCAGAAAATAAGCTCTCAGATCATCGACCAGTTAGTTCAATCTTCTTGGTTGATGTTGAAGTAATTGACCACTGGAAGCTACAACGAGCTCTAAATTTCGCAAGTGCAGTTGTACATCCTGATGTTTTTCTTAAAGAGGAATACGACTTGTCATGTCAATAGATATACCAAACAAAGATTAAGGTATAGGAACATATCATCAATGATAAATACAGTTCCATTCCATCATCTTATTTCTCTCTTCAAGAGTACTAACTATATCCAGATTCCAATTCATGAGAACTTTTGTATAGGAAATATATACTTTTGGTTAATACAGATAAAGAGTAATAGTCCATTGTAGACATCAAATTTATGACACATTATTACTTCAGTTGAAAGTCTTTAATATATATTTCTTTTATAGAACTGTTGCACGAATTTCTTGGCCAAGCTCGGAAGCTCTTCACGGTTAGGTGTGACCTTTTGGCAGGTTTCCCCATCATAATTGGAAAGAGTGTTGAGGCTTGATGTCCAGACCTAACCTTGCTCCTAGTGTTCTTGTTTTTTCCCTTTTTTTTCTTGTCATTCTACCAAAAAAGTATATATATATATATATTTCCTTATAGTACCATCACATAAAAGGCATATTCTAAGAGTTAAACCTAAACAGACATGAGCAGCATTAATACACATGGTTTGACGAGGAGCCAACTTGGAAGAACTATAGCAACATCTAAAACCTAACCGACAACTTAACAGCTTTCCATCCATAGTCAATGACTACAAAGAGTAGAGAAACCGCAATCTTTATATTTATCCACTTACATATCAAATTTTTTACTACTGCATTCACATTTTGACTATAAGGGGTGTCAAAACCGATCATTTGTTGAGAATGCCAAAAAAAAATAGAGAGCTTGCAGAAATTACAAATTAGTATTGGCACAATGTGGTTTTTCTTACATGTCAAGAATTTTTTTGAATTATGTCCTCTAAAAATACACTTCTAAATAAAAATATGTTGTCTGGAATTATAGTTCAGATAAATGTGTGGTTTATTTAAAAATATAGTGTGTGAAAAGTTTCTTCCATATTAGAGAGACAAGCACGAGAATGAAAGACGTTGGATAATATTTTTTAGAATGTTAACTGCGCTGCGCTGTAGAAATGAGTCTTTCCATCATTCTTTGGTGATAGTGTTTGAGGTCACGTTGAGAACATAATAAATTGGTTGAGGAAGAATCATAAGGTGACTAGTTACTTTTTTTGTTGTAAATCGAATATCATCTATGTGCAACTGGTGAGACTAATCCATCGAGCTTTGTGGAAGCCAAATGGACGTCAAACTCTTCGTAAGAGTTTCAATGCTAAAAATTATAAGATTAAACATTTCTCTCTCTTAATAATTGAAGGATAATTTTGGAAAGAAAACCTATAATGTTTGACAAATTTATTGTAAGAACCACTTTTCTTAATTTTTGTGTTTTGACCAAGAAAGTATTATTGTTAACAATATTTATTGTTTGAGGGGTGGGTATAATATATATTAGCTTGTGCATAAGTATTCATGTTTATGGTTAAAGAATATCTAACACCAACAGGATTTCCTTTGGTGTTGTCTTTTCACGTGGCCTTGATAAGCTTTACAAGTAAGAAAGTTGCTTTCATTTATCTATCTCCCATTTCCAATTTTACCAAAAGTTTTTAACATTTTTGGATTTGTTCAGTTAACAGTACTATTGAAAGTTGAAACACACGAGTGAGAGTGGTATCTTTTTGTCAATCTGTTATTCCCCACCAACTCATTTTCTCAATCAATTTTGTGGGTCAATTTAACAACACAAATATGATGCTGAGGTTGTCAATTCTAGACCAGTTTTGGCATGAAAGAATCGGACAAAATTGTAAAGATAATAGAAGAGAACATTGTCTATTCTAATATGTAGCTATTAAGGAATACTAATACTAATTGCACTCTAGTTCTCCCCCAAAGTATATAGCTGAACTGGTATGCGGGATTTGGATTTGACGCAATAACTGCATCATACAATTACTCGTTTTGACCGATCGATGGTGGAGATGATCGAATGATGATTTTGTGAAGTTTGTAATGTAAGCGACTGATCTCAAATCATTTGTCGTGATCGGCTAATACATGTATCTGCATGTTTTTTCAAGTGTTGTGGATCCAAATCCAATTTTGAGAAGTAGATTCATGATTTAAACTATGGTTACTAAGATAATGTGTCCAACAAGTAACAACTAATTAATATTTGCCTACAAAAAACTGCACGCCTATCTGAGCTAATCATCCATTTATTGAAGTCGAATATCTGCGGGGATCAATTCCAAATCTTGCACACTTGATATGTATGTATATTTTCTTTTTGGTTGCCAGTTGTCATCAGTTTCTGTTTTGGTTTCTGCTGATGTATTCACTTCTGCATTTTGTGGCAGCAGTTAATTTTGCTACTGTAGTACATATTAGCTTTTGCATTATTGTTACATAACGTAATAGAAAAAAATGCCAATCTGGTTTATTTTATGATTTACATTTTACATTATTACTTTTTGTTATTAGCTAGTTGCTTGCCCGAATTTTAACAAATAATATGAAGTATTTTTATAATTGGATTTGGTATGTTCTACTCAGATTCTACCTATTATTCATCAGTTATGGTATGATGCAGTTACAACTTCACAAAATCATCATTAAATCATCTCCACCATCGATCCAATTAACATCTATGTTATCCATAAAATGAGGAATAATGTAGATGTTAATACATCAGCATAAATGATGATTTAACATCTACATTTTGTGGCTGTATTGAATCTGCAAAATGAAGTAGATATTTAGATGACCCTAATATGATCAGAGGATTCGCTTGGGTGCACCTCTTTGGCGTCTCCATAGCATAGCCCATTACTTTAAAGTAAATGAGATAGTTGAAAATAAAACACTCATTCCGCTAAATTTATTTAAGATTGTCTCATTGTGTGTATATGTTCTTTTTTTCTCGTAAGGACCTTCTACAATTGCTTTCTCTTGTTATTAGAATGGTACAGTAGCTTCTTATGAAATCTACAAAGAGACTAAATTACATTACTTGTTGGCATTTATGATGCAAGTATGAAGCTTAAATGTTCCTTGGAAATGAAGTTAGGAAGTTTAGAGTCATGTGTTAATATGTTACTAACCAAGACTATATGAAATTAATATGACTGTTTTGTGAAAATCACTATATATGTGATTTGATATTTGTAATTCAGAAACTTGTAAGGGCTACAAGACGAGACGACACATAAGATCAAATTCAGAAACTCTGCGTGTTCAATACATAAATACGAAGGAAGTGAGGTCTGGTTTTAATCTGAATATGTAACATGTCATTAACTTTAAAGATATTGATAATGTTCATTAATAAATGTTGAATTTTCAAGGTAATGATTGGCACTTGGAATGTTGCAGGAATACAACCATGATCTTGAAATTGAGGATTGGCTTTGTGCTGAAAAACCATAAGATATTTACATTATTCGATTAGTTGTTTTTTGAGTTTCTTAATACTTCTGTATTCCACTATGATGGCTCAATTGCTTGAATTTTATAGCAAATTAATACAATTTTTGTTGAAGAGAATTCCCACACTATGACACAGCACCTAATCACATAAATAAGAAAACATTTCTTGCACTTCCACAATTACTTCTTACAGTTAAGCCTTGCCTGGCTATAATGTAAGGAATAAATATCTTTTGAAGTTTTCAGTGACTACAACTATGTCCCACATCGCCAACTTCTTAAGCAACATGTATTTCATATTATTATAAATAGATGAGCTTAGTACACATGAAAGCATCTTTGCGCTTGGGGCAATGACGCAGCTAATGAGGTTCTAACCGAGGCGCGTCTATTGCTGGTTGAAAACTATTTCCAAACCCCCTCTTAGGCCTTGGTTTATCCTTGGCCTTCGAGAATTTCTGGAAGGGCTCCCCAAGGGGTAAAGCCCTACAATTAAGTTCAAATTTTTCTACAGTGAGTTAAATATTTGTGTTAATAATAACAAGTGTTAAATCATCATTGTTATGTTAAATTTTTCTACTGTGAGTTAAATATTAGTCTTAATAACAAGGGTTGATTCATCCTTATGTTCTGCTTGTAACAGTTTTCAGGAGTCATTCCCAATGCTGGAAATGTATTTGGAGCAGAGGATAATAAACCAATCCCAAAATCATTCGGAGAACTCCAAACAAATCTTCCGAAACTAAACAGAAAAGTTACAGTGCCCCTCCTCTTGTTTAGAACAAATTCTTGTTTTGATTTACAAATTAATCCACTTGATATGGTAGATTAGGACTGTATACAAACTTTAGACAACGATGATGAGATAAAAAAGAAGGAAGAGAAAAGCATAATTGGTATATAGAAGAATTTTCAATTGAGGAAAATATATGACATTGATCTTTAAACTATACTTGATTGGCCTGAACTTCCATTAGATGCAATCCATCATGTTGATTTGACTCTGAAATTGCGTAGAGTACTAAGCAGCTCGTCTAGAATAGGATTTAACTTGATAGATAGTGCTTCATTGTATATGGCTATAAAACGAAGTTCTGGAAATTTGAGTTTGTTTGTTATGGAGAAAAAAGCAAAAGGAAATGGTGCCTCAAGTATTTGATTCCCTTGTCGACGAAAAAAATGATACTTTTTCCGAATTACCAATTGACAAAGATATTAATGGAATAGAAAGTGTGAAATCACGTCCTAAGTATGTTCGGATTGTGAGTATGCAGATGGTAGAAATATATGTGTCTGTTTGGGTGCAAAGGAAGCTGAGAAGGCACATTCATCATTTGATGGTTTCTCCTCTTGGAGTTGGTCTTGTGGGCTACATGGGAAATAAGGTAATGGCATAATGCACATTTTTTTTAACTAAATTTGATATCATTTATCATGGTGTATATTTGATGTCTTGAAAGATATTATGTGGCATTTGGTACATAAGTTTTAACAAGCCAAGATTTTTTTTGTTTTGTTTTGTGCATAGTAAAAAATAGAACAAAATAAGTAACATGTTGATTCCACTAAAATGGATGTAACCGATAGAGAATTGAACAAAATAGGTTTGTTCATGTGTTATTTAAGAAGTTCACTTTACATGTTAACAAAGGTCCCGTAAAACCTGTTTAAGTTATATACTTCAGGATATATATCACCTGCATATAGTTAATCCAGTATACATTTTATGACCAATGATAATTTTAGTACAAGAATTATGATGCTCAATTACATTATATCACTTCCTGTTGTGGAAGGGTCTTTGTTGTGCACATATATGGCAGCTTGGTCATGAGTTGTATATGATCAAAACATCTTGCAGTCATTAGATTAAGATAGTATCTCATATTTTGATTCACTACAAGAGATTTCAAATAAAAATTTATAATACAAACTATCTAATCTTACTTCAATTACTAGAATTGATTGATGACAGTATATCAAATCCGCACTTTTATATGTTGATCATAAGAAGACTCACTATATGTGTGCACTTGTTTATAGTATGAACATGCTCATTTTTAACAATAGTAGATGTACAAATTATCACAGATGCAGGGGTCTGTTTCAGTTAGCATGTCTGTCTTTCAGTCACGTATGTGCTTTGTTTGTTCCCCCTGGTCAGAAAGATGGAGCTGAACAAAGAAAAAACTCAGATGTTCATGAAATTCTACAATGCACTCGCTTTTCATCGGTCTTTGATACAAATCAACCATGGACAATTCCAAATCGTGCGAGTAAGCAAATTTAGTTTTGCTTGAAAAGTTGTCATTTACACTTTTGTTCTTGTGGATGGTCTGTTGTAAGTAACTTTTGTTCTTGTTGTCTTCTTGTACACTTCTTACGCTGAGGAGATGGTTTGGTGTTAATATTTTCCATTTTGCTTTGTTAAAAAAAAAAAAAAACTAAGTTAAAGGCTCATACATAGCAATGTTGTGTATCTATGAATGGAGTTTTTAAGATGATTGATTTTGCCACATAAACAAAACCTAGAAAATCAAGTAAGGAACCAATAAACCTAAACAAGACAACAAACCTCGCTTCACTTTTCCCTCTAACACAGTTTTTTTTTTTGACAAAATTAAATAACACAAAGTTGAAAGTTGATCAAACTTTTCAATCAATAGAAAACAAAAACCAACTTATGCATGCATTTTTTTAATATTAACATCAATGAAATTCAGATAAAAAAAATTGTCATCTACACATTCGTAATTTCGATATCAATCAAAAAACCGTAAAAGAAAATGAATTTTAGAGCTCAGAACTTCTTAGAGGATTGCGCCATCATTGACAAGCAAAAATATGACTTGTTCCAACACCGTTTATTTCATCATAGCTCATTTTGAAAAATGGTGAAGTTACCAACCATGGTTGTCAAAATCGAGATCTTACTAAAGATTGTTGGGGTATAGAAAGAGCGTGGATCGTAGGATCGTAACAAAGATCGTAAGATCCCACCTAATAGACAATTATAAAAGAAACTAAGAAAAATAATCTTTCATAAAATAAAACTTTCATTAATCATCATTCTCATTGTCTTAAGCAAACATCACCTAAAAACTTTCCTTAAAAAAAACATCATCTTAAAACTTAAATTTCTTAAACATCATAAAAAACTAGTTCAACAAATCGTTCAAAACAATATCATTTCGGGCATTTTTTTTGAATTCTAGGGTGTGCAGATGAGGAAGCACCAGCAACAGGGATTGATGAAGACATATTTGGGTTTAGAAAAAAAAACGTGAAAACTGATTGGTCACAGTAGGGCTGGTTTTTTTTTTTTGGAATTGCAAAGTGAGATGAGAAGTGTTAAGGAATGATAGGAATTTATAGAAGAAATGAAAGATGGGAGGGAATTGATTCATTGAATGAATCAATGAAAGAATTACAATTTCAAAAAAGATGGAAAAAATCCCAATTTCAGAGAAATACCCAATTCCTGACCTAATGATTCAATTACACACCAACCCAAGTCCCAAAAACGAAATTAATGGTACAATCTGACCTTTTAGAGTGAAACCTGGTTAAAATCTAGCCAGAACGGGTCGTATTCATGTTGGACGGTGCCGGGTCAAACTGTTTAAATCGGGTTGGGTCATCAGTCTTCGAAACGGGTCGAACACCTTCCCAGATGCGCAGAAAAGCGCCGATTCCGCGATCTACCTCGGCGCGTCATACGATCTGCCATGACTTCCGATCTCCAACCCGCTCCAGATCGGTTGTGGCTGGTTGAATCGCAAGATCGTACGATCTTGGGAGTTATAGCGCGCGTTTAACAACCATGTTACCAACAGCTGAATGTGGCGATTATTTGCTATGAATTAAGATTTTATCAATATCATGCAATACAAGGCTAGGTTTAGGTTTTCACTTGGGTGACTTTGGTGTATCTAGGGGATGGACGAATGATTAAAATAAATTATTTAGATGAGAGTGAATAATTGGTCAAGAGAGTTATGAACTAAGACACCAAAGTCATCAAATGAAATGCGGGATAGGGTTTTGTTTCGAATGATATAAACAAGGGAAAGCCACTTGGATATGGTATTTTCATGGGTATAATAAGGACAATAGATATCAATTAACCAAAAATATTTAGGCAATCCTCGCATTGCTCAAAAAACCCCTTGGGTTTATCGGATCATAACTCTCGATTGCATAAAATTTATTGCGAGTTACGACCGAATCGTTGTTTTTTTGGATCGGAGTGAAACTCTCGATATGTTTATTTTAGAGGTTGGGCGATCTGTGTGCTTATAGATTTACCTTAAACATTTTATCCTTAGGAGTATTGTGTTAAATTATGCAACTAAGACTGTGTTTAAGCCCTTCTAGAAACATAACACCTTCAATGGTAGTTGCGGAATGATTTCCCACGCTATCTTCGCATAAAATCATACATCAATTGGTGTCTTCCTAGAAAATGTATCCACTGAACGTGGATGCATCCCCATCAACAGTGGAGCTAGGAGTTTTAAGTTGTGGGGCAATATTCGACATATATAATATCGAAAATATAAACTTTTTTCATAAGAGTATATATACATCACAATATTCGCTACCACTTTTTAAATTATGAAAATATATGAATGTTTTTGAAAAAATACATAACAACAATCATCCCTTACATTATCATGTTATATTGATCGTTGAAGTCAAATAAAATCTCAATTATAAAAATATTATGATCCAAAATATGAAATAATTTAATTATACTTGCTATCAAGTTATTGTTGGAGACAAAAATTAAAGAGTTGAGTATTGTATTTTAAATTGTGCAGGCAGGAGCCCTCACAGTGTCGTGAGTAGCCCCGCCAATGATCCCAATCATGTGTTTTGAAGAAGAAAAAAAACTGGTATTCAAACAAATCAATTAGCTTATTTATGTCTTCAGCTAGAGTTGGGTCTTTGTAAGCCTTAATGACAGCTAGAGTTAGACATACACATCAGAGCCTCGGATAATAAAGTTTTTTCCCTTCATGGAAAAAGGACAGGTGGCGGTTTTTACTTGTTACATTTTTAAAAAAGAAAAATTCTTAGATTCACAAACTGTCTTTTTTACTCTTATACCCTTCACCCATCAACACAAAGAATACCACTATTTTCTATCATTCATCATGAATGGAAGCAAACGACCCATTTCATCATTCCTCTCATAGCTTAAGTTTAACCCAATCTCTTTGTATAACAATGAAGGATTATTATCATGAGAGTACCACAAGTTCCCCTCTTGTAATCTTTTTGCTCTAAAACTAACACACATCTCTTTTTGTTTCATTGGATTATGGTTGATTGATCAGGATCCAAAAAAGCAATAACAATATCAAAGAATTGTTGAAAAATGAAAGCTATCTTTGCATCTATGAACAAATTTTCTAAAGATCAGGAAGGTGTTGCAAATTGATTAACAACGCTGCAACACTCCCTAATCTCGCCTTCAGAACCTGTCAACACATCTAAGGAACCCATATGCACCATGGCTTTGGCAAACTTTACTCTCCAGATTGCATCATGTCAGGCATTTTTTAACACCATTCTCCTCTTTTAAAAAATAGCTCACTGTAAAGTCCATCTTCCTCTTTTAAAAAAAATTAATAAATTAAATTGTAAATAATTCTGTGGGGTATTTTTTTTATACGTTTAAGACCAAAAAGTTGCATCTAGGCAACCGGTGTTAGATCTCAGCTATGAAGCCCGGATACTCCAAAATGGTGTCGTATCCGTGTCGATATGTATCGGATACCGATACTCCGCGGATACGCCCGGATACGTATCCCAGAAATATCTGAATGATTTAATTTAAGTTTTATTTAAAAAAAATACGAGATACGTTAAGGATACATTCGAGATACGGAGAAATAATTCGGGATACGGCTTAATAGGTAGGATACGGACGGGACACGTGTGTTAAAAATACAACATGAGTTTATTTATTTATTTATTTTTTTGTGAACCATTTGTTGTACTAGTTTTATCCTTTTATTATACATGTGAATTATAAATTATAATATAATATATATGGGTAATGTTAATATGCACCCACTTTAATCTTAGAAGGTGTGTATTAGCATCCTACACCTATTTACTTTTGCCATAAAATGTCCTTTCTCTTTTTTTAATTGTCAATAAGTATATGTCCTTTAAAGTAATTTCTCACACTTTCTCTCAAAAAATCTTCACGTGGCTGACGAACCAGAAGGTGAATATGCCATGGATGTATACTGAGCAAGATCCAACTCATCCATAACCTTCAAGGGAATCGACCGAGAATATAACCAAAAAGCGAAAACAAAATCCTTCAAGTAAACGGACCTAGATCCAAAGATAACACATCCATAACCAAAAAAACAAATTTGTATATCTTCCGATCAAATCAAAATAGAATACGGCGACGGAATACAACAGCACGGTATGTCCTTCGACACTCAATATGGCGGCGCTTAGCTGGAGAATTGGGACTTCTTCCTGTGATGTTGTTGGCGTCACAACACTAAATGAGTGGGCGCGTGAGGACAAATTTTCCAGAGAGAAACTATTGATGTGGGTGAGAAATTACTTTAAAGGGCATATACTTATTGGCAATTAAAAAGAGAAAGGACATTTTATGGCAAAAGTAAATAGGTATAGGATGCTAATGCCCTCCTTCTAAAATTAAAGTGGGTGCGTATTAGCATTCCCCTATATATATTTATAATAATCTAGTATGAAATCCACTTTATAAGTAAGAACAAAAAGTAACAACATAAAACCAGCATCATCGCTGCCTCTTCAAAGCTCCAGAAACGTTTTTCTAAAATCCACCGCTCCACTCACGGCCTCTTCAAATCCGACCGCCGCTGCATCATTTTCGGATTTCGACTGCAACTATGATTTTGATCACAAATATTATTTTTTGTAAATTGTGATCATTATACTAGTCATGACTTGAAAATGGTGACTATCTTCATAATATCTTGGTATCTTCATAGTGCAAGTTGTTTATATGGTATATTTTAGTTTAAAGAATTACTATCTTAGTTGGTGAATAGTGATCCATTGTAGTTTGATTTGGTGGTTAGTTTTAAGATTTCATGCTATTTATTTTTTATGTGCGTGTATGTCTAATATATATATTAAAAAAATTGTAAACGTATCTAAGTCATATCGTATCCTAAATTTGAAATTTTTGACGTATCCACGTACCTGTATCGTATCGTACCCGTATCTGGGCTTCATAGGATCTCAGCCACTTAATTTAAAGGGTCTTGTTAATGAGCGCTCTCAGTGTACTCTTTAAGCATTTTAAATTAAGTAATTATTTTTTAAAAATGTCAAAGTTTTCTACTTCCAATGCACTTTATTACACAAACTTTTATAAAAAGTTACCATTTAAAAGTGCCCCGGAGACGCTAGTTAACATTTCCCTAATTTAAATACTAATATATTTATAGTTAAAAATCAACTTTCCCATGACAAAAAAAAGCTTCATTGCACCATGAGTTGTAGCGTGTACCACCTTCTTTTAAGACTATTTTGATTAACAAAATATTTATAAGGATTGATAAGTATATTAAGGATTGATAAGTAAATATTGTGCATTGTCAATCAAAATAGTCTTCGACATTAAAATACTTCATTAATATTGTTATATTAATCCTTCAATATACTTATCAATCCTTATAAATATTTATTGTCATTTCAGTTTCTATATGAAAAAAGTTATTGTGAGTATTAAAAAATTATTTAATGTACCTATTTTGACTAGCACAATAAGGACCCTAACTACTAGTTACACATTCACCCATTGCAGATTGCTATCTCCCAACAATGTGGATAAGCTTTTTTTGGGGTAACCATTGTCGTCGGGAAATTTTGTTCAAACGGTGGATTTCAATTTCCTCGCTCGAGGTTATTGTGCTCAAACAATACATAATTTACGGTAGATGTGATATTTTCGTAGACACCCATTCGTCAGTAATCTTGAACATAATAACTATTCTGAAATCAGTCATACGCTGAGCAAGTGAGAATGAAGGGATAACTCTAACCAAATTGTATCAAAGAAATCATATGAAGGCAACAATTGAAAATACCATATTGAAGGGAAGGGAAATAAAAGATAAAAGTATAGTCCTTCCCACAAAAAAAAAATGACAGTCCAATCACCATAGTTCTTGCTGGGAACCTTTCTTTTAACCTTGCTCCTTATTAACTCGAGTAAGTGGATCAATTAACAAATTCTTCCGATTGTTTGCCGTATAAGAGATTAAGCCAAGGTGATCTTAACATCAATAAAATTGATATTTTGGGCATCAGTTCTCCAAGGTGATGTTAACATCAATAAAATTCAGTTGCAAATTACCCATTTACACTATTCGGATTCATCATATGCCCATTCATAACATCATTGAACTATGGTTGTGGAACTTCATATCATGGCAAAGAAAACATGTCAAAAAACATGATACATATTATATACACCATGGACAATTCTAAGAGAATGAGTATATAACACAGTAAAAAGGTTTCAATATAAATTGTGGGCATCAGTTCTCCAAGGTGATGTTAACATCAACAAAATTCAGATGCAAATTACCCATTTACACAAATTTATATTCATCATATGCCCATTAAAATCGACTCAAATACAGAGAACAAAATACATAAAACAAAACCAAGAAACTCAAGAAAGGGACCAATTAACAACAAAAAACAATGTAATGTTAGAGGGGATTAAGAAAGCGATCAGAACCTGTCGGGATTCATGAATAACATCAAAGAATATCAGAGGATTGACAGACAAATGAATTTTATCATCACCTCACTTTTCTTTTCCCTCTCATTAATCAGTTAATAATACTTGATTAATTTTTCAATTAATAATACATGAATCTGAAGCTTTGGCTAAACATCTAGGACTTCCATAGTTTAACTTTTGAGTAAAAGATTAGGCAATGCTTCGAATCCAAATATCGAAAAACAAATCCAGCATTGAAGTGGAAAATTGAAAGTCAAAAACACAATATTATGATAGCACTGATGCAATGGAATGTTATATAAAATATTATGATAGAACATTACACCAAAAGATTGATACAAGAGACTAAAGCAAATTCAGCATAGTATTATTTTCATTCACTATGGGCATCAGTTCTCCAAGGTGATAATAACATCAATGAAATTCAGATGCAAATTACCCATTTACACAAACTTAGATTCATCATATACCCATTCATAATATTGATATCAATTCAAAAAACATATGAAAACAAATCTTCTAAAAAAGCATGTTCCAACATATGGACTTAGATTCAATCTCCAATCATTCAAATAGATCCAAATAAAGACATGACCTAGAAAATCAAGAAAGTTAACAATAAACCTTAACAACAACAAATTTAAGAGGGAATTAAGATAACGATCAGAACCTGTCGGGATTCATAAATTACATCAAAGAATATCAGAGGATTGACACACAAATGAATTTTATCGTCACTTCGCTTCTCTTTTCCCTCTTATTAATCATTCAAATAAATAAAATATGATTTATTCATGCAATAATTTACAGTAAAAAAAAGCTGAAAAAATTAGAGCTCAGAACTTCTTAGAGGATTGCGCCATCATCGACGAGCTCCAGCACAGTTTTTTTCATCATAGCTCAGAATAAAATAATTAAACAAAAAAGAACTCGTAAATTGTTCATCTAAAAAATTAACGATATCACAAAATGAATACAGAAGAAATAATTAAAAATAAATAAAAACCATATCAAAAGGCAAATGCAGAAAGGAACGAAGGAGATAGCCGACAGCTTAATCGTTTTCGATTACGAATTTGAGGAATTTGGCGATTATTTATAGATGTAAATTAGGGTTTCATCAATTTTAGGTTAGTGTTCAGCTCTGAAGGAGTTGGGTCGGGTACTTCACCGGCCCAATTGATAATTGGGCTATTAGGCCCGTATTCTATTTATCATTTAGGACTAGAAAGTTGTTTTTTCCACTTCATGGAAAGCTAAGAAAAACCAATATTTTACGTTTTTAACCTCATTGCATGTTATTTTATCGTTTTTGTTCACTTATTTTATCGTTTTTGTTCACATTAAGATGAAAAAAATGTGAAGTTTTAGAAAATATAGGCAAAACATGGCAACGGCAGCTAACTGCTGCTGGTTTCCTTCCCATCCGCGGTTAACTGCCGCCGCGTCCTTCCCATCGGCAGTTAACTGCCGCTGGGGTTAAAAACGTAAAATACTGGTGTTTTTTTTAGCTTTGTATGAAGTGGGAAAAGCAATTTTCTTAGGACTATTTTAACATGATTTCTGGTTAGATTTTTAGGACTTTTATTAGTCTTTTTTTTACATTTGTTAGGTTTTTTTGTTAAATTTATGGCACATTATCGTAGTTTTTTGGTACAATTTTAACATAATTTCGGGTTTATTTTGATTATTTTGATTACTTCGAAACAACAATAACAACAATTCATTCATGATCCGAACTAAATCATAACTAAAAATACACAAAATAAGCGTTACATTACATTATATTATCCCTAAATATGTTGTATCATCATGATGTTGGATTTAAATTTAATTCTTGAAAGTTTGCGGAAAATCTTGGCATTGAAGTGTCTTATACTTAGTGTAAAAATTTGCAAGTCTTTTTGAAAACTCAAAAGAATGAAGAGAACACAACACATGTATTCTACGAAATCAGCTATATATGTTTTCACATCGAATTCCCTCGTATAAGATGAGTCATGACAAAAAGGAATGCATTCCAATATATTATTTTGATCTTAATCCTACTGCCATGTCAACTGACAAAGTTTCAATTGACAGAGGAGCATGATCAAGTACAAAACAACATCTTAGAACTGCATTCTCTTTTGTCACACTCATCATATATGAAGGAATTCGATGTGGAAACCTATATAGCTGATTCGGAAAAATACATGTTGTGTTCTCTTCATTCTTTTGAGTTTCCAAAAAAGACTTGCAAACATTTATACTAAGTATAAGACACTTAAATGCCAAGATTTTCCGCAAACTTTCAAGAATTAAAAAAAAAATCCAACAAAACGACACAACATAATAATACTACCTAAGCATCTTCATCCGGCCGAATCAAACTCTTGAGAATATCTTCAGGCGACCTCAGCAACGTAACATCCATCTCGAGGGGGATCATGTTCGGCTCAGCAAATATCGAGAACATGCTCCTCACGTCGTCGTCGTTCGTTAACTCCGACCGAGTGAACGACAAATTCCCGTCTGAGTCGAACGATGGACGGTGATATCAAACGTATTCCACCCTCCTCGCGTCTCTGTGGTTGATTCGTTGGTTGATTTCATGAAGTAAATCCTTCAATTCTTTTAACGTCACATTGTCGCGAACCTTGAAAAAATGTTGGTTACCACTGTTGAAGGATACATGAAAGTATACTTGAGCCATTTTTTCAGATCTACACCATAAGAAATTAAAAATAATTCAATTAAAAACTCATTCAAACATTTCATCAAACACTTGTAGTGCAAATTATACATAAACCCTAAAGCTAAAAATTACAACATAAACATGCAAAGATCTAAACATTTAAGCAACATAAGTCATTTCCATGTAAACATTCTATCATTTCTTGCCAAAAAAATCAAAAATTAAACAAAGTCTAAAACTAAAAAAAAATTAATTTAAGATAATAAATGTAACATATAAACATAAAATGACAATGAACTTGAATATGGAAACTTACTTGTTATTGGAGTGTTGGTTGATTTGAAGTTGAAAAATTTGAGATTTTTGGAAGATTTGAGTGAGTTTTTAGATATTGAAGAGATGAAGATGCAGGTTCTGATTGCTGAGCTTCATAAGTACTGATCGCAGCGGCAACTAGTTGCCGATGGGGACGGCGGCAATTAACTGCCGATGCATCCGGCGGCAGTTAACTGCCGATGGGGTAAAAATGTCATTTTCTGGTGTGTTTTAGCTTTGTTTGATGTGGGAAAATCAATTTTCTTATCATATAGAAATTAGAATCATGTTTTTTATTCAAATATTTTAAAATTAGATCTTAGGTGTAAGAAACTTTCACCGGAATGGCATCAGATGTTATGGCGTGAATGAAACACAATGTCATCGTTTGATGGGAACATAAACTCTACAATTGGGCATGCTATTCAAGACATTTTGGTGCAATAAGGTCTTGATCAACCTTAGAGGATAAGTCAACAGATATGACTATCGGCGATTGGAGTAGAATCCAACGAAAGGTTACAAGCATGATTCTATTGGTTCTCGTTCTAGCTCCCAAGATCAACTACTATATATTGAAGGAGACAACGCCAAAGGCTTTGTTGGAGAAGCTCTAGATCATTTATATGTTGAAGTTGTTGATAAATCGAAGATGAAGTAGTATCAAACCTTTGGTCCTCCAAACCAAAGATAGGTTTATTAAAATTGAGAAAGGTGATTCACGAGAATATAAAAAGAGATCAAACATGAAATTGAAGGGAGGCTTGCGTGCGTGATACAGAGTGCTACACATGTAATTGAACATGAGAAAAATCATATTAGAGGTTGAAACAAATGAGACTTTGGGAGTTCTTGGGGTTGAAGTAATAAAGTGTCTTAAATTTTGGAGTAAATTTGATCCTCTACTAGAGTTTCTATTTTTCTCCTTTATTTTGAAAAACACTTTTATTCTTGATTTAATTTTGTTTATAATAATGAGCAACTAAGTTTTCTTTTAGGGTTAGGATGCAGATTGGAAAGCTTCTTTATTTTCTATTGGTGGAGGGGTTCAAGTTATTAAAAATGTGATTCATAGTATGCCTAACTATAACTTTTATTTATTTTTGTCCCATATCTCTTATCAACATCATTTATAAATGGATTAGATATTTTTTGTGGTATGGTGATATTGATCAAAGAAAGATGATTACAATGTAGCAATGTAGTTGTAACTGATGCTTTCAATATTTATGAGGAAAGACATCATCTCCTTAATGCTAAGGTGTAATTTTTTTTCATTCATTATAAGTTGTTTATCGTTCATTATTTTTTGCACAATAATGTTGATTTCTTATCTATTTTGAAAAACGTACTCATTTTCATATTCTTTGTTAAGGACAAGTTTATTTAGAAGAAATCCACTAATGGGGAGATGTGCTTTAAGGATTCTTACATGCTTCAAAAGCCTCTATTGAATGAGCAGTCTTGGGCCAAAAATATTTAGAATCCATATATTCCTCATTCCAAATGTCTTTTGGTCTTGAGGTTGTTTCACAACAAAGTTCCTACTAATGATAATTTAAGGGCGCGAGGTTGCAACTTAGTCTTCATGTGTAACTTGTGTCGTAAGCATGAAGGAACTGGCAAGCATTTGTTTTTTGAATGTGACTTTACAAGTCAACTTTGGTATTGGATTACTTCCATTTATAATATGTAGGTGGACACCAGTAACTTGCATATTGTGATTGATATTTGTAATAAATTTTGATCGTCGTAATGTAAAGTGGTTGGCATCGTAGCCATTATCAATATGATCAAAATCATTTGGTATTGTAGAAACATGTAGAGATTTGATGGTGTCAATATTAATTGGCGTACTATTGTTAACTTAATGTGTTTCTTTCAATTTCTTAGTTGGAAATTATACAAAGGTGCACTCTTATTCTAACATCTAGGAATTTGTAATTTTAAAAGTTTTCTTTATTTAGGTTCATGCGCCAATGCTCCTTGCGTTAATGAGGTGTGGCAACCCCCACCATTAACTGGATTAAGTGTAATATAGATGGTACCATTAAGGGTTGTCCAAATTTTGCCGCTTGTGTGGCAACTCCATGGGCTGATGAATACTCCTTTGGTTAGAGGTTGTCTCTCAACTAGTTATTATGGCTTAAAAAATTTGTTATTGTTCCTTGACACCTAAGAAATAGATGGTTGAATTGTATGAATTTGATGAATTGTATGAATTTGTTGATGATATTCTTCACACCATCATTGAACGCGATTCAACCGCGAAAAATGCGTGGAACAGACTTTTCAACATTGTTTATGACAATAAAAATTCTCGAGCTCTCTACCTAGAGCAAGAATTTTCTAATGTTCATATGAAACAATTTCCTGATGCTTCCGCTTATTGTCAACATCTCAAATCCCTGTCTGATCAACTCTCTAATGTTGGTTCTCCCATGTCTAACGAAAGGCTTGTTCTTCAACTCATCTCTGGCCTAACCGATTTGTATGCCACGGTGGGTTCACAAATTCGTCATGGAGACTCTCTTCCACCATTTTACAAAGCTCGTTCTATGATAATCCTGGAAGAAACAGCCAAAGCAAAGAAAGCGGCGAATTCCATCAGCAACTCTGCTTTTGTATCATCTCTTGAGGATAACACGGCCTCAACCACTCCCCCCGCAGCGCAACATCCGCAACAACAGTGGTCCTGATCGTGGTGGTCGTGGCAAGGGTCAAAACAATGGTCGTGGTGGAGGTCGTTCCCAGCCTCAGTGGCTTCCGTCTCCCTATCAGTAGCCTCAGTGGACCACTCCCACTTATCCCAGACAGCAGCAGTGGGCATATCCATGGCAGCCATGGGCCACTCCACCATGTCCATATCCGACAAATAGTGCTCCCCAGCAACAATCAGGCATACTCGGTCCTAAACCTCAGCAAACTCACATGGCAACTGCTCCACCTCATATGAACAGTCAGCAAGGCTTCTCTTCTTATGCTCCGACTGACATCCAAGCTGCTGTGCATATTTTCTCCATCTCTCCTCCTGATGATCAATGGTATATAGACAGCGGAGCAACTTCTCATATGACGGGCACTGGAGGTAATCTCACATCTTATTTTAATGAGTTATAATATTACTGTTGGAAGTGCTCATCATATTCCTGTAATTGGTTGTGGCAATGCATCTTTACCCAATTCCCTAACCTTAAACAATGTTTTGCATGCACCAAAACTTATCAAAAACCTTGTTTCTGTCAGAAAATTTACAATTGATAATGATGTTTCTGTTGAATTTGATTCTCTCGGTTTTTCTGTGAAGGATTTCCAGACAGGAACACTTTTAATGAGATGTAATAGTCCTGGCGACCTTTACCTTATTCCCACAAGACCAAACACAATAGTACTACCACCATCCACCTTTGCTGCTTCATCTAATGAGTTATGGCATAGTCATTTAGGACATCCAGGAGCTCCTATTTTAAATTCTTTGCATCGAAACAAACTTTTGCTATGTAATAAGTTTCTAAATGATTTCTTCTGTCAGTCTTGTCCTCTTGGGAAACAAATAAAATTGCCTTTTTCTAATTCATTGTCTTTACTTGTATGCTTTTTGACATTGTTCATAGCGATCCTCGGACTTCTCCGGTATTAAGCTCCGGAGGGCATCGTTACTATGTGTTATTTCTTGATGATTTTACTAATTTTTTGTGGACTTTTCCCATCTCAAACAAATCACAAGTACATTCCATTTTTCTCCAAATCCGTGCTCACATTACAACACAATTTGAACGTTAAATAAAATGATTTCAATGTGATAATGGCAAGGAGTACGATAATGCTCTCTTTCATCAGTTTTGTGCACAACATGGAATGTCTTTTCGTTTTTCTTGTCCTCATGCCTCCCCTCAAAATGGAAAAGCCGAAAGAAAAATTCGTACAATCAATAAGTGAACAGATAAGGAATAAGTGAACAAGGATTCGGCAATGCATTAGAGGTACGAGAGCAAGGTTAGATGAGCAGGGAAGTTATCACAATTGGGAAAATAAACCCTAAGAACGACATATGATAACGATATGTCTAGAACCTATGATAGGTTAGCAAGGATAATAATACATTCAATTAAGCGTACGAAAGTACAAGAAGTGTATTTCAATATTTAAGTAACAGATGATTATTCACCCTGATGAATGCATTAGATATGCATATGATTAGAATAATGTATCAGATATACGTATGAATAATTAAGACAAGAATCAGACTATAAGTTAAACATGTCCATCAGGCTCCGGATTATGCCAGATGAGACTCCTCCGAAAGGGTTGTCAACATGTATGTTAAAAGGTTAAACATGTCCAACAGGCTCCGGATTATCCCGGATGGGACTTCACCGAGAGGGTTGTCCACATGTAAGTTTAAGTTGTGTCCAGCAGGCTCCGGATTATGCCGGATGGGACTTCTTCGAGAGAGTTGTCCACACAACGATAAGAGGAGTCCGGTGTTAGCCTCATATAGGATTTTTCACCGGTATGATGGGAGATGTATTCCAGGGTTACTCCACTCGGGTGCACTCCGTAAAATGAACCAAGAGAATAATTGTATGTTCAACGCTAACTCTCTAACTTATTAATATCAGAAAGATAAGTATAATGCATGAGAACATGACAAGGTAGATATCAGTTATCAGATAGTGATCCTAGTTTCCCCTCAATCACTAAGCTAACAGATTGTAGTCTAGTTTACACGACTACACAGTATAGCAGGCACATACATGTATAAACCCGGAATGGGTTGAGACTAGAATGTGGCAATCATAAGCTCTCCTCGAGGTTGCCACACAGCCTAGGATAGGTGGAGCTCACTGAGACATTATGTCTCATTCCAATCCATTCGATCCAGTTTCAGGTAAGCAAGAGGTTCGTGATGAAGTTTATCATGGAGGAGCTGAGTGGAGTGCAATTGCTTGTCGTGTACCAGTTCAGGAATTTATCAGTATTTTGTATTTATGTACACATTAGTGGTACCTTATCAGTTGTATTAAACGAGCAAGATTGTATTCATTCAGTAGAATCTTATTAGTATTGAAAATTTTAATGTATCCAGTATCAGATTTAATACACATGCTAAATATTCTAGACAATATAGTATGGGTGTTACAATTGGTATCAGAGCAGGTCGATTCAGACCGTGTCTTGGGTCATTAAAAATTCAATAAACGTAGTGGGACCATTGGGTTCCGGATATTGTTTTAAATGTCACATCTAGTTGAGCCTGATCAACTTAATCTAGTATATGACAGTTAGGACAAATGTCTGAGAGCTGAATGAGACCGTGGAGGAATGAAGTGTATGAAGAGTGAAGACTAAGATGTCAGATTTTTAAAACGGAAATTGGCGAAGAAGTATTTAGTGCCAAGTGGTGGCCATCAAACCGTAAAGTAATGAAGTCTATTGATAGCAAAGTTTCAAGAATATTGGAGATATTTAAGAACAATACGAAGTACATCAACATCGTTGGACGCGTCGTTGGGCGATGTCTCGTCTGGGGAGACATAAGAAGTAAGGAATTATGGAATACTCTAAGGAATGAGTTGGAACCGTAATTGAGAAGTGGAAGTGAGGTGTAGACCAAAGTAATAATTTTGGGTACAGAGATAAAGAATTGCAGTACCAGACCCAGAAGCTCAGAATAAGGAATTATCGGTCGATTATCGGAACCTCTAGACTCCCAGCAAAGATAGAGTATGTAAGAATCGAAGGACTCGCACACTTGAACTGGACGAGATTTTAATATTTAAACAGTTATGAGAATTAATTATGGATTAAGCGAATTATTTGGACAAATGAAGCTAACCCTCAAATGTGGTCATTGAATGTGAAGTGCAGGCAAGTTAAACCTTGTCAGATCAGCCACATCTCCCGAACTTTAAATGCCAAATTTGTGAATTAAGAAGAGAAGATGGTATGCAACCTAGGAACCAAGATTAATGAGTAAGTAGTAGTGATAAGACCTGTTGCGTATCGAAGCGTCATTCAGATGTGTTTTATTGGCAAGAAGATTGGAAAATAAGCTAAGCTCAACTGAAATTTTACACAAAGAAAAGTGGATCAAACTACCTTCCTTTAATATGAGTCATCGAGATGTTTTTGTATGAGAAACACAAGCTTACAAGTGAATGAGACCCCAGAAAGGGCAAGAGATGAGACGTAAATTTTTTCAGCAAATCAGGAAAAGGATATTGAATGATAAGTTGTTGGAATTTAGTGAACTAACGGACGAACAATATCAAACTTCCTTGATTGGATGTAGAAGGCAAGTTTAAGATAATACGGGACTATAGTATACTAGTATTTTTTAGGATTAACCGGAATTTTGGCCGAGAATTATTTTGAGGCTTTATTATAAGGGAGATCGTCGCTAGTACGAAAAGTAAAGATTATGGTTAATGTTAAGGATTTTTATGTTTTCAATTGATGGGTTTCCTTACGCAATTATTCTGGAAAACCGAAAGTGAGCACCTTATGTTGGTATGCTTCGAAGGTGGTAAAATGTACATACCTTGGGTTGTTCAAACCATACGAAGAAGACAATAGTCAAGACGACCTATAGAAATTACTTAGTATAATGGGGAATCATTTAGATAATAAGATCAAATTTTGAGTTGTGAATGAAGTAACGACTTACTCGGAGGAAGCAACTGTTTGATGGAGTCGAGAGAGGAAGACGAATAAGAATTAATTAGGAAAAACACATAAAGAAGTGTATCATCTATTAAAGGAATCCAATAGGTGATGTTAAAGTGCTGAGGTTTAAGATCATTTAGTCGGGTACTTGAAGAGACGTGACCTATGATGGGCTTACAAGAGAGCCGGTAAGAGTTTGAATCTATTCTAGACGGATTGTTCTCGGAGAAACTCGAAGAGTAACCTAATGGACATTATAGAGTTATGGAGACCGAAGTTGCCTCGGAAAAGATTATAAGTATGAAATCCTTACGGATAAGAATTGAATGAATGGAAACGAGACTCGAGCCATCAGTGAGATTAGTATACGAAAGATGTGAATCTGGAAGAGTATTCAAGAAAATCAATTCGCGAAAACAAGTATATTGTTTACGTCTAAAGAAAAACACAAAGTCAGGAGATGACCAACCAGTAAGATGAGTAGTGTTTCGAAGCGTCACACAATATGAAGTTAACCCTTGTTATTAGCATGTGAAATTTTGAAGGACTATTAAAACACTTGGGTAAGCAGGTAGTCGAAATCACAAGTGAAACAACGAGTCGTAAGATGGTTCTGTTATGGTAACTACAAAGTTATAAAGGAGTAAGATTGGTCAAGAGATTTTATATTGTAATAGTGGTGTATTACTCCTATCCCAAAGCCAGTTGTTAAAAATCAGAGTTGCGCAGCAGAGAAGTAATCCAAGAATGAGTTAACAAACAATTCTAAGCTGAAGCTTAGGGAACAAGAATGCTTGTGAAGCCCTTGCCAGATGAATTGCAGAAAAGGTATTCAGTGCTCAGTTCTCATAGCACATAATAGTAGTAAGCAGTGACGACTTGAGCATATCATAAGTTATAACGGGAAATTTTAAAGTTAAGCTGAGGGATACTTCAAACCTCGAAACTCATGAGTAATGGAATATCGAAGTAGTTTAAGAATATGTGGTAAGATAAGAAGGATGTGTTCCTACCACGTTAAGTCTAAAGCGATTGAGGTCACCGCTAGTACGGTAATCTAGTTATTCAGCTCAGTAACTCCAAGTGGGCTTGAAGAGTAAGTTAGCCCAAAAAAGAATTATGTACGAGTCAACAGCAGTAAAGGTTGCACTTGCAAAATGATATCTTTGGATTTGAAGCGTCGATCAGGAACGACAAATGTAGTGGCATATGAGTTTATTTCACATTATACCCACGTTATGTCAACATGTCTCATGTACCAGATTATGTTTAGTATTATGTACTCGTCAGTCAGTACTCGTACTACTCAGACAGTTGTGTATCATATTTTTTAGTTATGTGACATGTATCAGTAACCGTTGTATGTGGTCATTAATGTTTAAGTGAGGAGATACTAATCATATCGGGGTTGTTGATACCGAACACGTTTCAGCTAAAGAGTTCGGAAATTTCGAACTCGATGTTCACAGGTAGGAAGAACTTTGTTGCGCAGATTAGAAATCACATGTATTCTACAGTAAAGGGCTACGCAAGTTCAGGTTACGAATAAAGGAATAAGAGATTGATGGGATTAAGTGTGCCACCATAGTAGCGGTCAGAACAGAGTTTTTTTTCGAAAACAAGGTGTATCTTTTGAATGACATAAGCTAAGTTCTAGAAGAGATCCATGAGGCCAGTTCTACTTACCCCGATACAATTGGATGCGCCTTGAATGATGCAAGATTGTCAGAATCCTAGTAAGTAAGAAGAATTCCTAAGTCATTAAGATATGCATTATCGTCGACTAGTTAGGCAGAGCGCGAGTAGCCTATAAGATTTCTCGAGCCCTTAAGGATTCCCACAGCGGGAATGGAAGCAATGATTATGGTTGTGATAAGTAGAACACCAAGATGTCAGAAAGAAAGGAGCAGGTACTAGAAGTGATGCCTCCTGCCTGTATTTTGAATATCATAGGAAGTTGGAGTAGTCCTCGTATTCGTATGAGTATACACAATATCAGTTGCATTTCCAGTGTAGAACGATTTTCATACGAAGTATGATGTAATTATATGTGTAAAACGCCGTCATATGAGGCGAAAGACAAAGATAAGAATTCATTGGAATTAGTTGTAGTGCAATAGAGCTCTCGAAGAGTGGGAATATTTGAGGAAGATAAGATTGACCCGATGTCGTCAGGGTAAGACCATGCGGACAATGAAGGAAACACATGAATTCAGTAAGAGTATCCAATGCTTAATAACCTTAAGTTGGATTCGCACGAGGTGTGTGAACAAGGGACACAGTCAAGTGAGTCGGGTATATTGGTTTAGACAACCTCGCAACCTACTATGTAAGAATTATGTAATGTACATCAAGCCTTTCAGTTAAGGAAGAGATTGTCGAACATTTTCGACTTACAGAGATGGAAACCATGGCTATAGGACAGTTTTTACCAGCCAGGTTTAATCGAGGTGCATGAGTAATCTACATGTCAGACCCTAGAGTAGCCATGGAATCCCGATAAGCAAGTTGAATGGAAGAATCGACTAGTAAAGAATATCTGGAAGTAACTAAGGCAGAGGTATGAAGAATCTATTCATACATGATCCCATGGGAATTCTAAATTTCGAGGACGAAATTTCCTTAAGGGGGATAGAGTGTAACAACGCGCTTCTGACTCAGATATTTATCAGTGTTTGGATGATGTATCAGAGATATTTTAAGTAAAGGGCATTTTGGTAAAATTGAGGGTTTAGGCTATATAAAGCCAATTACCCCCAATTTCCTCATAATTTCCATCTCTTTTTCTCTCTAGACAACAAATCCTCTCCCTTCTCTCTACTCTCTCCCACGATTTCCTTCCCTCACCATTTCAATCTTCACTTAATCACTGTCCCATTTGCCTAGCTACTTACAAGCACAAGTTTTGTGACTCTTAAGCCATTTTGAAGCTAAATGAGCTAAGAAAGGAAGGAAGAGATCAAGCTAGGGTTTGGATAAAAGCTTGGCAAGGAATCAATCAAGTTATTCATGTGAGTTCCTTAGATTAGAACCCACCTTGGGTGAGTTTTGGGTGAAACCCCTTTATTTAGAAAAGTTATCATTTTGTGCCCTAATTCCTTGATGCATGCTAATCCTTGTTTATCCATGAATTAAATCATCAATTTGCAGTAGAAAATCATTCCTAACACTGTTGGGAAGCTTGGGTAGGTTTGGATAAGTCAAAATGGTGAAAAATCACGTTTTTGGGCAATTTCTGTATCGTCATGCTCGCTACAGCGAGCACCACATTTTTTTCTTCTGAACTAGCTCGCCCCAGCAAGGGATTGTCCACATGTAAGTTTAAGTTGTGTCCAGCAGGCTCCGGATTATGCCGGATGGGACTTCTTCGAGAGGGTTGTCCACACAACGATAAGAGGAGTCCGGTGTTAGCCTCAGATAGGAATTTTCACCGGTATGATGGGAGATGTATTCCGGGGTTACTCAACTCGGGTGCACTCCGTAAAATGAACCAAGATAATAATTGTATGTTTGACGCTAACTCTCTAACTTATTAATATCATAAAGATGAGTATAATACATGAGAATATGACAAGGTAGATATCAGTTATTAGATAGTGATCCTAGTTTTCCCTCAATCACTAAGCTAGCAGATTATAGTCTAGTTTACACGACTACACAGTATAGCAGGCACGGACACGTATAAACCCGGAATGGGTTGAGATTAGAATGTGGCAATCATAGGCTCTCCCCGAGGTTGCCACACAGCCTAGGATAGGTGGAGCTCACTGAGACATTATGTCTCATTCTAATCCATTTGATCCAGTTTCAGGTAAGCAAGAGGTTCGTGATGAAGTTTATCAGGGAGGAGCTGAGTGGAGTGCAATTGCTCGTCGTGTACTAGTTCAGGAATTTATTAGTATTTTGTATTTATGTACACATTAGTGGTACCTTATCAGTTGTATTAAACGAGCAAGTTTGTATTCATTCAGTAGAATCTTATTAGTATTGAAAATTTCAATGTATCCAGTATCAGATTTAATACACATGCTAAATATTCTAGACAATTTAGTATGGGTGTTACACGAACCAAACCACATTTCCCTTCACACCACCCTCCTCGGCCCAACAACCTGTACCCACGGCTCAAACACCTTCTCTCTCCCAGACAACGACCCCATCTACACACATAACACCTACCACCTACTCTCCACCGATTCCTACACCTATTTCCCCCCTGCACCTCATTCCCATCAAATGACAACCCGATCCCAACACGGAATTGTCAAACCTCGTCAACTTTTCAACCTACAGACATCAACCCACCAAAATATCTCTCCTTTACCTACAAATCCCATTGATGCATTAAAATATCCAAATTGGAAAATGGCCATGAAAGACGACTATTCTGCTCTTATTGAAAATAAGACGTGGGAATTAGTTCCTCGTCCCTCTAATGCTAATGTTATTCGAAGTTTGTGGATTTTCAGGCACAAAAAGAAATCTGATGGTTCTTTTGAGAGATACAAAGCTCGTCTTGTAGGTAATGGTGTTAATCAACAATCAGGTGTCGATTGTGGTGAAACCTTCAGCCCTGTCATCAAACTGGCCACTATTCGCATGGTGCTTAGCATTGCTGACGTAAAATATTTCCACAAGAAAGGGGGTTTGAATTGTGAACTGTTTAAAATTACCTTTTTAAAATTTCAAGCTAGTAAATGAAAGATAATAATAGTAATAATCACGTGTGATGAGTGTGTGAAAATTGAAACAAATAAAAGAGATGAAAGAAATAACACAGAGAGTTATCCTGGTTCACCCAAACTAGGCTACTTCCAGTCCCCACAAGTATGTGAGATTTTCCACTAGGTAGTTGAGTTATAACTTAACCACAACTCCTCTTTTATCTTGATCTTCCTGATCTTTCTTTACACTGAGTTTTACTCACTCTTGATCTTCTTGATCTTTCTTTACACAGAGCTTTACTTACTCTTAAGTTTCACACTTGTTTTCTACAAGCCTTTACTTTTACAATCCAATAAGAAATAAAATCTTACTTGGACAGAATAAAAAATATGTGTTTATACTAAACAGAGCTCAAAACAAAAGAGCAATCTTAGTAAACTTAAAATTGAAGAATAAAAGAGAGCTTTGAATGTATGAGTATTTTTGCTTTCAGCTTCTCAAAAATCAGTGAGTGTTTGTCTTGCCATGAGCCTCCTATTTATAGGCAGATTATGCTTTGCAGCTGTTCACTATACGCTCCCTTTCTCACGTGTAGCTACTGTACATAATTTCTTTAATTTTCTCTTTCCATTTGTTCCCGCGTGTGGTGCAGCTTTTAAAAACAACTTGGCCAGGTTTTAACTGATGTAGGTTGCAACTGTATTTCAAACTGTTTGTACATGTATATACCTCCCTATTCTTCAATCCATATTTGCAGCCAAAAAATACATATTGTTTGTACTGGCTTTCTTACTGGATTTGATAGTTGGTAGTTTTGTGGACAAACTAAAAACATGTTTCTTCCTTTGTATTGTGTTTATTTGTATAGAAATTTCCTTCTTTTGTCAAAGCAACACCAAAGTAATTTTGTTCCAATATAGTGTGTTTCTTGACTTTCATTTGGTGCCTTAAAATCCATATGCAGGAAAAATATATGACTGAACATTAACTGATAATTTGTAGACTGAGTTCCTTTTGAATACTTTTCCCTTAGAATGAGAATCTTGAGGCTCCTTTAAACTTCATACTTCAGATTCTGAACTTCAAATGCTGATCTTTAGAAGCAGTTCTTCAGAAGCACTGTTCATCAAACGCACTGTTCATCAAACGCTGACCTTCAGACGCACTGTTCATCAGACGCTGACCTTCAGACGCACTGTTCATCAGACACTGAGTGTTTTTTTCAGCTTGTTTATTTGTGGGAGATAAACACAAAATTTAAAGGATGGCTTTGCTATCTTCATGACTTTGATTTGGCAAATGATTCTTTGTCCTGTCTTATATTTGAATCACTTAATAACACATGTTAGATAATAACTTATTATAAATAATTTAAATATATTTTTCATCTTTAAAACTAAAATAGGAATTTGAGTTTTATCTCAACAATTGCCATATCCAAATCATGGTGTCTCCATCAACTAGATGTCAAAAATGCCTTTTTGCATGGAAATCTTGACGAAACCGTGTATATGCACCAGCCTCCTGGTTTCCGTGATCCACACTATCCTGAGCATGTTTGTCTCCTCAAGAAGTCTCTATATGGTTTAAAACAAGCACCTCGTGCCTGGTACCAAAGATTCACAGACTATGTTGCCACATTGGGTTTCTCTCACAGCATCTTTGATCACTCTTTGTTCGTGTTTCATCACGATGATGATACTGCGTATATCCTTCTATATGTGGATGACATAATTCTACTGCTTCATCTAATGCTCTTCGTGACTCTATTATGTCTAAACTTAGTTCTGAATTCGCCATGAAGGATTTGGGACCTCTAAGTTATTTTCTGGGAATATCTGTCACTAAACATACAGGTGGTCTTTTCTTGTCTCAAGGAAAATATGCAGAGGAAATTATAGAACGAGCAGGCATGTCCTCCTGCAAACCATCACCCACTCCAGTCGAGACCAAGGCAAAACTCAGTGGTTATTCTGGAAATCCGTATCATGACCCAACTAAATATCGAAGTCTTGCAGGAGCATTGCAATATTTAACTTTCACAAGACCATATATCTCTTATGCAGTACAACAGGTATGCCTATTCATGCATGACCCTAAAACGCAACATATGTCAGCACTGAAGCGTATCATTCGGTATATTCATGGCACTATTGATTTCGGCCTTCACTTACATCCATCATCTGTCAACAAATTGGTTTCTTACACTGATGCATATTGGGCCGGTTGCCCCGACACCAGGCGATCCACCTCTGGTTACTGTGTCTATTTTGGTGACAATTTAATTTCATGGTCTGACAAACGCCAACACACCCTCTCTCGGTCTAGTGCTGAAGCCGAGTACCGCGGAGTCGCCAATGTAGTATCTGAATCTTGTTGGATTAGAAACTTGCTATTGGAACTACATTTCCCAGTCACAACAGCCACATTGGTTTATTGTGACAATGTGAGTAATGTCTATCTATCCGGCAACCCAGTTCAACATTAACGCACCAAACACATCGAGATGGATATACATTTTGTGCGTGAGAAAGTCACCCACGGCCAAGTACGAGTCTTACATGTTCCTTCACGTTACCAAATCGTTGACATCTTCACCAAAGGACTTCCGTTGCAACTCTTTGACTATTTTCGTGATAGTCTCAACATCCGTCAGCCTCCCATTTCGACTATGGGGCTGTATTAGAATATTATTAGAAAATCTTTATTTATTATTAGAATATCGTAGAATATCGTTATATATTATTAGAATATCTTTATATATTATTAGCATATAATTGTCATTAAATAGTAATGATTGTATAGTAAAATAGTTAGAGAAACTGACACTGTATAATTGTATATTACCCACCTTTTATTGATGGGTAAACAAGAATTTCCCTATATATATATATCACTGAGAATCAATAGAAAGGCAAGACCTATCATTCTTTCATTTACATTTCTCATATTTTTAGAGAGGACAACTGTGTATAGAGAAAACATCCTTTATTGACTTTCAGTAAAACAAACAAATTTGGATGGATTCTATTATGATATGCATTTTAGATTATTCAAATCGTAATAGATAGAATGTACTAAATTTACATTTTATTGAAGTTTGACTTTATCAAAGGTTTTCTTCTCTATTACGGTAAAGGAGCATATTTAATATAACATGGACCAAACGTTCCGAAAAAAACTAAAGAAAACCAAAAATGCGTGAAAAACTTGTCAAAGACCGAAACCAAAAACGTAGTTGTATTTTAAGAGACCAAAGTGTATATAAAACTTTAATATATATAAAGATTAAGGTCCACTAATGAGATGAAAAATGGTTATAGGCCTTTGATAAACTACACTTATTCATTGAAAAAAACTGTAGAAGGCAATTTAGATTGTTCACTGAAATATACTACTGACAGAACTATCATCATGAATACGCCAAATAGTTTCACCCAACAGGTTTGCTACGGTAAGAATAGTTAACTGAGGGAAATAGTTCTCCTCTGCTACAGGTATAGTGTTCGTGATTATCACCTCTTGAAATAAGCCGCTGGACAGCCTCTCGATTGCAGGAGGGCTGCAAATAAAGAAAAATAAACATAATGAGACTACTAATAGCCATATAAAAGTTAGTTACATATTATTTACACTGGTTAGTCACAGCTTCATCCATAATGCAGAACATAAGTGCCTAGCTACATATATTTATGAGCTGAATGTCACCGCTGAACATAAGATTCCTCGATGTAGAGAATAAAAAACATGACACAAGTAAGCTGAGTAATAACGCCGATGACTGAATAATTTGCGATTACAGTTAACAGCTTCAGCATTATGTATGCTAAAGGAAATCGAAGAACATGATATTCAACAGTTATAACTTGCTTCAAATCTAGGATGCAGAATGTCAACTCTGAAACTTCATTGACTTTACTAGGGGATTAAAATAACCAAAGATTAAGAACAAAATTGTATTGAAGATTCAACAGCAATACCTAAAAACACCATGTGTGCAACAAGCATAAACTTCCCTAGCACCCTCTTCATGTAGTAGTGCTGCACCCTTGGCAATGGTTCCTGAGATCCAAAATGAAAAAAAGATACCCGTCAACAAAAGGAAGAAATAAAATGTACACAATCATACCTATCATGCTTTCCTACGCAAAAATGAGGAAACACCATAAATGTCATGAAAACTGAACCTTTCAATTAGCAACCGACCACCTTCTCGGGTAAATGCAAGGGATAGAATCATAGAATAATTTTAAATCTCAATTATTGTCTTAAGATAGTTTTAACTATTCAATAAAGTCCAGTCCCCAAAGTTACATTAAGTAATTTTTTTAAAGAATAAAAATGCTTTTGAAAATGCTGATGCAAATACGTTACAAATAAGTAACACCAAATTATGTTACAGAAAAATTTGGGATCTGTCATTCTGTTGGATAAAAGTTCATGAAAAAAATAAAAATGGGTATAAATACAATCTCAAGATATGGCCGTCATGGAAAATGCACTAAACAAAATATATAGGCAGTGCTGCAGCAGAGAATTACAGAGACTGTATGCATGTGTGTGTGTGCGCGCGCGTCAAGAAAAACGTCTGGGATGAACATAAATAAAGCTTGAATCAATGAAGGAAAGATAAATATTTGTTTTCTTAGTTAGATGTCTTTCACCCAGCAAAAAATCATCATACAACAAAAGAGCACATGAAAAAAATCTATTCAAATGTTAAATTGTGCATTGAAGAAGACATACCAGCAGTGTCAATCATATCATCCACCATTACAGCAACTTTTCCTTTTACATCACCAATCAGATTCATCACCTGCAAGGGAACATAACACAAATAAATATACAAGATCCGTATAGTTAACTGTAATTAATCCCTGAGGAGAATCAGCACATTGTAATATTATATCATGCTAAACCATGTGCGCATACAAAAAATAACAATAAAAAAACAAGGACCTCTGACCCTAAGCAGATAACAATGCAACTTATTGCGATAACAGGGCGAAATTGTCTTGTATGAGGTTCCTAACCGATTCCAGTGTATTAATTATGACAACCTAGAAGAACAATAAATGGTATGCAAAACAGACAAAAGCTAGAAATATTAGAAATGTCATTGTGAATTGCATAATAGCGTAGCCATACTCCACTATGCATCTCATGCAGGACCAAACATACATACTCAAACCCTACAACATTACTAAGCAGCTAATGGAATAATAAAGCATATTTCTTTAAAACTTATATCTTTTGCAGGTAAAATTTAACATTGTACACACCAAATAGGCATTCCCAATAGCCACCATTGTTGGTTAAGCCAAGTGTACCAGTGAGAGGAAACTTATATATGTAATTATAGATACTGAACACCAATAAAAGCCAGGTAACCGTTGTTTGAAAGTATAATAGTTTACATAATGGCAATTCCAAAAGATATACAACAATGGATAATGCACAGATTTTGTTGTGGTTATTACCTCAGCTACATTGTGTCCATGGCGCCTTTTGTCTACAATAGCTAAAGGTGCATCGGATAATTTCTTTGCAAAAGCGCGTGCTCTTGCAACGCCGCCCACATCAGGGGAAACAACCACCAAGTCATTTGAACTTATTGTCTTACTAGCAAGATAATCAAGGATCACAGGCTAGTGGAAACATCATACACAATAGCATTAGAAAACACATATCAAGAATTAATAAAACAAACTACAACCATTCAGAGCTAATAACTTACCTGACAATGTACATGATCCACAGGAATATCAAAGTAACCCATGGACTGCCCTGAATGAAGGTCACAAGCAAGAACACGGTCTGCCCCAGCTTTGGTAATAAGGTTAGCAACAAGTTTAGCTGCAATTGATTCACGCCCTTGAGTCTGTTATGGAAGACAACAAAAGATGCTTCATTAATTGCTTATAAACACGAGAGGGGCCCAATTTCAGGTCAATGCAGACAATTACATCACAAATCACTGAACAAAATTACACAGTTCTTGCATATACTTGCCTTTCTATCAGCTCTAGCATATCCAAAGTACGGAATCACAGCAGTGATATTTTTGGCTGACGCTCTCCGACAAGCATCGATCATTACTTGAAGCTCCATGAGATTCTCATTAGCAGGAGGACAGGTTGGTTGTATAAGGTATACATTGCAACCTCTAACACTCTCTTGTAACTGGACATAGATTTCACCATCAGCAAATCGCTTTGTGGTAATTTTTCCGAGTTCCAGTCCCATGTACCGAGCAATTTCCTAGTTGAAGCAACACAAAGTTATAAAAGAACAAAGATTTCTCATCTGAAACCTGCCCAATAAAAAGATGGGTCATGCAAATTATGTTTCATTGCAAGGGACCAACTAGTTCTATAAACACCACACCCTAGAAACATGTCTTTCACCGTAACTAACATGTTTGTACACAGTTATACACACACAAAAAAATGTACATAATTGTGCTGCTAGATGAAAGTACGAATCTTTGACACAGACACCAAACATGATACTAACACAGACACCAATAATTATTCTTAAAAATGGCATAATTAAATGTTATTACATGCGTCGGTGTCGTCTCAGTGTCATACACTAAACACTGACATGTGTTATGTGTGAGAAACTAAACACGTCTACGATCAGAAGTGTGGGAGCTACATTACTAACTAAACAATGTATTAAAAATGAAAGTAAATTAAAGTGGAAGTTATACCTGGGACAGAGCAGGATTAGCGGTGCCGGAGAACAATTTCAACTTGTTACCGTTTCTACTAACGGTTTTCTCAGATTCCATGAACTTGGGCAGTGTTTGTTCGTTGATAATGGGAACAATCGGTTTCCCGTTAACAACATTGGACGCTTCCGACATATTACATTTCTAACAAAAAAAATAAAAAAATATATAATGTGTAAAAAAAACAAATTAAATAATAAAATAAAGAAAAGAAAAAAGGTTATTACCACGGTATTATACGCGACGGTTCGAGAGCGAGAAAGGTCAAGAAAACCTAATGTTGGAACAATGAGGCCATGAGAGCCACCGGAAAAAAGAGAAGAAGGAGCAAAAGCCATGGTTGATGAGGAAGTGTGTTGAAGTTGAAAAAGTGATGAAGCCATTTTTTGAGGGAAAACGACACGTGTCGCGGTTAGGGTTTGTCTTCTTCTTCTTCTTCTTCGGGTTTTCTCTGCAGAACAGAGCGATTGGCGAGCTCTGTTTGCAGCTAGTGGCGGGTCTGTGGGGTTTTAACACAAGCGAGAGAGAAAGTGAGAGGATTCGATATGACGTCGTTATACTAAAGAGTCAGTGTGAGGCGTGCCTCTATTTTTAATAATTCAACTTTCCCTTCAACATATCGAATGATTATTTATTTAAGATGCATGATTATATATTTATACTAGTTCAAATAATATGTCTTTTAGAAAACATGAACCTTATAATATATATATATACTGAAAATTAACACTATAAAATAATAAATATTAATTATATTTAAAATAGTACAAAAAATATATTACTTTAAGTTAATAAACATTATTTTTTACCAAAATAAAATACATTGTTTAAAAGCAAAAAGTAATAGATAGGTATCAAAATTTATATATGGCATTTAGTTTAACTTATTTTCGTAATACATTGAATTTCATTTTTTTGTTAACATTCTGATTATTGTGGAAAAAATGTCGTAGTAATCTAGAGTTCGATCAAGAGATAAATAAAGTTTGATCAATAATTGTTTTATCTACAAATCAAACTTAGATTCTCTAAACGATTGATATTTTGATGGAACTCGTTAATCAGTTAAGTATAACCACTTTGTTAAATTGAAATTCATTTTAGAAAACAATCATAAACTTTTTTTTACAATTAGAGATATTTTTTAATTGAGAATAAAATCCTATTTAAACTAGGTGTTTATACAACAGATTAAGGTACATCTAATAATATTTAGTTTTATACGGTTTTTAAAATTTTCAAACCGAGATGTGATATTCATTTGAATAATTTTGGGTATGAAGATCACCATGAAAGAAGACAACTATTTCATATAATATATTTCCTGTTTTTTTAAATAAAATCCTTTTTATAACAAATAAAATCAATCTTCGGTCAAAATCTAAGATAAAATAAAATCAATTTTTGCAGAAATATTAAGTGAGAGAGGATGAGAATATTAACATTTATCTATTCATATACATTCAATTTACACCTTCTAGATAAAAAAATGTGGCCATCTTTTGTATTACTATAAAAGGGTACTATTTTGGGTTAGACAAAATCTTCATATGACTCATATACTTTATTTTATCTGTTTTGGAAAAAATGCATGGTTTATTATGAGGAAAGGGAAGGAAAGGAAAAAAAAATGCATGTTCTTGGTTGAGACGAGGAGTCCCTTATTCTGATTTTGGTTCGATGTATATTTTTCTTTTTGACCAATTGGTTCGATGTATATTTTTTTAAACATGGTTCGATGTATGCTACAATGTCATTTTCCCAAAATGAATATATTCAAGTTCATCCACAAAATAGTAGTTTGATATTCTCTTTTTGCCTTTCCTTTTTTAGATATTATGAAGAAGTTATTAGGACACTCACCTAAAGTTATGTTTGGAAGTTTCCAATAAACTAAAATAAAATATAATTTTAGATTTGTATTTTCACGTGAGGTAATATCTGATTTTTTTTAGATGAGGTAATATTTGAATATTTACATTCATTCTCACGTATTCATGTATCTTCTTAATTTTAATACAGTTTTTTTTTCTATATTTTGTAATTGACTTTTTAAAATTATCAACTTTTTTGTTATTTAATTAAAAATACTTTTAGCTACCTTATCAACATAAATATAATTAGATATATACCAATATTATTTATTTACTAAATCAATTTTGATATAGGCTGAAATTCAAAAATAAAAACTACAATTCCTTGTACTTTTATATTTTTAATGCATTAGAAAATAAAAATCATCTTCTCTCATTATGAAAAAAAAAATACATGCATACATATATATATATATATATATATATATATATATATATATATATATATTCTCTCAATTAAATTTAAAGTTCCCATCTCAAAACATGTTAGAGACGAAATTAGTAACAAACTCTCTTCCGTTGTTGGTTTATGCGTTGTTAGGATGTTAAAGATAGAATATGTGTATGTCTCTCGTGTGAGACTAAATAGATTCGTCTTTTTCCATATTGTTGAAACTAAATGGATCCAAGTCATTCTTAATCCAGATATTTTGATGATAACAATACAACAAACAATTTATTCTCTTACATTTTCTTAAGTGTGCAGAGTATAATATTATATCAAGCAAAGTGAAACAAGAATCACAAATGACGATCTAATGTTTTCTATCTGATGACAAAAAGGGTAGCATAAGACATGTCCATCCCTAGTAATAACCATGTGGCGCTTGTTGTCTGATGACATTAAGTAAAAACAAAATGTGCTTATAACTAGCAAGAATCATCTGATACTAATTGCATGATAGTGTAACAATAATTCATAAAATGTGTATGTATCTAGCCTGCAACGACAATCTAATGCTTATTTTCTGATGACATCAAGAAAAACACATAATATGTGAAGTATAAACATAACAGCGACTAGTGATTCACGATTTGCAAAAGTCAAGTGAAGCACATAAGTCTTAATACAATGAAGGTGTGTGTGTTAGTTATTATCAGAAAAGTAAACATATCATAAGGACATTGAAGTACTTTTCCAAGGAGCAAACTTCATCTAATGATTCACTATATGTTGACCTGAGAGAAACATAAGATAATGTTATGATACAACAAGTTGTCAACATCTGATACATTGAATCAAGTAATCATCTAACCAAAGTTGAATTGCTTCATTTGATTTTAATAAACATTGTCCATATCATTTCCTGTAGAAAAGTATTTCTAATCTACTTCAACATTGTAATTACAATGCTAGAATTGACTAGCTTAAATAGAGATAAATCTAAACCTAATATGCTTGCTTAACGGACCTCATACTGATAATGTAAAACAATTACACATGCTACAATTTATAGTATAATATTTATAACACTCCCTCTCAAGATGGTGAACGAATATCAATCATTACACGCTTGTATTTTGATCGAATTTACTTCTAATCTTAGTTTTGAGTATACTCCTAGTCCTAGTCATAGCCACAAGTCTATTTCTATTGTGATTCCTCCTTTGACTTCACAGTTGCAAGATCTTGAAAAGAACAATGAGAATAAAAAAATATTACTACACAATTATTATCCTTTGTAAGCTTACAAGTAGAGACGAGATTTTTCTAAAGACAAGAACATGAATCACATCTTTCAATTAAAAAGATTGAAAGTCAATATACAACAATCAACAAGAGTACGAGAACAGTTGCAACAATAATATAAGAAATCTCTAGAGGATAAATATACTTCAAGAAAGGTTGAGAGTCAAATGCCATGTAATGAATGACACAAGAATCAAGAACCCATGAATACTTCTAGAGCCAATATAATATAACAAAAAAAGTCTTCAAATAACAATAACAAGACCCAAAATTATAAAGCAACAAGTAGCAGGCTAGTAGCATATAATAACATAAAATCAAAAACACAACACGAGAGGGTCAATTTTGACCCAAAATCGTCCATTCAAATTGGTTTTCTTTCTTTTTTAGTTAAATGAGTGATTTACCATATTTTCAATCTTATTTCGTTTGTTTTTGTGATTTTGTCGTCTTTGCACGAATCTGTTTGTTTTGATTTGCCGTCTGTGTACGGTGTGTTTTTTATTTCTTGTCTCGGTGCGATGTTTATTTGATTTGTTAGAAGTTTATATTATTTAGTATGTTTTTCGTATTTTGTTTGACAAACTCACAATGCTTCTTGTTGATACGTCATGAGTTTGAGGGTAGGTGTTAGATAATAAAGTATTGGGCTTGAGCCATTGGGTTTTTATGTTTCTAAGTTAATAGTTCGTTAAGTATTATTGTATATTCTCTTGTAACATATTGACAAGTAATTGATATTTTATGAAACTCTAGTAGTCTTTGTCGTTCCTATTCTATCTCTATTTTGCATTGGTATCGTTAACATGGTATCAAGAGCATTGTTTGATCCGCCTAATCACCTGTTGCTTCCGCTGTTGAATCCCAAAAGTTTGGAAATATTAGTCTTTGATAATCGATTCAGTTTGTATGCTACAATTCCAGTTTGTTTCTTCTTCCTATGTTACGCTAATTTATTAGCTGGTCAACTTTTGATTTTAATCGGTTGGTCTTAATTGGAATTTTGAGTGCTATTGGTATAGAATTATTCGACACGCAAATCTATGTTGGACCAAACTAACCATGATCATCTATTTCAATGACACCAACAATATAACAAAAGAATATAATCTAAATTCTTTTTTTTTAATGACACCAACAACAATCTTTATTATAGAAAAAGTTGTTTAAGGGTATAATTGGGATAATTAAAAATTAAGTATAAATATACTCATCTAGTTTGTTACACTTTTTAAATGATAAAGGAAAAAAAACCAGATATATATATATTCATATCGTGTTTGTTACATTTTTTAATATTTAAATTTATTCTTATCTATTTGTTACATGTGTTATTTGTATTAAAAATTGAGGACATTTTTGGAAAAATAAAAAGTCAGCCCAAAAGAGCTGAAATGAGTTATTTTCTTTATATATAGTATAGATGAGCATTGTGTTTAATTATGCAACTAAAAGTGATTGAATATCCTTTGTCACATAGTTGACTAACACTTAAGAGACTATGTTTAAGCCCTTCTAGAAATATAACACCTTCAATTCAATTGTGGAATGATTTCCCACAATACCTTTTCATAAAATCATACATCGATTGATGTCTTCATAGAAAATGTATCCATTAAACATGGATGCATCATCATGAGTCTTGAACAACCACTATTTAGAAACTGGTATTCAAACAACAATCAATTAACTAATTTATGTCTTTATCTAGACTTGAGTATGTCTTCATTTATGTCTTCATCTAGACTTGGGTATGTCTTCAGCTAGACTTGGGTCTTTGTTAATAGCAGATATAAGACATGCACCCACATCATTAGTGCTATAGGAACATCTAATTTTCTAAATTGGCAATGGGGTGTAGCATGTCCAACCTTGCTAGAGTCACATTAGGTAAATAGATATGAATGAAGAATATTCCATCGACAAAAGCTCCATCATAAGGATTGTGAGCCCTAGAACCAAATTAGAATAACCAAATTGTATTCAAAGAAGTCAAATTAAGGCAATAAATTCGAAGTACAATATTGAAGGGAGGGGAATTAAAAGTTAGGCTTAATTGCAGTTTTGGCCTCTGTTGAGTATTTTGAAGTTGGCTGCATGTTTTGGTAAAGGAAATGTGTTCAAGCAAAGCATATCCATGTATATAAGAAGTCTTCAGTTGCAAGAAATCGGATTTGAAGTGGTTCAGACGCACTTTGGACCTTCAGACGCAGGAACAGTGCTTCAGACGCTGAAATCCTTCAGAAGCGCTACAGTGCATCAGACGCACTATTCATGCATTGACCCGCGTTGACTTCTTCAGAAGCTGGGTTTTTAAGAGTTCTTTCTATGCGAATCTTTGCAAGATTTATCAAGGATTAATTATGGCTGAAGGGTTCTAGAATGCTGATTGATTTGATGAAGATTTTATGAAGATTTGGCTCGTGTTTATGCTTATCATATTTACTGAAGCAATCTTTGCAAGATACAATGCAGTTCTATTTGTTTCCTTATTTGAGCCATTCATTATTCAGAAACATATCTTTGCAGAAGATTGAATTCAAATTTAAGAGAATTGCTGAAGCCTATTTAAAGGAGATTGCTGCTGCTATTCAAGACTTACGAAAATTAGAGTTTTATTCAGAGAATTGAGTCTTTGTGTTTTAAACTTAGAGTTTTATTTGTACACCACTCAAACTGAGTTGGTTTAGAGTTTATTGAGTTGTAATTCATTCTAAGCCTTTAGGTACGAATGAAGTTTTAATGTATTGAAGTGTGTTCTTCAAAACTGGGTAGTTTTTCAGAAGCTGAGTTGTAACTGGGTTAGTTACTTGGTTAGGAAGTTAGTAGTGCTCTAATACTCAAGGTGTTGGGTAGAAATCATACTAGGAGGAGATTGATTGCTTAGGCTGGGAACTGGGGGTCAGTGTCTTGAGTCTTAAGGATTAATTCCTATAGTGGATTTCCTTCCTAGACTGGTATCCTCCAGACGTAAGTGGCATTTGCACTGAACTGGGTTAACAAATATCTGTGCCTTTTTACTTTTTTGTACCTTTATAATTGCTTCTGAACTGGTTTTTATTTGTGCTCTGTTTTAATTACCACGTGCCCTGTTTCAAGTTCTGATCATTGTCCAGCCAGAATTTCAATTGGCATCAGAGCAGGCACCCTGCCTGTGATTGGGTGAGCTCCAGGGAAGTGTTTTCTGGCAAGCATGGACAGAGAGGGAGGTTATGTCAACAGACCACCATTGCTGGATGGCACGAATTATGAATACTGGAAGTCTAGAATGTGTGCATTCCTGAAATCCATTGACATCAGAACTTGGAAAGCTGTGCTCAAAGGTTGGGATCATCCAGTGATTCTAGACAAAGATGGGAACAAAACTGAGATTCTGAAACTAGAAGAAGAGTGGACAAAGGCTGAAGATGATCTGTCACTGGGAAACTCCAAAGCCCTGAATACAATTTTCAATGGTGTTGATATGAACATGTTCAGATTGATCAAACAATGTACTGTTGCAAAGGATGCTTGGGAAATTCTGAAAACTACTCAGAAAGGAACCTCTAAGGTCAAGATGTCCAGACTCCAGCTACTCACCACTAAGTTTGAGAACCTGAAGATGATGGAGGATGAAAGCATACAAGACTTCTACATGAATGTGCTGGATATGGCAAATTCCTTTGAGTCTCTTGGGGAGAAGATGTCAGATGAGAAGATAGTGAGAAAAATTCTCAGGTCACTTCCCAGAAGGTTTGACATGAAGGTAACAGCTATAGAAGAAGCTCATGACATCACCACTATGAAGGTTGAGGAGTTGATTGGGTCATTGCTGAACTTTGAGACTGCTTTTTGTAAACAGCCTGAGAAGAAAGGGAAAGGTGTAGCTTTTACTGTCAATTCTGAAGCTGATGATCAACAAGAGTCTGATGAGGATGATGGTGATTTATCAGAAGCTCTAGTGTTGCTGAGAAAACAATTCAACAAAATTCTGAAGAATGTTGACAGAAAATCCAAAACCAAAGGTCAGAATTTCAGATTCAACAACAAGAAGCAACAAACTGATGTGAAAAAGACCAAGACTGAGGAGAAGAGTAATCAAGCTAAACGTGTGCAGTGCTTTGAGTGTGAGGGTTATGGACATATCAAGTCAGAATGTCCAACTTTTCTTAAGAAGCAGAAGAAGACGAGCCTAGATGTTTCATGGTCTGATGATGATTCTGAAGAAGATGCTGCAAGTGAATCAGCTAATTTTGATACAAGTCTGATGGTTAAGTTATTATCTCAGAAGTCAGTAGCTAATTCTAAGACTGAAGCAGTTTTAGAGTCTGAGACTTTTTCAGAGTCTGACTTAGAGTCTGAAGCTTCATATGTGTCTGAAGTTGCTAAAACCTCATATGATGAACTGGCTGACAACTACAGAAAGCTATACACCAGAAGTGCAGAAGTTTGCAAGCAAGTTCTGGATCAGAAGGAGACTATATGTCAACTGGAGGCTGAGAAAGGTGAACTTTTAGTGCAGAATTTAGAACTGAAAGAAGAAGTAAGCCAGCTAAATTCCCAGCTTGAGAATATGAAAAAGCAGGTCAGAATGATGAATACTGCTACTGATGTGCTGGATGAGATTCTGGAGAATCAGAAACAAGGAAAACAAGCTGGTTTAGGTTTTGTTGATCAGACTCAGAACCCCAAACAGATGAATTCAGTTAAAAAGTTTGTTCCTGCCACTAAAACTTATAATCATATGATTGGGACATCTAAGATGAGACCTCAGAAGCAAGCCCAGATGCAAGGTCAGAAGCAAGCCCAGATGAAAGCTCAGAAGCAACCTCAGATGCTACCTCAGAAGCAAACTCAGAAGTTTAACAGAAACAAAAGAAGAAATCATCCCTGGATCTGTCATCATTGTGGAAAGAATGGGCATATCAAACCATTTTGTTTCAAATTGTATGGTTATCCTGAACACTTTCAATATACAAGAGCCGAACCAGCTGCAACCAGAAATAGTGTTCAGAAGGTGTGGAAGCCCAAAGTCAAGAATGTTGGCCTCATAGCTCATACATCATTGAGAGCCACCTCTAAAGAAGACTGGTACTTTGATAGTGGTTGTTCAAGACACATGACTGGTGTGAAGAAGCTGCTGAGTAATGTAAAACCTTATTCCAGAAGCTATGTGACATTTGGTGATGGAGCAAAAGGTGAGATTCTGGGTATTGGTGACTTAGTCAGTGAAGGTTTGCCTAGACTTAATGATGTGCTATTGGTGAAAGGTTTAACTTCTAATCTTATCAGTATTAGCCAGCTTTGTGATCAAGACTTAAAGGTGAATTTCAACAAAGAAGAATGTGTGGTAACTGATCAAGAAAGCAAGGTTCTGATGAGAGGCTGCAGGTCTAAAGATAACTGTTATTTATGGATGTCTGAAGAAGAAAGAAGCCTGACTTCCTGTCTCATGAGTTCAGAAGAAGAAGTCAGACTCTGGCACCAGAAACTAGGTCATCTGCATCTGAAAGGCATGAAAAAAATCCTAAGTACTGAAGCTATCAGAGGTTTACCTAATCTGAAGACCAATGAGGACAGTGTTTGTGGTGATTGTCAAATTGGAAAACAAACAAGAAAGTCTCATCCCAGATTAGTACACCAGGTAACTACTAAAGTACTAGAACTTTTACATATGGATTTAATGGGGCCTATGCAAGTTGAGAGTATTGGAGGTAAAAGATATGCTTTTGTAATGGTTGATGACTACTCAAGATTCACATGGGTTAGTTTTGTTAGAGAGAAGTCAGATACTTTTGAAGTGTTTAGAGACTTGTGCATTCAGTTACAAAGAGAGAAGGATTGTGGTATTGTCAGAATCAGAAGTGATCATGGCAAAGAGTTTGAAAACAAAAGTTTTTCTGAGTTATGTGCTTCTGAAGGAATAAAACATGAGTTTTCTGCACCTATAACACCTCAGCAAAATGGTGTAGTTGAGAGGAAGAACAGAACATTAGCAGAATGTGCAAGAGTTATGTTGCATGCTAAGAAGTTGCCATACATGTTCTGGGCTGAAGCTATGAATACTGCCTGCTATATCCATAATAGAGTGACTTTGAAAAAGGGAACAACATCTACATTATATGAACTATGGAAAGGAAGGAAGCCTACAGTCAAATATTTCCATATTTTTGGGAGCAGATGCTATATTTTGGCTGATAGAGAAAATAGAAGAAAGCTGGATCCTAAGTCTGATGAAGGTATATTTCTGGGTTATTCAATGAACAACAAAGCTTATAGGGTGTTTAATTCCAGAACCAAGGTTGTGATGGAGTCCATTAATGTTGTGATTGATGATGTGTCTGCTGAGAAAGATAGAGATGAGTCTGAAGTAGTTTCAGAGTCTGAAGCATCAGAAGAACAACTGTCAGAAGCAGAAAATCATCCAGAGTCTGAAGAAGCGGAAGTTCATCCAGATCATGTTCCTACTAGTAAAGGGCCATCAATTAGAGTTCAGAAGGATCATCCTAGAGATTTAATCATTGGAAGCTTAGATCAAGGGGTCAGAACCAGAAGTTCAGATGTTGTTGCTACTGATTCATGCTTTGTGTCAAAATTTGAACCAAAAAATGTGAAAGAAGCCCTAACTGATGAATTTTGGATTGAAACCATGCAAGATGAGTTGAATCAATTCAAAAGAAGTGAAGTGTGGGATCTTGTTCCAAGACCAGAAGGTTTAAATGTTATTGGCACTAAGTGGATATACAAGAACAAAACAGATGAAAATGGTACTGTGGTCAGAAACAAGGCAAGGTTAGTTGCTCAAGGTTATTCTCAAGTAGAGGGACTTGATTTTGATGAGACCTTTGCACCTGTGGCCAGACTGGAGTCCATTAGATTACTGTTGGGAGTATCTTGCATTCTGAAGTTCAAATTGTTTCAGATGGATGTGAAGAGTGCATTTCTGAATGGTTATCTACAAGAAGAAGTCTATGTTGAACAACCTAAAGGGTTTGTGGATCCTAAGTTTCCTGATCATGTTTGTAAATTGAAGAAGGTCTTGTATGGATTGAAGCAAGCACCAAGAGCATGGTATGAAAGGCTTACTCAATTTCTTGTGACTCAAGGATACAGAAAAGGAGGTTATGACAAGACTTTATTTGTGAAAGATGAAAATGGAAGTCTGATGATTGCTCAAATATATGTTGATGACATAGTGTTTGGTGGGATGTCACAGAAGATGGTTCAATTGTTTGTTCAACAGATGCAATCTGAATTTGAAATGAGCTTAGTTGGTGAACTTACATACTTTCTTGGACTGCAAGTCAAGCAAATGGAAGACACAATTTTTATTTCTCAGAGTAAATATGCCAAGAATATTGTGAAGAAATTTGGAATGGAAACTGCTAGTCATAAGAGGACACCTGCTGCTACTCATCTGAAACTAACTAAAGATGAACATGGAGTTTCAGTTGATCAAAGCCAATACAGAAGTATGATAGGGAGCTTATTGTACTTGACTGCAAGCAGACCTGATATTACCTTTGCTGTTGGAGTGTGTGCAAGATATCAAGTTGATCCTAAAATGAGTCATTTGACTCAGGTGAAGAGGATTCTGAAGTATGTGAACAGCACAAGTGATTATCGAATCATGTACTCACACAATTCAAGTTCTGAATTGATGGGATATTGTGATGCTGACTGGGCTGGAAGTGCAGATGATATGAAGAGCACTTCTGGAGGATGTTTCTTTTTGGGGAACAACTTAATTTCATGGTTCAACAAGAAACAAAATTGTGTGTCATTGTCTACAGTTGAAGCAGAATATATAGCTGCTGGGAGTAGTTGTTCACAATTAGTTTGGATGAAGCAAATGCTGGAAGAATATAACATGGAACAAGGTATTATGACTCTATATTGTGACAATTTAAGTGCTATTAACATATCTAAGAACCCCATACAGCACAACAGGCCCAAGCATATTGATATCAGACATCATTTTATCAGAAATCTTGTGGAAGAAAAGATTGTTCAGCTTGAACATGTGGATACTGAGAACCAGATTACTGATATTTTCACAAAAGCTTTGGATGCTAAACAGTTTGAGAATCTGAGAAGCAAGTTGGGTGTGTGTCTGCATGAGGACTTATAGCAATTACAGCAAACTGGATGTGAGGAAGATCGAGTACCTGCCAGTTTTGCAAATGCTAAGTATGATCCTGAACCTGAGTCTGAGTCTGATGCTAGGACTGATTCTGAAGATTTTTGTTTTGTTTTTATTCCCTATATGATGATGGTTTGTCATAATTTTGTGGCTAAAAAGGGGGAGAAAAACTTATGTTTAAGATCAGATAAGAGCTGTTTAGAGTGTGTTTCCTCAGAATGTACTGTGTTTCAGAAGCTGACTAGATTTGTTCAGAAGCTGATTGTTTTGCTCAGAGTTCAGAACCAATGCAACAAGAGCTGTGCAGATGTTATTGAGGGGGAATGTGTGTCTCAGGGGGAATGCATAAATATTAAGTTCCTGAGTGATGATGTGTTTCAAGTTTCAGAAGTTCCTTGTTTCAGAAGTTACTGCAGTTCAGAATTAAAGGGGAGTAATGTTGAATGCTGAGTTGCAGGGGGAGAGTTGTTTTGAAACTGGTGTGTTTGTGAGGCTTCAGGGGGAGTATTCTTATGCTGAAGTTTTCTTGTGATGATCAGAAGCTGAGAGTTATCAGGAGTTGATCAGTAGTTGCTTTATGTGTACTTCAGAAGTTGAGAATATCAGAAGCTGATATGTTGTGCAGAACTGAAGTTGTTTTTTGTTTTTTTTCGTGGTTAATCATAGCTAAATCCGCTGCTGCTTATCTCTATGTTATGATTAATTTTGTGGAGTTCTTCATTGCTGAGTTTGATTATGATAAATTGAAGAACTTGGTTTTTGTGAAACATTGATTTTAGCCAAAAATTTGCCAAAGGGGGAGATTGTTGAGTATTTTGAAGTTGGCTGCATGTTTTGGTAAAAGCAATGTGTTCAAGCAAAGCATCTCCATGTATATAAGAAGTCTTCAGTTGCAAGAAATCGGATTTGAAGTGGTTCAGACGCACTTTGGACCTTCAGAAGCTGAATGTACCTTCAGACGCAGGAACAACGCTTCAGACGCTGAAATCCTTCAGACGCGCTACAGTGCATCAGACGCACTATTCATGCGTTGAGCCGCGTTGACTTCTTCAGAAGCTGGGTTTTTAAGAGTTCTTTCTATGCGAATCTTTGCAAGATTTATCAAGGATTAATTATGGCTGAAGGGTTCTAGAATGCTGATTGATTTGATGAAGATTTTATGAAGATTTGGCTCGTGTTTATGCTTATCATATTTACTGAAGCAATCTTTGCAAGATACAATGCAGTTCTATTTGTTTCCTTATTTGAGCCATTCATTATTCAGAAACATATCTTTGCAGAAGATTGAATTCAAATTTAAGAGAATTGCTGAAGCCTATTTAAAGAAGATTGCTGCTGCTATTCAAGACTTACGAAAATTAGAGTTTTATTCAGAGAATTGAGTCTTTGTGTTTTAAACTTAGAGTTTTATTTGTACACCACTCAAACTGAGTTGGTTTAGAGTTTATTGAGTTGTAATTCATTCTAAGCCTTTAGGTACGAATGAAGTTTTGATGTATTGAAGTGTGTTCTTCAAAACTGGGTAGTTTTTCAGAAGCTGAGTTGTAACTGGGTTAGTTACTTGGTTAGGAAGTTAGTAGTGCTCTAATACTCAAGGTGTTGGGTATAAATCATACTAGGAGGAGATTGATTGCTTAGGCTGGGAACTGGGGGTCAGTGTCTTGAGTCTTAAGGATTAATTCCTGTAGTACCCTAATTTTGTCCTAAGCCTTTTAAAACAAAAAAATCAAAAAAAAAAATCAAAGAGGGAGGAAAAGTCAAAGTCAACAAAAGTCAACAGAAAAGTCAACATTTCAAAAATGCTGACTTCGCACTGCGAAGCTCACTTCGCACTGCGAAGTCTGCGATTTTTCTGCAGATTTTTGGTGTTTTTGATTTAATTCCAGATTTTGTTGCATATCATTTCCATATTTATTTTAAGCAGCATTCATGGCTATTTGGGCCAAGCAAAACCAGAATTGAAAGACTTGCCATTAATGCCAAGGTTGGAAGCTTTTTCTTCCAACCTAGCATGTGACAAGCAAGTGGGCTTGCCCTTGGGCAGCTTTTGTCCCTCCCGTGTGACCTGTTAACCACCCCAAGGTTGCCAGCCACCTGCTTGATGACTTTCCTCCTGCTTGCTCCCCCAAAACCAGTCAAACTAGCTGGATTTTCTCACTTGAAAAGCCATGAGTGCCTACCCCGTTTTTGCAGCAGCTTTTCACCCCTCACACCAGCCATAGATAGCCTTTTTCATCCCTCAATCTCTGCACATTACAGTGCACGTTTTTATTGATCAACCATTGAGATTGCAAGGATTGATCCCCAAGCATTAGCCATTTGCAATTCAGCCATGTTTCTCATCATTACCTTCTAGAATTAGTTGATTTTGTGGCTGAAATCAGTCAAAGACTTAACCCTTGGCACAAGGCAAGGTTGCCTCTATCCATTAGCATTTAATGCAAAGGGATTCAGCCTGATCCTAGCCCACAATCAGCTGGATTTTGGGATTTTCTAATGATGAATTAGATTTGGTTTTGGCCTATAAATAGAAGGCAATGCCCAAGGTTACAAAAAAAAAACTTCCAACACTTCTGATAACAACAATTCAAGAGCAGAAACACTACTCATTCTAGCTTACAAACACTCACAAACAACCAGAAAAAAACCAATCAAACACAAAGCATTACAAAGTTCCAAAATCATCACCAACATTCAAAACCTTGCAAGAACCTTCAATCAATTCAAATCCATTGCAGCTGGAGCTTTGCTAAGGAGTTCTGTAAGTTTCCAGGCTTTTGTTTTGCATTTTCATTTGTGTTTGCATAGCAATTTTGGTTCAAAACCTTTTGGTTCTAAAAAACCCCTTTTGAATTTCAAAGAAATCCCAAGGTTTTCAAAACATCAAAACTGATTTGTCCAGCCTTTTTCATCCCAAAAACTCAAAGTTTTTCACCCACCTAAAAGGTCCTGAGTGAGTTCAGAAGTTGTTTCTGAACAAAAGTTCAGAAACAGCTTCTGAACTCAAAAATTCGCATGCTTCGCAGTGCGAAGTCATGGTCGCAGAGCGACCATGACAGAACTCAGAATCTGAGTTTAGGTGTCCAAATGGCCAATTTTTGAGGTTCTAGCCCAAGAGCTCAGAACCTAAGAGTTTTTAAACCCATATTCTTCAAACCATAACAAGGATTTTACACAATCTTGACAAATTCACAAGTTCGTATGACCTTTTGTGGATAACTTGCAAAACAAGTTATGTTTCTAAACTTTCAAAACAGCACGAACAAACAAGCTATGTTCATCATTTCAAATTGAAACTTGGACAATAAATATTGTTCATGATTCTCAAAACTCAAGCATGAACATACGCCAAATGCGTTCGCTTTTCAAAATCATTCGCAAAATGAGCCGAACTTGTGCGTTTTCTAGCAAAATTGCTAAATCTTTCCATTTTGGGTTCCAAACCAAATGTTTTGATATAGCTTGGGATTTCTAAAAGAATTCTACCCAAAAACATGAATGAAAAAGGGATGGTGTGACGTATGTCTCTCCATCGCCCCGATTGTACGAATGCGTGACGTATGTCTCGTCGTTCGGACAATCGTCATTCCATTTTCAATATATCCACCCATAACCAAACCAAATCTTGGCCCCTTGTGGTCAATCCAAACCTTTTGGTCCCCCGTGGCCATTAGATTCGATCCCTCGACTTATTTAAGTCACTCGGTCAATGTTCGACTCGTCCGAGTCCATTGTACCCGTTCTTGATCTCAGTGGATCAATTGAACAATCGCCCGACTCGTTGGAGTCCACTCGGTCAATGATTGACTTGTTTGAGTCCATTGCACCTCTCTTGGTCCCATAGCGACCAATTCGAACCCTTTTACCCTAACGGACGTACCTTTTAACAATTCTAGTGCGATTCGTGAACAAACGCTTAATAAGTCTCCCAAGCGCGAGCATACAAGCTACGTTTAATCGCAAGAATTCGGTTAAAACATCGTCCATTTAAAATTAACCAACACATGTACGTTTTTCTACCAAAGAACTACGTATGCTTTGAATTCTCCGACTACCGGGAGATACGTAGGAGCAAGATCGACATCTTGTCAAGCACAATAATAAAACTTTTTTTTCTTTTCTTTCGTTTGTTTTTATCTCTTTTCCCCCCTTTTTTAGTATATTTTCTTTTGACATGGATAAGCATGCGCGCAAAACATTCAAAAACAATTTAAGCTTTAGCCAAATAGAAGGTTCCCGTTGAGTACAACGAACGTGAGGGGTGCTAATACCTTCCCCTTGCGTAATCGACTCCCGAACCCGACAATGGTTGCGATGACCATCCTTTCCTCATCGTCAAAGGGTTTTATTATCGTTTCCCTTTAAACAAAAAAAAACTTAAGGGTTTATCAACGTTCCCTTTACACAAAAACTTTGGTGGCGGCTTCACAAAGGCCCTCCGAGCGTTTACGAACGACCTCGGAGGATTTGCGCGTCTTTTTCTCAGGAAAAAAACGAGGTGCGCACAATTCCTATAGTGGATTTCCTTCCTGGATTGGTATCCTCCAGACGTAGGTGGCATTTGCACCGAACTGGGTTAACAAATATCTGTGCCTTTTTACTTTTTTGCACCTTTATAATTGCTTCTAAACTGGTTTTTATTTGTGCTCTGTTTTAATTACCACGTGCCCTGTTTCAAGTTCTGATCATTGTCCAGCCAGAATTTCAACCTCCTAAGTATCACGAAATTGCGATTTTGGTCCCCTATAAAAAACAACAACAAATCAGCCCCTTAAGTTTAGTCTATTTTCCACTTTTGGCCTCCTAGGTCAGTTTTGAGCAAGTCAATGCAGACGTGACACCCACATCACTTAAGTGAAATGCCACGTGTTTTAGGTTGTGTTTGGTAAGGACGAAAAGCTAGCTTATAGCTTATTGAACTAGCTTATAAGTTTGTTGGATCAAAACATGACGTGTTTGACAACAAACTTTTCTCGTGAGTTTATAGCTTTTTGAGATGTTATTTCAAGTAGTTTTTGAGCTTATAACTTATAGCTTCTTATATTCTCTTTCAATTTTAACCTTATTATTTTAATTTTACTATTTTTTAATTAAAAAAACTACTCATATTCATATGTAACTACCCACTTTTTATATCTTTTTTTTTTAAAAAACTGCCCACTTTTTATATATTGGTGCAACCAATTTACGTGACTACCCATATGTATCACTGAAGTTGTAGTTCTTTTTATATTTTCTTTTTTCACTTTTTTTTTACGTTGTTCTTATTTCATATAATATAATATATAATTTTAAATGAAATATACAATAAATATTGAAGTCATTTTAGTTAAATAAATATTTTTTTAATTGAATTCATTGAATTCATAAAACACATTTATCATTTTTGAGATGAAAGTAATTTGAAATAAATTTAAATATTCAAAAAAAAATAAGTAAAAAAATTATGTATATAATATATGAAAAATATATTAAACAAACATGTCATTTTATGTCATTTTATATTTATCAGCCACTTCAACAGCTAATTTTACCAAACACATTATTTTTAATACGCGGATTTTTCAGCTATAAGCTAACTTTTCAGCCATCGGGTAGCTTATCAGCCATTAGCTAGCTTATAACTTATTTTTACCAAACAGAGCCTTAATGTTTTTTTTTTTTAAATTTTAAAGCCAGACTAAATTTAATAAACGAAAAAAAAAAATAGAAAGAGAAAAGCCTTTGAGCCAAAAGTGCTTCTTAATGATCATTTTTTTTTCCCAACTCTAACTGAGAAAGAGTAATCTCTTCCAAGTTTTTAAAACCACCAACTTCTTCAGAGTTCCCAAATTCTCCAGAATCTCGTTGGAGAGATTGTTTCTAGCAAGAGTAATCTCTTCTAAGTTTTTAAAACCACCAATTTGGGGTGGTAGTTCACCGTAAAACCCATTTCCGACCAAGATTAGCTTCTTGAGAGAGTTGAGATTATGGAGAAAGGGTTGGAGAGGTGAAACGATAGAAGGGTTGTCGATGAAAATGAGTTCATCTAAAGACGAAGGGAAAGAAGAAAGACAAATGAGGTGTTGTTGAAGCATTTGTGGAAGGTGAGTTTGCGGAGGTAAATGAAATGGGTGAAGAGAAGTGGGTTGAGAGTGGCTTCGGCAGAGTTAACTGTTCTTTCTTTTTATAAAATCCATTCTAGCTTTAAAATTAAAAAAAAAACATTAAAACATGTGACACCTCACTTGAAATTGACCTTGGGCCAAAAATGCAAAATGAATTAAACTTAGAAGACTGATTTGTTATTGTTTTTTACAGGGGACAAAAATCGTAAGTTCGTGATAATTAAATAGCTAAAACTGTAATTAAGACTAAAAGTTATAGTCCATCCCTCAAGAAAAAAATATAGTCCAATCATTATCATAGTTCTTGTTGGGAATCTTAACTCTGGAGTAAATGGATCGAGTGTACAATTCTTCTTCACATTCTATTATGTGATGCATATATTAGGGAACTCAGCACTACTTCTCCATCAACCGTTTTGCTCTTTATTCTTTTTATTCTCATGTCCACAATCTTTATTTAATTTAATATTATCACTTAAAATTTATCATTTCAATTTTTACTACCTTTCAAATTACCACTTAAAAATCAGTCCAATGAGAGCCAGAGTCGGAGATTAGTGAAGGCTCAAATTAAAATTCAATGAAAGAAGCAAGCCAGCATGGTACTTTATCACAGCAAATTCAAAAATGGATACAATGGTTTGCTATATAACAGTAATCATATTTTAGGCATCAGTTCTCCAAGGTGATATAACATCAATAAAATTCAGATGCAAATTACCCATTTACAGAATTTGGTTTCTTCATATGCCCATTCATAACATCACTGAACTTCAAATCATGGCAAAAAAAAAGTCGAAAATCATGATACATAAATTCACCATGTACAATTTTAAGACAAATTATGACAATCTAAGACAATGAGAAAACAATACACAAAAACAAACTAAAATTTGATAACACGAAGTAAAAAATGTTTCAAGAAAAATTGGGGCATCAGTTCTCCAAGGTGACATTAACATCAACAAAATTCAGATGCAAATTACCCATTTACACAAATTTAGATTCATCATATGCCCATTAAAATAGACTCAAATACAGAGAACAAAATACACAAGACAAGACGAAGTAACTCAAGAAATGAACCAATAAGCAACAAAAAACAATGTAACGTTAGAGGGAATTAAGAAAGCGATCATAACCTGTCGGGATTCATGAATAACATCAAAAAAAATATCAGAAGATTGACAGACAAATGAATTTTATCATCACCTCGCTTTTCTTTTCCCTCTCATTATATAACAAACAGAAAACAATACATAAAACAAACTCAAGTTTGATAACAAAAAATAAAAAGTTTCAATATAAATTATGGGCATCAGTTCTCCAAGGTGATAATAACATCAATGAAATTCAGATGCAAATTATCCATTTACACAAACTTAGCTTCATCATATACCCATTAATAATATTGATATCAATACAAAAAACATATGAAAACAAATCTTCTAAAAAAACTACATCCATAGACCAACAAAATTTACATTTTATTTAAATCGTAATAGATAGAATGTACTAAATTTACATTTTATTGAAGTTTAACTTAATCAAAGGTTCTCTTCCCTATTACGAAGAAGGAGCATATTTAATATAACATGGACTAAATGTTCCGACAAAAACTAAAGAAAACCAAAAATGAGTGAAAAACTTGTCAAAGACCAAAAGCAAAAACGTAGTTGTATTTTAAGAGACCAAAAATGTATATAAAACTTTATTATATATAAAGATAAAGGTCCACTAATGAGATGAAAAATGGTTATAGGCCTATGATAAACTACATTTATTCATTGAAAAAAATTGTAGAAGGCAATTTAGATTGTTCACTGAAAAATACTACTGACAGAACTATCATCATGAATACGCCAAATAGTTTCACCCAACAGGTTTGCTACGGTAAGAATAGTTAACTGAGGGAAATAGTTCTTCTCTGCTACAGGTATAGTGTTCGTGATTATCACCTCTTGAAATAAGCCGCTGGACAGCCTCTCGATTGCAGGAGGGCTGCAAATAAAGCAAAACAAACATAATGAGACTACTACCAGCCATATAAAAGTTAGTTACATATTATTTACACTGGTTAGTTACGGCTTCATCCATAATGCAGAACATAAGTGCCTAGCTACATATAATTATGAGCTGAATGTCACCGCTGAACATAAGATTCCTCGATGTAGAGAATAAAAAACATGGCACTAGTAAGCTGAGTAATAATGCCGTTGAATGAATAATTTGCGATTACAGTTAACAACTTCAGCATTATGTATGCTAAAGGAAATCAAAGAACATGAAATTGGCATTATTACTCAGCTTACTGGCACCATTATGTATGCTTCAAATTTAGGATGCAGAATGTCAACTCTGAAACTTACTAGGGGATTAAAATAACCAAAGATTAAGAACAAAATTGTATTGAAGATTCAACAGCAATACCTAAAAACACCATGTGTGCAACAAGCATAAACTTCCCTAGCACCCTCTTCATGTAGTAGTGCTGCACCCTTGGCAATGGTTCCTGAGATCCAAAATGACAAACATATATCCGTCAACAAAAGGAAGAAATAAAATGTACACAATCATACCTATCAAGCTTTCCTACACAATAATGAGGAAACACCATAAATGTCATGAAAACTGAACCTTTCAATTAGCAACTGACCACCTTCTCGGGCAAAAGCGAGGGATAGAATCATAGAATAATTGTAAAACTCAATTACCGTCTTAAGATAGTTTTAACTGTCAGTCCCCAAAGTTACATTAAGCAATTTTTTTAAAGAATAAAAATGCTTTTCAAAATCCTGATGCAAATACGTTACAAATAAGTAACACCAAAATATGCTACAGAAACATTTGGGATCTGTCATTCCGTTGGCTAAAAGTTCATGAAAAAAAATAACAATGGGTATAAATGTAATCACAAGACAAGGCCGTCATGGAAAATGCACTAAACAAAATATATAGGAAGTGCTTCAGCAGAGAATTACACAGATTGTATGCATGTGTGTGCGCATCAAGAAAAATGTTCGGGAAAACATCTGGGATGTACATCAATAAAGCTTGAATCAATGAAGGAAAGATAAATATTTGTTTTCTTATTTAGGCGTCTTTCACCCAGCAAAAAACCATGATACAACAAAAAAGCACATGAAAAAAAATCTGTTCAAATGTTAAATTGTGCATTGAAGAAGGCATACCAGCAGTGTCAATCATATCATCAACCATTACTGCAACTTTTCCTTTTACATCACCAATCAGATTCATCACCTGCAGGGGAACATAACACAAATAAATATACATGATCCATATAGTTAACCGTAATTAATCCCTGAGGAGAATCAGCACACTGTAATATTATATCATGCTGAACCATGTGCGCATACAAAAAATAACAATAAAAAACAAGGACCTCTGACCCTAAGCAAATAACAATGCAACTTATTGTGATACCCTATAGAGCTTGAATTCTCATAACCTTGTCAAAATCAAGGACATTGGATAACAAGGCGAAATTGTCTTGTATGAGGACTACAAGATTGCTAACCGATTCCAATGTATTAATTATCACAACCTAGAAGAACAATAAATGGTACGCAGACAAGAAAAAAGCTAGAAATATTAGAAATGTCATTGTGAATTGCATAATAGCATAGCCATACTCCACTATGCATCTCATGCAGGACCAAACATACATACTCCAACCCTACAACATTACTAAGCAGCTAATAGAATGATAAAACATATTTCTTTAAAACTTAATAGCCAAATAACCGTTGTTTGAAAGTATAATAGCTTACATAATGGCAATTCCAAAAGATATACAACAATGAACAATACACATATTTTGTTGTGGTTATTACCTCAGCTACATTGTGTCCATGGCGCCTTTTGTCTACAATAGCTAAAGGTGCATCAGATAATTTCTTTGCAAAAGCACGTGCTCTGGCAACGCCACCCACATCAGGGGAAACAACCACCAAGTCATTTGAACTTATTGCCTTATTAGCAAGATAATCAAGGATCACAGGCTAGTGGAAACATCGTACACAATAGCATTAGAAAACACATATCAAGAATTAATAAAACAAACTACAACCATTCAGAGCTAATAACTTACCTGACAATGTACATGATCCACAGGAATATCAAAGTAACCCATGGACTGCCCTGAATGAAGGTCACAAGCAAGAACACGGTCTGCCCCAGCTTTGGTAATAAGGTTAGCAACAAGTTTAGCTGCAATCGATTCACGCTCTTGAGTCTGTTAAGGAAGACAACAAAAGATGCTTCATTAATTGCTTATAAACACGAGAGGGACACGGTTTCAGGTCAATGCAGACAAATACATCACAAACCATTCAACAAAATTACACAGTTCTTGCATATACTTGCCTTTCTATCAGCTCTAGCATATCCAAAGTACGGAATCACAGCAGTGATATTTTTGGCCGACGCTCTCCGACAAGCATCAATCATTACTTGAAGCTCCATGAGATTCTCATTAGCAGGAGGACAAGTTGGCTGTATAAGGTATACATTGCAACCTCTAACACTCTCTTGTAATTGGACATAGATTTCACCATCAGCAAATCGCTTAGTGGTAATTTTTCCAAGTTTCAGTCCCATGTACCGAGCAATTTCCTAGTAGAAGCAACACAAAGTTATAAAAGAACAAAGATTTCTCATCTGAAACCTGCCCAATAAAAAGATGGGTCATGCAAATTATGTTTCATTGCAAGGGACCAACTAGTTCTATAAACACCACACCTCAGAAACATGTATTTTACTGTACCTAACATGTTTGTACATATTTACACAAAAAAAAAATTGTGCATAATTGTGCTGCTGGATGAAAATATGAATCACTGACATAGACACCAAACATGACACTAACACAGACACCCATAATTATTTTAAAAAATTACACAATTAAATGCAATCGCATGTGTTACGTGTCAGACACAACACTGAACACGTCTACGATCAGATGTGTCGGAGCTACATAACTTACTAAACAATATATTAAAAATGAAAGTAAATTAAAGTGGAAGTTATACCTGGGACAGAGCAGGATTAGCGGTGCCGGAGAACAATTTCAACTTGTTACCGTTTCTACTAACGGTTTTCTCAGATTCCATGAACTTGGGCAGTGTTTGTTCGTGGATAACGGGAACAATCGGTTTCCCGTTAACAATATTGGACGCTTCCGACATATCACATTTCTAACAAAAAAAATAATAAAATAAAATAAATATAATGTGGAAAAAAATAAATAAAATAATAAAATAAAGAAAAGAAAAAAGGTTATTACCACGGTATTATACGCGATGGTTCGAGAGCGAGAAAGGTCAACAAAACCTAATGTTGGAACAGTGAGGCCATGAGAGCCACCAGAAAAAAGATAAGAAGGAGCAAAAGCCATGGTTGATGAGGAAGTGTGTTGAAGTTGAAAGAGTGATGAATCCATTTTTTGAGGGAAAACGACACGTGTCGCCAGTGGCGGAGCCGGACAAAAAAGTTTGGGATGGCCGCCAAAATGATGAACTGAGACTCTTCAATAACGTGTAACAGTGAGAAGTAATTGAGAAAATAATCTCAAATGGAGATGATGATGAATTTTTATCAGGAAAATCAATTTCAGCAACAGTGATAAATAATTAAGATACTTCTCATTATGTTAGTGAGAATCAGAGGGAGGATTGACAGACAAATGAATTTTATCGTCACTTTGCTTCTCTTTTCCCTCTTATTAATCATTCAAATAAATAAAATATAATTTATTCATGCAATAATTTACAGTAAAAAAAAAAGCTGAAAAAATTAGAGCTCAGAACTTCTTAGAGGATTGCGCCATCATCGACGAGCTCCAGCACAGTTTTTTTTCATCATACCTCAGAATAAAATAATTAAACAAAAAAGAACTCGTAAATTGTTCATCTAAAAAATTAACGATATCACAAAATGAATACAGAAGAAATAATTAAAAATAAATAAAAACCATAGCAAAAGGCAAATGCAGAAAGGAACGAAGGAGATAGCCGACAGCTGAATCGTTTTCGATAGCGAAAATGAGGAATTTGGCGATTTTTCATAATTTTAGGTTAGGGTTCTGCTCTGAAGGAGTTGGGTCGGGTACTTCACAGGCCCAATTGATGATTGGGCTATTAGGCCCGTATTGTATTTATCATATAGAAATTAGAATCATGTTTTTTATTCAAATATTTTAAAATTAGATTGCATAAAATATCTATATAAAACAAAATTAAATTCGATTCCAATGTCTTACAAATTAATTAGAGCTGTCAAAACGGGCCAGCCCGTATGGGCCGGCCCGAAAGCCCGAAAAAAATGTAGGGCTTGGGCCTAAAAATTGAAGCCCGAATGAATTCAGGGCTTTTTAGCCCGACCCGAAAAAGCCCGTAACCCGTTCGGGCTAGCCCGTTCGGGCTACGGGTAGCCCGGCAGCCCGGGAAAATTGCAATTTGCGGTTGGGCTTTTATAAACCGACCCGGCCCAGAAAAACTCACTTCTTCTCACTCTCTCACACTCTCACTCACTCGTCTCTCACTTTCATCAGCAGATTTTCACATCTTCAGATTTTCTCCAACTCAACCCTGTTGGATTTGTTCCTGTTCTCGTTCATGGCCCTGCTGTTATTTTTGACTCTTTCGCCATTATCATGGTCACTCACTTTCACTCCTTTTCTTTTACTACTTTTCTAAATCTACAATATTTGTTTCATTATCATGATTTCAATCCATGCTTGCAGTATTTGGAGGATAAGTATGCTCAACAACATCCTTTGCTCCCTAATGATATTCACAAAAGAGCTATCAATTTCCAGGTACTATTCTACTCTCTTTATCCAAAATTAAGTAAAGTGCAGTGTTTTCTTTTTCACTGTTAAAGTGATGACAAGTTGGATAATATGTAATCAAATTTGAATCTCATTCTCCTGTTGAAATTCATGTTCTGGATTATTTGTTCCTCAATTTAAGCCGTAAATGGATTCTCTTCTATTGATTTGATCCACAGGCTGTCAGTATTGTTTCTTCATCAATACAACCCCTTCATAACCTAAAACTCCTGGTATGTAAGCCACCTCTTTTTCTCTCTCAAAATTTTAGGCTGTTTTGCTGTTATTTAAAAGGGAGAAAATGAACAAAGCAACCATTTTGTGGATTTACAGTGCATATGATATTTTGCTTTTCTGTTTGCAGAAGTACATTGAGGGAAAAGTTGGCCCTGATGAAAAACTTCCATGGGTCCAGAATGTAATCAAAAAAGGCTTCACAGGCGAGATTAGACTAATTTCCTCACCAATAGCTTTAGAAAGAATTTATAAAATTAGTAGCAGAAGATATAGTTCCATCATTAGTGTCAATTATGTAATGCATTTATTCAAAGTTAAACAGTTTACTCTAATTAATAACTAGCATACTGTGTATGATAACAGATCATTAAGAGAACAATGTTTACTTTCTCGATCCTTTTGGTCCAAAAGAGAAGTAGAAATTTCATCTAAATGGCATGGAAATGGGGTGGTCTTCATTAATTAAAACTTTTTGTTTTATTCTTATTCTTAATGAAACACATACGAAATTTGGCTATTACAGTGGCAATATGAACTTGAATATAGTAGTCAATGCGATGAGAGCAATTGGGATTTTACTATTTGAGCACTACATTTCTTGATAAACAAAGCAGTTAAAAAAAAAAAAACTGGTCTTTTTAAAAAAAATTGTTTTTTTTAAAAGTTTTTTTTTTTTTTTTAAAAAAAAGACTGGTATGCGGGCTGGCCCGGGAGCCCGGGAGCCCGTATAGGGCCGGGCTCGGGCTCTTAAATTCGAGCCCGAATTTAAACAGGGCTTTTTAGCCCGGCCCTAAAAAGCCCGCAACCCGTTCGGGCCGGCCCGAAACGGGCCGGGTAGCCCGTTTTGACAGCTCTAAAATTAATACTATTAGTTGAACCTTAAGACATGCATATTTAACTTGGAAGAATGACTTTAATGTTTGTAGAGATCAGTGAAATTGTGAAGATTAATTCACATTTATTAATCACTTTCTAGAAGAAGCAACACTCTTCTCTTAAATTTTGTAATATAAATGAATAAAAGATTATTTTTTATTTTTTAGTTGGGTCAGATAAACAAAATCACATATGCACACTATTAGATTTAAATATGTTGCAATTTCAAGAAGCTGATTTGTTAAAGTGGTTTTTTGTCGTTATTCAAATGAAAACGTGATATGCAACCGTCCATCCAAACAGAAACTAAGTATATTTAAAGTTGATTAATGTGTCGAGCAGATACAAATTAAAAGAATGAAAGTGTACTTGTCAAAAAAAAAACCGAATGAAACTACTTGAAAAAAAAAAGAATGAAACCTTATAAAAGATTATTTTTTTATCACAATTAAAGCTCTTCGTTTCCAAAAAATAATATGTTTATTGACATGAAAAATTAAAGGCGTGTATGCACATATTTTTTAGTTATAAACTTGGATGTTTTTTTGTTAGTTGATTGAAGAAAAAGTAAAAAGCTACCAATATCATATTCTTATCTATCTATCAAAATTAAAAAGTGATTTTATTTTTGTAAAAAAATCAAAAGATACGAACAGCATCAAAAGGGAATTTTTTATATTAAAAAAAGGCAAATTTTTGTTTACCCATCAATAAAAGATGGGTAATATTACTCATGCTGAGTTGGCCCAATCAAAACAGTGTATTTATATAACATTAAAAATAATAGAAAACAAATAAATAATTCTGATTGGTGTCAACTCAGCATGGATTGTGTTACTCACCTTTTATAGATGAGTACCCAAGTTGTTACCTTAAAAAAATATAAAGGGTTGTTTAAAAAGACACACATTTGATTGAATTGTTTTGATTTAATTAATTTTTTTTAAAGGTAAAAAGTTACTAATAGCGTATATTCTATCAAAATTAAAAAGTAATTTTTAAAAAAAAAAAAAAAAAAGATACGAAGACATAAAAATGCAATTTTTCACATTAAAAAAACATAAAAGAGAATTCCCCTCTTTCTCTTAGATTCCTGAGGTTTGTTCTGATGTTCCACCTTAGGTTTGCTCATCATTGGATCATATGTTCCAACAACTGCAATGAACCTTTTAGCTGGATTTTGCAGTTTATTCAAGATCCTATCATCAAACCCTATTCCATTTGGTTTCCCTTGGTTCTGACTCTCGAAAATCTCTTCTAGCACATCACTACCACTGTTCAACATTCTGACTTGCTTCATATGTTCAAGTTGAGAGTTCAGTTGGCTTACATCATCTTTGAGATCAGAAATTTGTGCTAAATGGTCACTTCTTTCAGCATGCAGCTGACTGATAGTCTTCTTCTGATCCACTAGTTGCTTGCAAACTTCTACACTTCTGATGTATAGATCTTTGTAAGAGATAGTCAGTTCTTCATAAGATGATTTTTCAACACTTGCTTCAGACTCTGATGGCTCTTCAAACTCTGATAATGCTTCAGACTCTGATATTGCTTCTAAGGCTTTAACTTTAACATCAGACTTGTATCTTCCAGTAAAGGCAACAACATGCTTAGCAGACTCATTATCTTCTTCTCCTTCTGAGTCATCTTCATCAGACCAGGAAACAACCAAGCTTTTCTTCTGTTTCTTGAGATATGTGCCACATTCTGTCCTAATATGACCATATCCTTCACACTCATAGCACCGAACTCCCTTTGATTGATTGCTCTTCTCATTAGTCTTTGTCTTCTTCAAATCATTTTGTTGCTTACTGATGTTGAATCTGATGTTTTGGCCATTTGATTTGGATCTCATGTCAGCATGTTTCAGAATCTTGTTGAACTGTCTTCCTAGTAACACAAGTGTCTCTGATAAGCTTTCATCATCCTCATTGGTTCCTTGTTGATCCTCAGCATCAGCATTTGCTGTAAAAGCAACTCCTTTCCCTTTCTTATCAGTACGGTTACTGAAGGTTGTCTCAAAATTCAGCAAGGACCCTATTAATTCCTCAATCTTCATACTGGAGATGTCATGTGCTTCCTCAATGGCAGTCACCTTCATGTCAAATCTCTTAGGTAGAGATCTGAGTATTTTTCTTACAATTTTCTCATCAGACATTTTCTCTCCAAGAGAATCAAATGAGTTAGCCATATCCAGAACATTCATGTAAAAATCTTGTATGTTCTCATCCTCCAACATTTTGAGATTTTCAAACTTGGTGGTGAGAAGTTGAAGTCTGGACAGTTTTACCTTTGATGTGCCTTCATGAGTAGTTTTGAGAATCTCCCAGGCATCCTTAGCTACAGTGCATTGCTTGATCAGTCTGAAAATGTTCTTGTCCACTCCATTGAATAGAGCATTCAAGGCTTTGGAGTTTCCAAGAGCTAATTCATCTTCTTCCTTGGACCACTCTTCCTCTGGTTTCAACACAGTTGTCTTCTCTCCATCTTTGTCAAGCACAACAGGATGTTCCCAACCCTTCAGAACTGCTTTCCAGGTTTTACTGTCTATTGATTTAAGGAAAGCACTCATGCGTGATTTCCAGTATTCATAGTTGGAACCATCCAACAGGGGTGGTCTGTTCACAAATCCTCCTTCCTTGTCCATTCTGCCAGAAAAAACCTTCCCTGGAGCGAGCCCTAAAACAGGCAGGGTGCCTGCTCTGATACCAATTGAAATTCTGGCAAGGCCTGATTCTGAACCGTAAAACAGAGTAGAACAGAGTACGCAAAATAGCAGTTCAGAAGCAGAAATAAAAACAGGCAGAAAGTAAAAACACAGGTGATTTGTTAACCCAGTTCGGTGGCAAACACACCTACGTCTGGAGGCTACCAAGTCAGGAAGGAAATCCACTATAATAGTATCAATTCGAACTACTGTGTAAACAGCCCCTGTTTCACAGCCTTCTCACTTAATCACTACCCGTGGTATTTCTACCTAGGAACTCCTAGATATAAGACCCCTCTTACTTCCTACTCAAGCAATCACTGCCCTAGTGATCTTAAACTCTAAACAAACAAAGATGAAGACACACTTTGTTGGAACATGTGTGAAAATTGAGTTAAAAAGACTAAACACAAATTCCCACGTTGGGTAGAACTATTGTTGTGTGAATTGAAAAAAGTGGAAGTCCCACATCGGATGGAACACACACATTAGTAGTGTTTATATATTGGGGGGTGTACCTCTAAGGGGGTGCATAATTAAGTGAACGAAGTAAACACTAAAGAAAAAATATATATATTTATATATTTTATTATTTGGAAATGTTAAATTAAGTAATTAATTTAATCATTATTAGAAAGTGTTTTCTTAGTCCCCAAGTTTTGCTAAAATATTTTGGAACACAATCTAGAATATTTCGGAACACAATCTGAAATATTTTGGTATGCAATCTAATATATTTTAGTACGTGATCTAAAATATATTTTGATACTCAATAATATTTTTCTGTACGGAATAATATATTTTTGTACTCAATATAATATATTTTGGTACTCAATTTGAGATATTTTTGTACTAGATCTAATATGTGAATTACTTGTTGCCAAAGTTACTTACTTATTAGTTGTGAATTTTCTCTATAAATAGAGAACTCACATAGTGCATTCTACACACCAAAGAGTTCTATTGAGTTGTCGAGAACTCTTTCTCTCTTCTCCCTCCAGCTTGTGTTAACGAGCTATTCTTCTCCTCTTCTCCTCTTTCTGTCCCTTCGGATTTGAGAGTGTTCTTAAGACCACAGTCCCTTTCGGTAAAAAGTCCCTTCGGAATCAAGAATGGTCTTAAGAGCGTAGTCCCTTCAATTATTTATGTCTCTTCAGAATAAATATTATTTTAAGAGCATAGTCCCTTTCGATAATTTATGTCCCTTTGGAATAAATAATATTTTAAGATCATAGTCCCTTTTTCGGTATAATAAGAATGATCTTAAAAATTATATTCTTCTTAAATTCTTGAAGAAGTTAGAATGGTGATAACACCATATTTGAGTGGTCATAGTACCATAGTTGGAGAAGTTAAAATTTAGAATGGTGGTAACACCATATTTGAGTGGTCTCAGCACCATAATAGAGTGGTCACAGTACCATAGTAGAGTGGTTTCAGTATTTAAAGAGTGGTCTTAGTACCATATTGAAGGTGTAATTCTTGGACGGTTTTCTACAGTGCAGTAGTTAACCGCACAGTTGTAGCTGGACTTGTTTTATCCTGGAGGCGGCGTGGTTGATAGTCTGTCTTGCACAATTTTGGACAGTGCCACGAAACGTCTTAAAGAGAGCGACCTGGTCGTGACTCAACCTAGTAACAACTTCGGTGGATATTCTTTTTCAAATTAGAATTTGGAAATCCAAATACAACAGTTTGGAAATCCAAAAACAACAATTTTAAGACGTTTCCTTCTATCATGTCTACCGAAGAAATTACTAACTCAAATTTTATTGTCCCTAAATATAAGAAGGATAAAAGGCTATAGAAATACATCTATATACTGAACACGATGAAGTGCTTGTTGTTATAACAACAACACTAAGAAATTCACATATGCGACTTTTAATGTGATTGAAATATATTTTCAAAAATCAGAACCGCACTGTGAATAAGTAACTCCAACTGCCAACAGAATAGGAACCCCAAATGGTCCTAAATGAAACTCAGCAGCCACCATCAAGAAATGACACTGGTTCACAATTTATTTTTAATACAATTGTGAGAAACCAGGTCATATGTCCCGCAAGTATATGAACAAGTAAATTGTTGCTCCGTTGCCTAACTTAACTAAAAAGAAATTCACTGATATGACTAGTTAAATCAATCTAGTTAGTGAATTAAGTGAATGGTGGATAAACATTAGTGCCTCGCGTCATGTTTGTTATAGTTATGCTATGTTTTAAACATATGCTACTGCTGAAAATAAGAAAGTGTTGTTAGAATATTCAAACATCACTAAAGTTGTTGGCGTTAGAGATATGAAGTTACTATTCGAGTCCGAAAAGAAAATTATTCTCTAGGACGTGATGTATGCTCCAAAGATAAAAAAAAATATGTACTTCAGATTTCTACTGAATAAGACTAAATTGACTCAGACTTAAAGAGAGACTTGTGCAACATGCATTCTTGTGGGGAAAAGACTACGCCTTTGATGATATGCTCAAAATTAAATTCTCCTTCTATTTTATAAGTTGTGTGATTTTAATATTTGACATGTCAAAATTTATCATATGAACAAGCGTATTTTTAAACTTGAGTAACTTGGACTTAATTCCAAAGTTATATGGTTAGAAAGCTTTATTTTTTGCAGTCAAGATAAATGAACCAAAAGTTCATATAAATCAGTGTTTAGAGAATTTGAACCTCTAAACTTAATAAATTATGATATGTGCGAACTTGATGACACATAAACTAGAAATGATAAAAAGATATTTTATCATATTTATTGATGACTGTAAATTTTGAAAAAATAAATTGATACGCTTGATATGTTCAATTTTTATAACAAAAATTGAAATTTATGTCGAATAGAGTACCCAAGTCTAAGAACAAAATTTCTACTTATGAAATTTTGAAGAAATGACAACCTAACTTGTCTTATTTTTTGAACTTGAGATTGTCTGGCCTATGTTCGAATTTCGGACCCCAAAAGAGTTGAACTCACTAGTAGAGCCTATGAATGTGTATTCATTAGGTATGTTATAAATAGTGAAGCATATAGGTTTTATGACCTAAATGCTAAAGTGATCATAGAATCAAACGATGCTGATTTCTATGAAAATTAGTACCCCTGTAAATTAAAGAATAGTGGGGGCACTAGTGGGGGTAAAATAAATTCCCTTTTAAAAAATTAAGAACTAGTGGGGGCACTACATCTGATCACATTCCAGTAATCAGAAAAAGTTATTAAAACATCAAACGAGATGTTATAGAACCTCGAAGAGGTAAGAAAGCAAGAATTGCTAAAGAGTATGAACCTGGTTATATGGTTTATACATTGGAAGAAGATCCATTAAGCCTTAAAGAAACTATATCTTCATTGGATGCAGAATTATGGCAAGAAACAATAAACGATGAAATGGATTCTCTAGAGTTTAACGAAACATGACACTTAGTTGACTTGCCTCACGGTTACAAACCAATCGGTTGTATTTGAATTTTGGAAAAAGGAACTAAAACCTGATGGTACGGTTGATAAGTACAAGGTTCGCCTTGTAGTCAAAGGTTTTAGACAAAGAGAAAATATAGACTTCTTCGATACTCATTCACCAATCACTAGAATCATATCCATAAGGGTGCTAGTCCCTTTAGCCGCTGTTCATAACTCGATAGTACACCAAATGGATGTGAAAGTTGCCTTTTTTATGGTGAACTAGAAGAAGAAATCTATATGGAACAACCTGAAGGTTTTGTGATTCATGGACAAGAAAACAAGGTGTGTAAGTTAGATATTTCTCTGTATGGTCTAAAACAAGCTCATATGGAAGAACAGGAAATTTAACAACCTAAAGATATGGAATGAGCATAAATTGAATGAAAGTGACAAATGTATTTACTACAAATATGGAAATAACATTTGCACGATCATATGTCTTTATGTAGACGAGTTGCTCATATTTGATTCAAAGATTCATGCTATAATTTATGTGAAATCATTGTTTATCAACAACATTGATAAGAAAGACCTAAGCGAAACTGATGTAATTCTTGGTTTCAAGATTACTAGATCAGAAGAGAGAAGTTTTTTTTGATCAATCTCACTAAGTTGAGAAGGTCTTAAGGAAATGTAATTATGTTGACTGTAAACTTGCAAGCACACTTTATAATCCAAGTGTAAAACTCTTCAAGAGCACTTGCGATGGTGTTAGATAAACAAAATATGTGAGCATCACTGGCAGTCCTTAGGAATGCCACTGAATGTATTAGACCCGACATTGCCTATGTCGTGGAACTCTTATGCAAGTTTACCAGTAGACGGATGACAAGCATTGACATGTTATTGAAAGAGTCATGATGTGCCTTAAAAAAGACTATGACTCTAATATTACATTATGAGAAGTATCCTATTGTACTTGAATGGTACGAGATACAAAAAATAGAACATCATTCAGATGAGTCTTAAGCGACCAGTAGCTACACATTGAGCTTCACTGGAAGAGTTGTTTGTTGAAACAAATGATATTGACTCAATCCTCTATGGAATGAATCTGAGATGAGAACACTAGAAAAAACTAGTGAAGAAGCAAGTTGATAAAATGCTTGCTAGTTGAGAATCCCTAGTGGGAAAAACCGTTGCGAGAAGTGTTAATTCATTGTGATAGTACTGCAACTATTGCAAAATTGACATTACTACAATTGTAAGAGACGATAATTAAGGCACGAAAACATAAAGAATTAGAGAGGTAGCTACTCTCAAAAGGAACGGTTGAAGTAGATCATGTATGTACTGATGAAGACTTAGTTGATCCTTTGACGAAAGGAATAACTAGAAAGAAAGTCCTAAACACATCCAATAGGATGGGACCAATGCCTAAAGATCACAAGTGATGGTAACCCGACCTAAATGACTGGAGATCCCAAGAAATAGGTTCAATGGGTAATAACAAGTCATGAGTGATAGAACATGCTATGAGAACACTAAGAAAGCATGATTCATGCAGCGACAGGAGGATGAGATAATAGAAACTCTTAATGAGATCTATACTCTATGTGGAGTGGAGTACATAGCTACATGAGTACTCTTGATAGACTCACTTATACGAATGTGGAACTGAGGCCGGTTCCTATGGGATTTTGAGGCAGAATACCTAGAGCGTTCGTTAAAACTGGGATAGACGTGCAGGGCCATAAACGCGCGGGCTTTTTAGAATACACCTAGGAAAAGGCTTGTGTGCGGGTTCTATGTCTGAGATAGAGTTCAATGTTGTAAGCAACTCTTGTTAAATCGGAATAGTATCCGCTATGCAAAGGTTCAAGTTGTAGGCGACACCTTTGTTTATTAGCAACCTTATAGAAACGTCTTTGACGTTATTATTGAAACCATTTTTTAAATTCAAGTGGGGGATTGTTGGAACATGTGTGAAAATTGAGTTAAAAAGACTAAACACAAATTCCCACGTTGGGTAGAACTATTGTTGTGTGAATTGAAAAAAGTGGAAGTCCCACATCGGATGGAACACACACATTAGTAGTGTTTATATATTGGGGGTGTGCCTCTAAGGGGGTGCATAATTAAGTGAACGAAGTAAACACTAAAGAAAAAATATATATATTTATATATTTTATTATTTGGAAATGTTAAATTAAGTAATTAATTTAATCATTATTAGAAAGTGTTTTCTTAGTCCCCAAGTTTTGCTAAAATATTTTGGAGCACAATCTAGAATATTTCGGAACACAATCTGAAATATTTTGGTATGCAATCTAATATATTTTAGTACGTGATCTAAAATATATTTTGATACTCAATAATATTTTTCTGTACGGAATAATATATTTTTGTACTCAATATAATATATTTTGGTACTCAATTTGAGATATTTTTGTACTAGATCTAATATGTGAATTACTTGTTGCCAAAGTTACTCACTTATTAGTTGTGAATTTTCTCTATAAATAGAGAACTCACATAGTGCATTCTACACACCAAAGAGTTCTATTGAGTTGTCGAGAACTCTTTCTCTCTTCTCCCTCCAGCTTGTGTTAACGAGCTATTCTTCTCCTCTTCTCCTCTTTCTGTCCCTTCGGATTTGAGAGTGTTCTTAAGACCACAATCCCTTTCGGTAAAAAGTCCTTTCGGAATTAAGAATGGTCTTAAGAGCATAGTCCCTTCAATTATTTATGTCTCTTCAGAATAAATATTATTTTAAGAGTATAGTCCCTTTCGATAATTTATGTCCCTTTGGAATAAATAATATTTTAAGATCATAGTCCCTTTTTCGGTATAATAAGAATGATCTTAAAAATTATATTCTTCTTAAATTCTTGAAGAAGTTAGAATGGTGATAACACCATATTTGAGTGGTCATAGTACCATAGTTGGAGAAGTTAAAATTTAGAATGGTGGTAACACCATATTTGAGTGGTCTCAGCACTATAATAGAGTGGTCACAGTACCATAGTAGAGTGGTTTCAGTATTTAAAGAGTGGTCTTAGTACCATATTGAAGGTGTAATTCTTGAACGGTTTTCTACAGTGCAGTAGTTAACCGCACAGTTGTAGCTGGACTTGTTTTATCCTGGAGGCGGCGTGGTTGATAGTCTGTCTTGCACAATTTTGAGCAGTGCCACGAAACGTCTTAAAGAGAGCGACCTGGTCGTGACTCAACCTAGTAACAACTTCGGTAGATATTCTTTTTCAAATTAGAATTTGGAAATCCAAATACAACAGTTGGGAAATCCAAAAACAACACACTTCAAAACACAATCAGTCACTTTTGCTTAAAAGCTTCAAGTGATTACAACTCAATAAAACTAAACCAACTCTAACAATTGAGTGGTGTACAGAACCAAAGCACAAAGCTCACAGACTCAAAACCTAAGTATGACTCTCTCTATAATGACTTCTGTTTTGAATGAGTTTCTTCAATAGCAGCGTCCTCTATTTATAGTTTCAGCAGCAACATAATTCTGAACCAAATAATCTTCAAAGATATATTTCCAGAATTCTTTAGAAGCAATTATTCTTAAGAAATATATTTTCCAAAAGATTACTTTGAAAATATATTCACAAATAAAAGAAACCAATCTTCAACAAATATCTTGCGAAATTCTTCTTCCTTCTAGAAACGCAGCTTGGAGAATTCTTCAATTAAATCTTCAACAAATCACATGAGAAAATAAACACTCCAAGGCGCGAACACAGAAACACAGAAAACCAGCTTCTGAAGGTACTTCTGAAGGTCTGCTTCTGAACATACAACTTCTGAAGGTTGCCTCTGAAGGTCAGCTTCTGAAGTACTGTTCAGTGTCTGAACATCAGCTTCTGAAGGTTCAGCGTCTGAAGTACTGTTCAGCTTCTGAAGTACTGTTCAGCTTCCGAAGCCCAGCTTCTGAGGAACAACTTCTAAAGTTCTGCTTCCAGCTTCTGAAGACGCACAGCTTGATTTTAGCAAACATGAAGCCAACAACCAAATATCCAACATGATGCTTTCAATATTTATGTGGAAAGGCATCATCTCCTTAATGCTAAGGTGTAATATTTTTTTCAATCATTATAAGTTGTTTATCCTTCATTATTTTTTGCACAATAATGCTGATTTCTTATCTATTTTGCAAAACGTACACATTTTCATATTCTTTGTCAAGGACAAGTTTATTTAGAAGAAATACATTAATGGGGAGATGTGCTTTAAGGATTCTTACATGCTTCAAAAGCCTCCATTGAATGAGCAGTCTTGGGCCAAAAATATTTAGAATCCATATATTCCTCATTCCAAATCTCTTTTGGTCTTGAGGTTGTTTCACAACAAAGTTCCTACCAATGATAATTTGAGGGGGCGAGGTTGCAACTTAGTCTTCATGTGTAGCTTGTGTTGTAAGCATGAAGAACTGGCAAGCATTTGTTTTTTGAATGTGACTTTACAAGTCAACTTTGGTATTGGATTACTTCCATTTATAATATGTAGGTGGACACCAGTAACTTGCATATTGTGATTGATATTTGTAATAAATCTTGATCGTCGTAATGTAAAGTGGTTGGCATCGTAGCCATTATCAATATGATCAAAATCATTTGGTATTGTAGAAACATGTAGAGATTTGATGGTGTCAATATTAATTGGCGGTATATTGTTAACTTAACGTGTTTCTTTCAATTTCTTAGTTGGAAATTATACAAAAGTGCACTCTTATTCTAACATCTAGGAATTTGTAATTTTAAAAGTTTTCTTTATTTAGGTTCATGCGTCAATGCTCCTTGCGTTAATGAGGTGTGGCAACCCCCACCCTTAACTGGATCAAGTGTAATATATATGGTACCATTAAGGGTTGTCCAAATCTTGCCGCTTGTAGAGGTATTTTCATGGATAAAAATGCTAAATTTTTTTTGGTGGATTTGCTATGAATATGCATATCACTACTACTTTTCAAATTGAACCACATGGGCTAATTAATACTCCTTTGGTTAGAGATTGTCTCTCAACTAGTTATTATGGCTTAAAAAATTGTTTTTGTTCCTTGACACCTAAGAAAAAGATGGTTGAACTGTATGAATTTGATGAAAAACACGTAGTTTTACATTTCTCATATTTTTAGAGAGGACAACGGTGTATAGAGAAAACATCATTTATTGACTTTCAGTAAAACGAACAAATTTGGATGGATTATTTAAATTGTAATAGATAGAATATACTAAATTTACATTTTATTGAAGTTTAACTTTATCAAAGGTTTTCTTCCCTATTACGATAAAGGAGCATATTTAATATAACATGGACCAAATGTTCCGACAAAAACTAAAGAAAACAAAAAATGAGTGAAAAACTTGTCAAAGACTGAAAGCAAAAACGTAGTTGTATTTTAAGAGACCAAAAGTGTATATAAAACTTTATTATATATAAAGATAAAGGTCCACTAATGAGATGAAAAATGGTTATAGGCCTATGATAAACTACATTTATTCATTGAAAAAAACTGTAGAAGGCAATTTAGATTGCTCACTGAAAAATACTACTGACATAACTATCATCATGAATACACCAAATAGTTTCACCCAACAAGTTTGCTACGGTAAGAATAGTTAACTGAGGGAAATAGTTCTTCTCTGCTACATGTATAGTGTTCGTGATTATCATCTCTTGAAATAAGCCGCTGGACAGCCTCTCGATTGCAGGAGGGCTCAAATAAAGCAAAACAAACAAAATGAGACTACTACCAGCCATATAAAAGTTAGTTACATATTATTTACACTTGTTAGTTACGGCTTCATCCATAATGCAGAACATAAGTGCCTAGCTACATATAATTATGAGCTGAATGTCACCGCTGAACATAAGATTCCTCGATGTAGAGAATAAAAAACATGGCACCAGTAAGCTGAGTAATAATGCCGATGAATGAATAATTTGCCATTACAGTTAACAGCTTCAACATTATGTATGCTAAAGGAAATCAAAGAACATGATATTCAACAGTTATAACATGCTTCAAATTTAGGATGCAGAATGTCAACTCTGAAACTTCATTGACTTTATTAGGGGATTAAAATAACCAAATATTAAGAACAAAATTGTATTGAAGATTCAACAACAATACCTAAAAACACCACGTGTGCAATGCAACAAGCATAAACTTCCCTAGCACCCTCTTCATGTAGTAGTGTTGTACCCTTGGCAATGGTTCCTGAGATCCAAAATGACAAACAAATCTCCGTCAACAAAAGGAAGAAATAAAATGTACACAATCATACCTATCATGCTTTCCAACACAATAACGAGGAAACGCCATAAATGTCATGAAAACTGAACCTTTCAATTAGCAACCGACCACCTTCTCGGGCAAATGCGAGGGATATAATCATAGAATAATTGTAAATCTCAATTACCATCTTAAGATAGTTTTAACTAAAGTTCAGTCCCCAAAGTTACATTAAGCAATTTTTTTAAAGAATAAAAATGCTTTTCAAAATCCGGATGCAAATACGTTAAAAATAGGTAACACCAAAATATGCTACAGAAACATTTGGGATCTGTCATTCCGTTGGATAAAAGTTCATGAAAAAAAATAAAAATGGGTATAAATACAATCTCAAGACATGGCTGTCATGGAAAATGCACTAAACAAAATATATAGGCAGTACTTCAGCAGAGAATTACAGAGATTGTATGCATGTGTGGGCGCGTCAAGAAAAACGTTCGGGAAGACATTTGGGATGTACATCAATAAAGCTTGAATCAATGAAGGAAATATAAATATTTGTTTTCTTATTTAGGTGTCTTTCACCCAGCAAAAAACCATGATACAACAAAAAAGCATATGAATTTTTTTTTGTTCAAATGTTAAATTATGCATTGAAGAAGGCATACCAGCAGTGTCAATCATATCATCCACCATTACTGCAACTTTTCCTTTTACATCACCAATCAGATTCATCACCTGCAAGGGAACATAAAACAAATAAATATACATGATCCATATAGTTAACTGTAATTAATCCCTGAGGAGAATCAGTACACTGTAATATTATATCATGCTGAACCATGTACCCATACAAAAAATAACAATAAAAAAAAACAAGGACCTCTGACCCTAAGCAAATAACAATGCAATTTATTGTGATACCCTCTAGAGCTTGAATTCTCATAACCTTGTCAAAATCAAGGAAATTGGATAACAGGGCGAAATTGTATTGTATGAGGACTACAACATTCCTAACTGATTCCAATGTATTAATTATCACAACCTAGAAGAACAATAAATGGAATGCAGACCAGAAAAAAGCTAGAAATATTAGAAATGTCATTGTGAATGCATAATAGCATAGCCATACTCCACTATGCATCTCATGCAGAACCAAACATACATACTCCAACCCTACAACATTACTAAGCAACTAATAGAATAATAAAACATATTTCTTTAAAACTTATATCTTTCGCAAGTAAACTTTAACATTGTACACACCAAATAGGCATTGCCAATAGCCACCATTGTTGGTTAAGCCAAGTGTACAAGTGAGAGGAAACTTATATATGTAATTATAGATACTGAACACCAATAATAGCCAGATAACCGTTGTTTGAAAGTATAATAGCTTACATAATGGCAATTCCAAAAGATATACAACAATGGATAATGCACAGATTTTGTTGTGGTTATTAACATCTTGCAGAAATATTAAGTGTGAGGATGAGAACATTAACATTTATCTATTCATATACATTCAATTTACACCTTCTAGATAAAAAAAAAATGTGGTCATCTTTTGTATTACTATAAAAGGGTATTATTTTGGGTTAGACAAAATCTTCATGACTCATATACATTATTTTATCTGTTTTGAAAAAAATGCATGGTTTATTATGAGGAAAGGGAAGGAAAGGAAAAAAAATGCATGTTCTTGGTTGAGACGAGGAGTCCCTTATTCTGTTTTTGGTTCGATATATATTTTTCTTTTTGACCAATTGGTTCGATGTATTTTTTTTTAAACATGGTTCGATGTATGCTACTATGTCATTTTCCCAAAATGAATATATTCAAGTTCATCCACAAAATAGTAGTTTGATATTCTCTTTTTGCCTTTTCTTTTTGGTTTCTACCTTTCCCTTTTTAGATATTATGAAGAAGTTATTAGGACACTCACCTAAAGTTATGTTTGGAAGTTTCCAATAAACTAAAATAATAAAATATAATTTTAGATTTGTATTTTCAAGTGAGGTAATATCTGATTTTTTTTAGATGAGGTACTATTTGAATATTTACATTCATTCTCACGTATTCATGTATCTTCTTAATTTTAATACATTTTTTTTTCTATATTTTGTAAATGACTTTTTAAAATTATCAACTTTTTTGTTATTTAATTAAAAATACTTTTAGCTACCTTATCAACATAAATATAATTAGATATATACCAATATTATTTATTTAAAAAATCAATTTTGATATAGGCCGAAATTCAAAAATAAAAACTACAATCCCTTGTACTTTTGTATTTTTAATGCATTAGAAAATAGAAATCATCTTCTCTCATTATGAAAAAAAATACATATACATATACATACATACATACATACATATATATATATATATATATATATATATATATATATATATATAGATACACACACACACACACACACACACACACACACACACACACACACACACATATATATATATATATATATATTCTCTCAATTAAATTTAAAGTTTCAATCTCAAAACATGTTAGAGACGAAATTAGTAACAAACTCTCTTCCGTTGTTGGTTTATGCGTTGTTAGGATGTTAAAGATATAATATGTGTATGTCTCTCGTGTGAGACTAAATAGATTCGTCTTTTTCCATATTGTTGAAACTAAATGGATCCAAGTCATTCTTAATCCAGATATTTTGATGATAACAATACAACAAACAATTTATTCTCTTACATTTTCTTAAGTGTGCAGAGTATAATATCATATCAAGCAAAGTGAAACAAGAATCACAAATGATGATCTAATGTTTTCTATCTGATGACAAAAAGGGTAGCATAAGACATGTCCATCCCTAGTAATAACCATGTGGCGCTTGTTGTCTGATGACATTAAGTAAAAACAAAATGTGCTTATAACTAGCAAGAATCATCTGATACTAATTGTATGATAGTGTAACAATAATTCATAAAATGTGTATGTATCTAGCCTGCAACGACAATCTAATGCTTATTTTCTGATGACATCAAGAAAAACACATAATATGTCAAGTATAAACATAACAGCGACTAGTGATTCACGATTTGCAAAAGTCAAGTGAAGCACATAAGTCTTAATACAATGAAGGTGTGTGTGTGTTAGTTATTATCAGAAAAGTAAACATATCATAAGGACATTGAAGTACTTTTCCAAGGAGTCAACTTTATCTAATGATTCACTATATGTTGACCTGAGAGAAACATAAGATAATGTTATGATACAACAAGTTGTCAACATCTGATACATTGAATCAAGTAATCATCTAACCAAAGTTGAATTGCTTCATTTGATTTTAATAGACATTGTCCATATCATTTCCTGTAGAAAAGTATTTCTAATCTACTTCAACATTGTAATTACAATGCTAGAATTGACTAGCTTAAATAGAGATAAATCTAAAACTAATATGCTTGCTTAACGGACCTCATACAGATAATGTAAAACAATTACACATGCTACAATTTATAGTATAATATTTATAACACTCCCTCTCAAGATGATGAATGAATATCAATCATTACAAGCTTGTATTTTGATCGAATTTACTTCTAGTCTTAGTTTTGAGTATACTCCTAGTCCTAGTCATAGCCACAAGTCTGTTTCTATTGTGATTCCTCCTTTGACTTCTCAGTTGCAAGATCTTGAAAAGAACAATAAGAATAAAAAAATATTACTACACAATTATTATCCTTTGTAAGCTTACAAGTAGAGACGAGATTTTTCTAAAGACAAGAACATGAATCACATCTTTCAATTAAAAAGATTGAAAGTCAATATACAACAATCAACAAGAGTACGAGAATGGTTGCAACAGTAATATAAGAAATCTCTAAAGGATAAATATACTTCAAGAAAAGTTGAGAGTCAAATGTCATGTAATGAATTACACAAGAATCAAGAACCCATGAATACTTCTAGAGCCAATATAACATAACAAAAAAAGTCTTCAAATAACAATAACAAGACCCAAAATTATAAAGCAACAGTAGTAGCATATAACAACATAAAATCAAAAACACAACACGAGAGGGTCAATTTTGACCCAAAATCATCCATTCAAATTGTTTTTCTTTCTTTTTTTAGTTAAATGAGTGATTTACACATATTTTCATTCTTATTTCGTTTGTTTTTGTGATTTTGTCGTCTTTGCACGAATCTGTTTGTTTTGATTTTCCGTTTGTGTACGATGTGTTTTTTATTTCCTGTCTCAATGCGGTGTTTATTTGATTTGTTAGAAGTTTATATTATTTAGTATGTTTTTCGTATTTTGTTTGACAAACTCACAATGCTTCTTGTTGATACGTCATGAGTTTGTGGGTAGGTGTTAGATAATAAAGTATTGGACTTGAGCCATTTGGCTTTTATGTTTCTAAGTTAGTAGTCCGTTAAGTATTATTATATATTCTCTTGTAACATATTGACAAGTAATTGATATTTTATGAAACTCTAGTAGTCTTTGTTGTTCCTATTCTCTCTCTATTTTGCATTGGTATCGTTAACATGGTATCAAGAGCATTGTTTGATCCGCCTAATCACCTGTCGCTTCCGATGTTGAATCCCAAAAGTTTGGAAATATTAGTCTTTGATGATCGATTCAGTTTGTATGCTACAATTCCAGTTTGTTTCTTCTTCCTATGTTACGCTAATTTATTAGTTGGTCAACTTTTGATTTTAATCGGTTGGTCTTAATTGGAATTTTGAGTGCTATTGGTATAGAGTTATTCGGCACCTAAATCTATGGTGGACCACCTAAATCTTTTAATAAGGTCTATGGTGGACCACCTAAATTTTGGTTCACCTTAGACATTTAAAGTTAAGGTGTTAACGGAGAAGACTAAAACATATAACAGTATGAAACTTAAGGGACTATTTTGAGACGTTTTTTTAATTATAAGACCATTTTGCAAAAATCAATTAAGTTAAGGGACTATTGGATCGATTAAGCCTTTAATATATAAGGCTTTTTTGTTTATAGAATCTAATGGAAAGTTATTTTTGTTGGGAAACCTGAAACGAGAGCTTTAGTAGCCTTATTCTTAGACCGGCCTTGAATACAACAAATACATAAGAAATTCCCTACAAAGTTAAACTATCTGATTCTTTTGAAACTATAGTGCTTTACTTGGTAGTTGGTAGCAAGGTTTGAAAAAGTGATTGCGGCAATGGTCCTGTTACAATTTTTCATATCGGAAGGAATCAGAGTCAAATGTGGCTGATTCAACTTTAATCCAAATTAAAGTGACAGTTAAAGAGATAGCAAAAACCAAGATTTTGTTGCCCAAATTGCGGTCGCACACCTTCATTTAAAAACATGGCCGGTGTTTCCTATATTTGTCTACTATAACATTAATGACATAAACATTTTGTTGGCAAGATATGTAATCAACTAGAAATTTAAACATGCAATTTCACACACATAAATCAAAGCAACACATCCACCATTAGCAATGGAACTTACAAAAAATGAAAGAAGGAACAAGGAAGACTAAGAGAGGCCCTAAAACTATCATTGTCTCTTCAAAAAGTTCAATTTATACAACCATGGATACAACCATGAATTTCAAAGTACATAAACTGAAAATCTTAGTCAGGAGTAAAAACTATACTGAATACAGTTAAAGAGACTCAGGTAAAAAGGCATTCTCTTGATCTAAACCATCACATTTTCTTCTAGTACTTGCTCCCTTCCTTCTCTTATTCATAATATATAATGTTAACGCTTCTCCATATTGGAAATGATTAAACTTTGCAGCTACTAGGCTCGTCATTGTTATCATATTTGCACTCCATCTGAATATTCTGAAACCACTTTGCACATGCAATATAAGCAATCAAATCTATAGAAGTCAAAGCAGCTAATAGGAAGAAAAACCTATCCAAGTGACCTCTATTCAAGTTTCCAGGGATCCATCCTGGCATGTGATCTTCAGTTGAAATCTTCATAACAATACTAACAATTAAGCTACTCACATAGTTCCCAAGTGAGATACTTGTCATGCAAAGTGCACTTCCAAAGCTCTTTAATCCATCAGGTGTTTGAGCATTGAAGAATTCTAATTGTCCTACATACATAAAAACCTCAGAAGCTCCTATTAGTGCATACTGAGGAATTTGCCAGAAGATACTTAGAGAGCTTGTGTCACCTTGTTTTGCATACTTAAGCCTATAACATTCAACTATTCCAGCTGTAACCATTGCGATTATAGCTATAACGAGACCAATTCCCATTCTTTGAAGTTCAGTGAGTCCCTTGGAACTTGTTTTTTTTAGTTTTCCGACGAGTGGATCAAGTACTCGACGGTAGAAGAAAATGAAGATGGCTACGCTGAGGATGTCGAAGCTAGACATGCTTGCTGGTGGTATTCTGAAACTGGAAATTGTGGTGTTCATTGCGGCGCCTTGCTCCACAAAAAGAGAAGCCATTTGAGTGAAAACTACTGAGTAGATTATTGTGCAAAGCCAAATTGGAAGAAGTCTTAGTATGCATTTTACTTCTTCAACTTGAGTTATAGGACAGAGATACCATCGGTTATGTTGACCTCCTTTTTGGACCTCTAAATCTCTTGAAGTTATAAAAGCTGCCCTATCCAAAAACCTGCAATATAGATGATAACTGGAAAATTGGTCAATAAGCACTCTAGATGAACTTCTCCAAATGCAATTATGACTTATGTGTAAGAAGAAATATAAAAAGAATCTTATCTTCCACATCTCATTATTTTCCGAAGTTCTATTGTTTAATTACTCTTCCACGGGATTTTAAATAAAAGTCTGCGACCACAATCTTGACCACGGCATAATGGTTTTTGATGTGGTCCAAACCGCAATGTAGCCGCTATTGAGGCCTCATCGGCCACATTTGAAAGGGACTTTCGGCAATATCAATAATCACGATGCAACTCTGCTCTTTCGTTAACATCTACAATTTTATATGAACTTTTTCTTTTAAGTGAAGAATCATGAAGTCGTATTATTATAAGCAAAATGATCACTACATAAATACAGTAGAAGCATTCCATGCAGCCTCAGAGTTATGAAGTGTAAACAACAACTCGTTATTGGAAGTATTCAAATAACTTACTTGAAACCATGTGTGTGGAGAATCTTTCTGTTGGAGTTGTTAGAAGACTCCTTTTCATCTATGACATACAAGTCCTCTCCATTTGATGTCATTTGAACTCCCAATTTCCTTGAAGCAGCAAAAAACACTTGACAGAATCTAGAAAGAGGATTGCCACAAGGTTTAAAGTGTCTATATTTTGGGGTGCCAACAAGAAAAAGTACAAGGGCCAAAAAGGCAGACCCAGCAGAAGCCCAAAACCCAAGAGCCCATAATCCTTCATCTTCAAAATAGCCCAAAATAGTGTTTGAGAAAAGTGAACCAAGGTTCAATGCCAAGTAAAAGTAGCTAAAAAATGCCACTTTTGAATAACTCTCCTTTGAGTGATCCTCATCAAATTGGTCAGCACCAAATGTTGCAATGTTTGGTTGATACCCTCCATTTCCTAAGGCAATCAGATAGATTGATAGGTAGAACATTCCCATTTCCAAACTTGAATGTTTCCCACATTCAAGTTTTCCATTTCCACAACCTTTTGGTCTAAGCAAAGCGAGGTATGTTGTAATGGACAAAGATACTAGACCCTGTTATATCAAACCATAGCATAAAGGAACAAATTAATATAATGTACTAGTAAGAAATTTATTAAAGTGGAAAAATGAAATTGAAAGTATATTACTTACAGTTACAAAAATGCCCTGAAAGATAGCACATGTTTTGTATCTTCCCCAATAAGAATCACTAAGGAAAGCACCAACAAGAGAGAAGATGTAAACTGTGCCAGTCCACTTGCTGACATTGTTAGCAGCAGCAGCATTATCTTGACCCAACACCCTTGTCAGGAACAGAACTAGGTTCACTCCGACTCCAAAGAATGCTAAGGTTGCTAGACCTTGGTTCACTGGTAGATCAAATATATCAACAACATTAAGTATTGTTAGCATCATGAAATATTTATATCTTAAATAATAACTTCTTCTACAAATTGAAATCAACTTCCATACATTATTATTTTAAATAAACTTACTCGTCTAATATACCCATTAACACCTATGAACTTTTATTTTTTTCATGAATTAAACTTCAATTATAAATTTTTTATAACTAAAATATTTAATTCATTAGAAACGGTAAATTTTAAATTCAAACATTTTATCTTCTAAAATTCAATGACATATTATTTTTTGGTGCTTAAATGAAAATCAACCACGTTTGTTTGTTAGATCTTCTAACCAAATATGGTGTAATTTGGATTCATATCTAAAATTGTAAGAACAGATACGGATGTCCCTCTCTGAACCTAAATTTATTTGTTTTTATAAAAATGAACCGCACTTGAGCACATGTACATGCACACACGTTGTTTTTGTGTACTTTTTCTTTGCACACGCGAAAAGGTTCGGAAATATCCTACCTATGTATCACTCTGATTGTGACCTTCAAACTTTCCTTCACCTTTGATATCTTAGTTCTGGACCTAACTAATAGGACTTGTTTTTTATTTGTTTTAGGCCTCGAGAGCATTTACAATTGCTCGATACGGCCAAAGGAAAAATATTTAACTTGATTTGGTAAAGAATCTTCAAAACGATTATGAATTATTAGTTAAAAAAACTTTCGTGCAATATTTAAGAACTCAGATAATTTGACATGTTCAATTTAAAAGAAAATTCTATTAAATTTTGTATGTTGTGTTAAATCATGAAATTACCCAATAAACATTTTAATATTATAAAATATAATATAATATAATATAATTTAAATAGATGTCATGTAAAGTTGAGTTATCTAAAAGATTGTATTATAACTAATTAATATCGTTGGTCTATTAGATTGTTAGTCTATTTACAAAATCTAACAAATCACCACTTGAGTGGTGCTTAAAAAAAGATATTTGAACAAACTTTCAAGCAGAGTTACTTTCAATTTCAAATTTTGTCATACTTTTAAAGAGGTCAATTCAAACCTCAAAAATTGATTTATGACAATAATAAGACCAAACTCATACCTAATATTTTAGAACAAAATACGACCTTACAAAGTCTATCTTTTTTTGAAAGAAAAAAAAAACTTATAAAGTGTATTCTAACCTACCATATTCTTAACCTTATTGGTGACCCTCACTAGCCTTACATGAGATTGTGGCTTATAATTACAACATTGTCATAATCTTTTTTAATAATTAATAGAGAAAAAAGATAAAGTAAATAGTGACAAAATTTGGAATATTGTCGTATCTAAAAAAGCTAGTGTTACTAATGTGTTAATTATTGGCTGTCTTCAACTCAATTTTAGTGCACTAAATATAGAATTTCACTCTTCCTTGCACTCAAAGTCATGTACATAGGCATAGTGTATGAAAGTGTATGCATGTATGCATCATAACACGTGGCAGATACCTACGTCATGAACAATCTTGTTCGCAATTACGTGTCGGCAACTATTTATACAATCTCAAATGCATGCTCAAATATTTTTACACTCAACACAACAATCTTCCCTTTTTTTCCTATTCTCTGTCTCCTGTCGTTTTATAAGGATTCAGAATCTGTATCTTCTTCTATTGTTGTAGTATGTACATTATTATTCTTATTATTTTGTTCTATCTAAAAACAAAACGGTCGAGTAAGAATCAGCCAACAAATCATTGTGAAATGTGAACTGAATGAAGCACATGATGATCCTGTAGTGTTAAAGTTGTCGTTTTCTTAAAATTTTGTAAGATGTGAAAACTGATAAGATGAACAAGAGATCATAGCTTGTTGTTTTGTGGACAAAAAGTCACACTTTTTGTACTGATAAGCTATCATAGTCTATAAACCACCGATTAATTGCATTGCATATTCAATAATAGCTGTACTACAAGGTTCTTGAATCTCATACGGCTCTAAAATTTGCCACGACTCTTTATATATAATCCTATCATCATCAAATTATACGTAGACGTATCACTCCCCTGCGCACACTCAAAACTCATCTTTTTAATCATTTTGTGTTACTTTTTTTGGAAAATTACATTTTGTGTTACATATATGATTACGTTTAAGTCATTGTCTAAACAAACTAATTGAAGTCGATGTATATAAATAGATAGCTTATTGGATGAGTTAAGAGACACTAAAAAGAGTTTAAGAAATATAAACTAACATCAATCATTAAAATACTAACAAAATTGACCTCGAAGTAACACTAGTTGCGACCTAACTTAAAACCTTAATCCACATCATATAAAATACGATTTTATTACTACACAGGGACACATTTATGATGAATATGGTATTATAAATTAAGGGCCATATATATGATTTAAGATAGGGTCAGGCTAACAATAGTTTTTTTTTTTTTTTGAGGGAAGCTAACAATAGTTTTTGTTAATGTATCATATATTAATAGTGTATTAAAAATTGTGTAGTTAATTTTTCAAAAGGCTATAAATGTCATTTTTAACGTAAATCGTTTTTGTTTGACTTCTTTAACAAGTACTCCCTCCGTCCCAAAATATAAGCAAAAATTGGTCAACAAAAGTTAATGTATTTAGTTCAAAATTTGTACCAAATACATCAACTTATGTTGACTCATTTTTGCTTATATTTTGGGACGGAGTAGTATATCAGAGGCACTTGTTTAAGATAAAGTCATCCGTAATCACAAAACTATGTTCATAAAATAATCCAAATTTATATTTGCTTATGGGATCATAAATGAATAATTCACGATTTAATAATATAATAAGATGTAGCAAAAATACAAATACACCAAGTTCATGTAATAAAATAAAATATAGTGAAACAAAAATAAAATTGTCATGCTATTTATGTGTAGATGTTTGGAACTTACGGAGTATAATAGTTCCAGCAAACCATCTCCCAGATTTGGCTCTGTTTGCTGGGCGACCATTCCAATCAACACTCCCATCAAGAGTTAACTCTTCTGTTTCTTCTTTGAATTTCCCCTGCAGAGAGTTTTCAGCACACACATCAAAACGGCACTATTTTAATTAGTACTTACTATAAGATATCCATAGTTTCAAAATATATATTGAATATTACAGAGTTTAGGCATGCTCAAAAACTGCATATTGCAAGGGACCAACATAGTTTGGTTTTGATGAGGTCCAATAAGATGGATATATCTGTATGTGGAACTTTAATTTAGTAATGTTAGAACATTATATTTTATCATTACAACAAAACTTTTTGGTAAAAAAATATTTGGAAACAAGCAAATGTATCAGTTCATTGGCTTAGTCCCTACAATTTTGAAGGATATGTAATATTATAGAAGGAACAAGGCAAGCCAAAAATGGGGGATTTGATGTTTATTCAGAAATAATAATATGGACAAAGTTCTAAACAAGTATGTTTATGGTTACCTCTTTGCAGACCTCTAAGCAAGCCATTGGTGATGTCAAAGTTTCAAAGACAAAAAGGAAGAAAAAGAGTGAGAGAAATGAAGCAGAGGAAGATTGTTGTTGATTTGGATGAAAGCCGAAGACAAGGAGAGATTTAATGATGAAACAGAGTGTGTGGAAGTATTCAGTATATATAGAGGAAGAAAGAATGACATGAACGGTCCAGATTTCAAAATACCATTTTGGGGACATCCAACGTGTCATACTCCTCCATGGCTACCTAACAAATATTTCAAAAAATGAGTACTAACAATATACTCTTAAGCAGACAATTTTTTACTGAGAGCAATACCATCAATCGTGTCTCCAATTTCAATTTTAAGTGGAAAAAAAAATCAAATCTAATGGATGATACTTGTAAAATGGTAATTAGTGTCCTTTTACAAAATTTGAAGTACTTATGTTATTTTATAATTATTTAAATAAGTGGTTAATGATTTTTGGTTAATTTATTACTCTAATTCCATCTCTAAGGAGATCTCACCCTTTTAAAACTTGCAACCTACGAGGTACCTCTATTGGAAAAAAGTTATTTTGAGTATTTAAGATGAACAAGGTTTTATCGGAGACCTCTAATATTAAGTGAGACCCACTTTTTAAAATATTATAATATTGAAATATAATAATGTAGAGTATTATAGATGACTAATGAGTCTCGTTTAAGACATTTATGTGAAGTGTTGAGTTAAAAGGGTTGTGTGTTTATTTGATACTAATATTAAAAAATTATAAATCAGTGATGTGTACACGTAAGATCCATTTATATATCAAAAAATGAATCTCTATGTTGTGGATGCTCTAAGTGATACTTTAAGTGGTTAACGACACAAATGCGTATGAGAAGTGTTAGAAATAGTGTCAAAATAGGTTTCACATAAAATAATGAGACTCACGTGAATTTCACTCAATAAAAAAATAAATATTATCGTGAATATTCAAGAATAAAAAAGTGTTCCTAACACTCCTCAATCCGCATTTGTGTTACAAAAACTCTCTTCTATTAATATAAAAAAATCTAAACAAAAATTAGCAAAGAAGGTATTGTTTATTTATAAATACGTGAACAGTATATGGTGTGCCTATATTGTCAAATAAGCGTGTTCTAATAACATTATTCTTCGATAAGTAACGACATTTTTTTAAGCATACACTTTTCAACACGTTGTTTTACTAAGATCAAGACTATCATCTATTTTAGTAGTGAGAGTTCAATATCAAGTAACAAAGTTTAAAAAAAAAATTCTTCAATTTTAAGTTGGTTTATTTATGCAATAAGAACTTTTAATGTTTTTTGGTATAATAAAAACTTTTAATGTTTTTTGTGATCAAAAGAAAATTATTTTAATATAATTAATAACTATTTTAATTCAAACAGTATTATTATATCACTTTTTATTATTATTTTTGAAAGGTTTATATCACTTTTTAATTTTTATGAGTAGTACTATTATCACATTGAAATATCGAATGACAACTATTGATAACCGCAAAGAATTTTTCTTTTGGGCTGAAATTTACGGCAGGTCAATGTCTTTTCTAGCACCCACATAAAATCTTGATCTTTTAATTTTTCTTTAATTCTTAGCAATAATTCATTTTTGTTTTAATCTTCAAATTAATAGGTGTATTTTTTATGGGTATTAATTTTTCTTTTTTGTTAAAGACTTTATTAGTGAAATATTTATCAATACAATCACTGATTATTAGTTTAATTTCATAAATAAACTATAAATATTCGATTATATATATGTTTTCATAATAATATTTGAACTGTCTTAATTCTTGATGGAACCCTAGTCATTAATGAGTTGGTACACTTGGCTGAAACAAAAGAAGGACAAGTCTTTTCTATCCAAAAAAAAGAAGGACAAGTCTTTAATGAAGGTTGATTTATAAACAAAACAAAAAAAACATATGATTCGGCTATATGATGGAGAGACCCTCGAGTTTAATGCTTTGTGAAGGAAGTGGATGATGTTGTTTGTGTGTTCAAATTGAGTTTCTGATTCATAGAAACATATGAAAACGGACATCTGCAATTCAATTCATTGAATTTCTCTATCCCTAAAGTTGGGGACATTCTTTACGACCTTGACATACAAATAAGATAGGATCATCTAATTTGAAGGCAACTTGGGGAGTACGTAATTAATTAACGATTTAACAGTGCATAAAACTCTATCTCCATATAGAAATAATATATTAAATAAAACTACTATTAGAATAATTACATGCTTTAATAGCTATATGTTCCAGCCAACCACCTAAACAACTAGAGTTTGAAAGGTAATGTGTACCCAAAAAACGAGTTCGAAAAGTACATAATTAGGAAGGAAGTTAGTTTTGTTTGTATTTTAATTTCACTGTCATTGATATTACGTGGCAAGTAATATTGCAATGTACATTAGTAAATAATCCAAGACACTGACGACGAGTCAGAAAATAAATTCAGAGGATCAAATTTAAAAGTATAATTTGATAAAGAAAAAATAAACTTTTTAGGTGCACTATATATACAAAAAATTATGTGATACATTCAAAGGAGAATGAAATCATGTCCACATTAAGAGGACAAAAAAAAAAACTTAAACCCAATTAAATTATTAGCAATATAAACAAAATATTCAGAGACAACATGCATAAACTCAAAAAGTATTTCATTCAGTCTTATTTACAAGAGTTATTTGAATCAACAAAAATCAATATATTTGATTCAAAATTTGGATGAAATATTTCAACTTTTGTTGACACAATAGGACAGAAAAGAGTATATAAAAAAATAAAAAATACAAATATTAACATTTAAACCACAAAACTAAGTTGCAAATATCGACTGCAGGCAAAACTGCATTTCTTCCAATCGCCTTTAGAACTTAGTCTCCTCCGTGCAAATAGCCTCCTTTCCTCATAAAAGGGCATGGGGTGGGACTTGGGAGAGTGGGGGCTTGAGATACACAATAAAATAAAATAAAAAGCTATTTTTTCAATATTTTATGAATTTATTATATAATGTAAAATGTTAAGTTTTTAACTTTTGCCATTTTATTAGAAAAAAAAAATGTTAAGTTTATACTAGATTGCACTTATGTGACCTAATGTCACATGACATTCGTCAATTTAAGTGTAACACGTGGCAATATAATTTTTTTAAACATAAAAAGATATGAAAGAGAGAGAAAGAAAATGGTTTTTTTTTTTTTACAAGAGAGAAAGAAAATAGTTGAATTGACTTACGTGATATAATTGAATTGGTCAATGTCAATGAAATCTCTCATTAATTGTACACAAGTGAAGTCCAAGTTTTTTCAATAAAAAAAAATGAAGTCCAAGTTTATACTCTAGAGGTAGATTGGATATTGTGTGTCTAAAAATTATTTTCCATAAATTTTATCAAAAAATTAGGCTTAAGCACATTTTTTATCCTTTATCTAAGAAAAAAAAAAGTGCATATTGGTGATTTAATTTGATTAAATAGTAGCAAGTTAGTCATTTCCATCCATGTTGTCGGTCAAAGTCAACATTGTAATACATGACGTTGTGATTGAGTGTCTACATCAACGTCATGTGTCAAAAATATTGACTTTAACTAGCAAAATGAATGTAAAGAACTAACTTGCTATCATTTAATCAAATTAAAACCTATGAAGCTCGGATACTCCAAAATGGAGACGTACCCGTATCGGATACGTATCGGATACCGATACTCCACGGATACTCTCGGATACGTACCCACGGAGTATCGGAATTAATTATTTTAATTTAAAATATATATTTTATCGGATACTTATAAGATACTCGATAGATACACACAGATACTTATTAGATATTTCACATAGACGTATCCTGGAAAAAATGAAAGGTAAAAAAGTGAGACTGTGTTGTGAAAATTCAATGGAGATGTATATGATTTAATTTTAAGATATGAATCACTATAATTGTTTTTTTTATTAACCAATTAAAAATTATGTTTTTGGTGGATGAAAGTAACGAGAGAGAGGAGATTCAATCAATCAACGTTAAACAAACTTTGTTTTGAGTTCTTTTATTGATGCATTTGTTGATATTCTAACATATGAATGAAAATAGAATATGATTTATACGAAAAATGTTTCATTTTTTATTTTGATCACATGTAGTGTTTTTTTTTGTAAATTATGACTTTTATGATTATATATTATTGAAGAGTAATCAATGTTTATTTTTTTTTCAAGGATTTTACATGCATGTAAATTTTAATATAAATATTTTGTTAACATATCTTAGTCGTATCGTATCCTAAATTTTAAAATTTCACGTATCCACGTACCCGTATCGTATCGTACCCGCACCCGTACTACGTATCCAGGCTTCATAGATTAAAACCTTTTTTTTTGTCATGGGACCAATATGAACCTCCAATACCAATAGAAATAAGAGATAAGAGATTAAAAAGGTGTTTAAGCTAAAAAATTAATATTGTGAGTTCAATTGTGTAAGTGTACATAAAAATGCAGATCTTACACTGAAATAAAATTGTTTAAGCTTTCTTATAAGTCTCTTTGCATGAGATGCTCTAGCAACACCAACGAGTGTTGCTATTAGACGAGAAATCATTTCCCACGGAATAAGAACGATACATGAATAATCAGTAGGTGAACTGCATAACCATGGATAGTTACATATGTCGGTAGGAATATAGGATAAGTTGAAACTAAAATTTAAGCCAAGTAAAATCACACATGTTGGAATACTTGCATTTCTTGTGGTAAGGCTGCTCCCATAATTTAACACCATGATCATCAGTGAGGTGCAGTAGCGAATCTTGCATAAAATATTAAGGAGAGCGAAAAATACTAACATAAAAGTCATATATAATTTTATCTAATTGGCGGGAGTCAAATGAGGGAGGGTCTAGTAATTTTTCTTAAATGTGAGATGTATTTTGATATCTTCCTACATAATTTTATTTTATTTTATTTTGGTGGGAGGAGTCACTGCTCCCTTGGGCTCCTTGAGAGCTCCGCCACTGGTGAGATGGATCATCTTATTAACTTTAAAGCAATCATATAAGTGAGCTGATCAACATCACATCACTTTAAATTAAGTATACGAGTTATCTATGAAGTTTGTTATCCAATATAAAACTTCAAACTCACACTAGACATGCCAATATTCAACAAAATTGTGTATTCAATTTTCACTTTATATCCTTCGTGACCATATTTAGCATTTTTCCTAACAAAATTGTGTCCCGTAGTGAATGTATTTCTTTAATATATATAGAACAGGAAATCCATTTAATAGAATAATATAAGATTGATGATAAAGTACTCTCTGTCCCCCGGGAACAAACTATTTAAAAATAAAAAAGTATATAAAATCATTATTTTGAGGTTACAAAACTTCTAAGAGTTTTTTTTTCTTCCACTAACTGTTTTATGAGGAAACAATGCAGTTAACAACTAGCATAATAGGTCAAATATGCATTATACATCAACAACATGTACTACAGTGTAACATGATCATTTTCTTAAGATATGATTAATTCTCAATTCTTATCAACTTTCCAATTGGATAAAGTAATGGAAAAACTTGTACAAATCAGATTTGGCAACTTGTTTACTTTTACTCCTTTTAAAGTAACAGAGGGAGGGGAAATACATAAGTTCAACTGTTGGAACATGTGTGAAAATTGAGTTAAAAGATTAAACACAAATTCCCACGTTGGGTAGAACTATTGTTGTGTGAATTGAAAAAAGTGGAAGTCCCACATCGGATGGAACACACACATTAGTAGTGTTTATATATTGGGGGGTGTACCTCTAAGGGGGTGCATAATTAAGTGAACGAAGTAAACACTGAAGAAAAAATATATATTTATATACTTTATTATTTGGAAATGTTAAATTAAGTAATTAATTTAATCATTATTAGAAAGTGTTTTCTTAGTCCCCAAGTTTTGCTAAAATATTTTGGAACACAATCTAGAATATTTCGGAACACAATCTGAAATATTTTGGTATGCAATCTAATATATTTTAGTACGTGATCTAAAATATATTTTGATACTCAATTATATTTTTCTGTACGGAATAATATATTTTTGTACTCAATATAATATATTTTGGTACTCAATTTGAGATATTTTTGTACTAGATCTAATATGTGAATTACTTGTTGCCAAAGTTACTCACTTGTTAGTTGTGAATTTTCTCTATAAATAGAGAACTCACATAGTGCATTCCACACATCAAAAGAGTTCTATTGAGTTGTCGAGAACTCTTTCTCTCTTCTCCCTCCAGCTTGTGTTAACGAGCTATTCTTCTCCTCTTTTTGTCCCTTCGGATTTAAGAATGTTCTTAAGACCATAGTCCCTCTTCGGTTAATTGTCCCTTCGGAATTAAGAATGGTCTTAAGAGCATAGTCCCTTCAATTATTTATATCTCTTCAAAATAAATAATATTTTAAGAGCATAGTCCCTTTCGATAATTTATGTCCCTTTGGAATAAATAATATTTTAAGATCATAGTCCTTTTTCGGTATAATAAGAATGATCTTAAAAATTATATTCTTCTTAAATTCTTGAAGAAGTTAGAATGGTGATAACACCATATTTGAGTGGTCATAGTATCATAGTTGGAGAAGTTAAAATTTAGAATGGTGGTAACACCATATTTGAGTGGTCTCAGCACCATAATAGAGTGGTCACAGTACCATAGTAGAGTGGTTTCAGTATTTAAAGAGTGGTCTTAGTACCATATTGAAGGTGTAATTCTCGAACGGTTTTCTACAGTGCAGTAGTTAACCGCACAGTTGTAGCTGGGCTTGTTTTATCCTGGAGGCGGCGTGGTTGATAGTCTGTCTTGCACAATTTTAGGCAGTGCCACGAAACGGCTTAAAGAGAGCGACCTGGTCGTGACTCAACCTAGTAACAACTTCAGTAGATATTCTTTTTCAAATTAGAATTTGGAAATCCAAATACAACAGTTTGAAAATCCAAAAACAACAATTTTAAGACGTTTCCTTCTATCATGTCTACCGAAGAAATCACTAACTCGAATTTTATTGTCCCTAATTATAAGAATGATAAAAGGCTATAGAAATACATCTATATACTGAACATGATGAAGTGCTTGTTGTTATAACAACAACACTAAGAAATTCACATATGCGACTTTTATTGTGATTGAAATATATTTTCAAAAATCAGAACCGCACTGTGAATAAGTAACTCCAACTGCCAACAGAATAGGAACCCCAAATGGTCCTAAATGAAACTCAGCAGCCACCATCAAGAAATGACACTGGTTCACAATTTATTTTTAATACAATTGTGAGAAACCAGGTCATATGTCCCGCAAGTATATAAACAAGTAAATTGTTGCTCTGATGCCTAACCTAACTAAAAAGAAATTCACTGATATGACTAGTTAAATCAATGTAGTTGGTGAATTAAGTGAATGGTGGATAAACATTAGCGTCTTGTGCCATGTTTGCTATGGTTATGCTAAACATATGCTACTGCTGAAAGTAAGAAAGTGTTGTTAAAATATTCAAACATCACTAAAGTTGTTGGCGTTAGAGATATGAAGTTACTATTCGAGTCCGAAAAGAAAAATATTCTCTAGGACGTGATGTATGCTCCAAAGATAAGAAAAAAATATGTACTTCAGATTTCTACTGAATAAGACTGAGTTTACTCAGACTTAAAGAGAGACTTGTGCACCATGCATTCTTGTGGGGAAAAGACTGCGCCTTTGATGATATGTTCAAAATTAAATTCTCCTTCTATTTTATAAGTTGTGTGATTTTAATATTTGACATGTCAAAATTTATCATATGAACAAGCGTTTATTTTTAAACTTGAGTAACTTGGACTTAATTCCAAAGTTATATGGTTAGAAAGCTTTATTTTTTGTAGTCAAGATAAATGAACCAAAAGTTCATATAAATCAGTGTTTAGAGAATTTGAACCTCTAAACTTAATAAATTATTATATGTGCGAACTTGATGACACATAAACTAGAAATGATAAAAAGATATTTTATCATATTTATTGATGACTGTAAATTTTGAAAAATAAAATTGATACGCTTGATATGTTCAATTTTTATAACAAAAAAATTGAAATTTATGTCGAATAGAGTACCCAAGTCTAAGAACAAAATTTCTACTTATGAAGTTTTGAAGAAAAGATAACCCAATTTGTCTTATTTTTTGAATTTGGGATTGTCTGACCTATGGTCAGATTTCGGACCCGAAGAGAGTTAAACTCACTAGTAGAGCCTATGAATGTGTATTCATTAGGTATGTTATAAATAGTGAAGCATATAGGTTTTATGACCTAAATGCTAAAGTGATCATAGAATCAAACGATGCTGATTTCTATGAAAATTAGTACCCCTGTAAATTAAAGAATAATGGGGGCACTAGTGGGGGTAAAATAAATTCCCTTTTAAAAAATTAAGAACTAGTGGGGGCGCTACATCTGATCACATTCCAGTAATCAAAAATAGTTATTAAAACATCAAACGAGATGTTATAGAACCTCGAAGAGGTAAGAAAGCAAGAATTGCTAAAGAGTATGAACCTGGTTATATGGTTTATACATTGGAAGAAGATCCATTAAGCCTTAAAGAAACTATATCCTCATTGGATGCAGAATTATGGCAAGAAGCAATAAACGATGAAATGGATTCTCGAGAGTTTAACGAAACATGACACTTAGTTGACTTGCCTCACGGTTGCAAACCAATCGGTTGTATTTGAATTTTGGAAAAAGGAACTAAAACCTGATGGTACAGTTGATGAGTACAAGGTTCGCCTTGTAGTCAAAGGTTTTAGACAAAGAGAAAATATAGACTTCTTCGATACTCATTCACCAATCACTAGAATCATATCCATAAGGGTGCTAGTCCCTTTAGCCGCTGTTCATAACTCGATAGTACACCAAATGGATGTGAAAGTTGCCTTTTTTATGGTGAACTAGAAGAAGAAATCTATATGGAACAACCTGAAGGTTTTGTGATTCATGGACAAGAAAACAAGGTGTGTAAGTTAGAAATTTCTCTGTATGGTCTAAAACAAGCTCATATGGAAGAACATGAAATTTAACAACCTAAAGATATGGAATGAGCATAAATTGAATGAAAGTGACAAATGTATTTACTACAAATATGGAAATAACATTTGCACGATCATATGTCTCTATGTAGACGACTTGCTCATATTTGGTTCAAAGATTCATGCTATAATTTATGTGAAATCATTGTTTATCAACAACATTGATAAGAAAGACCTAAGCGAAACTGATGTAATTCTTGGTTTCAAGATTACTAGATCAGAAGAGAGAAGTTTTGTAACACCCATACTAATTTTAACTAGTATATTAGCATGTGCGTTAAACTGATACTGGATACATTTAAAAATTTCAATAATAATATTACATCACAACAGAATAAAAACATGTTTACTCGTTTGTACAATAATCCAAAACCGTTACAATACTTTTACATAAATCCATTAAGCTTCTGGCTGGTACACAACGAGCAAACGCACTCCATCCAGCATCTCTATGAAGAACTTTATCACGAACCTCTGACATGCCTGCAAACCTGCACCAGAAGGAATGGGATGAGACATAATGTCTCAGTGAGCTCTACCCAACCTACTGTTGGCAACCACAGGGAACCTAGGGTCGCCATGCCTACCTTGGCAATTTAGGGGAATTCTAGAATCGCCAAGTCTTATAAACCTGCCTATGACTTTATATATAACCTGCCTATAACCTTTGTTGTAACTGTCTATAACCATAACTGTAATCTGCCTATAACTTTAACTTAGTGATCGAGGGGAAAACCTAGGATCACTTTCTGATAACTGTCTATAACTATAACTGTGAGTTTCCTGTGACTATAACTGTAACTGTAACTTTGACTATAACTATAAAACATAAAACATATAAACAGTTCGATAGCAGTTTTATGTTAGCTGTTAGCGTTGAACAAACAATTAATCTGAGTTCATTTTACGGAGGGCAGCCCGGGTGGAGCAACCCCGAGATACGTCTCCCTATAAACCGGTGAAATTCCTATCATATCAGGCTAACACCGGACTCCCTATAAAACGTGTGGACAACCCTCTCGGAGAAGTCTCATCCGGCGAATCCCGGAGTCTGATGAACACGCCACTATAAAACGTGCAAGCACGCCAATGCCTTTAATCTTTAATTCTTTAACTTTAACGTTTGAACGTATAATCGGTTACTATGAACATATAACATTCCTGTAACTATAATCTATAACTTATAATTCTTGGCTTATCGTTCTCATAAGCCACCTATAATCGTTGGAGAACCAACACTATAAACTTTATCTGTAACTATGATTGTAGAAACATTCCTATAATCCTTGTATTCTAAACTGAATACATCTATGATTCTTATACCTAAAGTAGGTTCTTGGCTTCTCAAAGTCGTATGCCTTACACTCATACTCTTAATCCTCCTCTTAGGTGCTTGTAAATATATCTAATACTTTACTTTGAGCTTTTGCATATTTAATGCATTCTTAGGAAAGACAACCTCCCAAAACATAACTTATAAACTTATAATCTTAGGCTTAGTTATTTGGAACCATTCATAGCTTAATAACCTCCCTATATCAACTTATGGATTAAGGTATCCATCTCTCATTATTGTACCTTCCCTCCTCCTACATTGGTCTATACATCCTCTAAAATAACTTGCAATTCGGTGGCCGATTTTTAGCGAGTCAAAAATGCTGATTTTTGCTGTCAAATTCGGTGGCCGAATTTGAGCATTCGGTGGCCGAATTGCAACTGTTCAAAACGTGATTTCACCATTTTTGGCTTATCCAAACGAGCTCAAACATCATAACAGCTTATGGGATCATTTCTAAGACTTACAAACAGCTTATAACATGATTAATCAAAGGATTACCATCAAAAGGAGAATTAGGGTTCTAAATTCTCAAACTTGATCATAAACTATAAACATCAAAACTTAATCAAGGAGGGTACTAAAACCCCTATGAGCTCACCTCAATCATGCTTTGCTCCTTTGCCAAGTTTCCTTCAAATCCTAGCTTGATATCTTCTTCTCTTTACTCCTTCTCCACCCTAGCTTGATCTTTCTTTCCTTCTTTATTTCATTTTCTCCTTCTTGTTCCAACTTCCCAAATAGGTGCTTGCTTGATTAGTTAAAAGATTGAGAATTGGGAAATGAAGTTTTGTTGATTAGTGGAGAAGAAGAGGAATGGCGTGAGAGAAGAGGAAGAGTGGAAAGAAAATGAAAATGAGAAAATATCTTCTTTCCCATATAAATAAACCCTTCCTTCCCTATAATTACGAAAATGCCATCGCTTCCATTTAAATTATCTCTGATGCATCGTCTCAATACTGATAAATATCCAAGTGCTAAGCGGGATATTACACTCTACCCCCCTTAAAGAAATTTCGTCCTCGAAATTTAGAAAATCCTTCGAAGATCCTGAAAAGATAAATCCTTTCTACCTCTTTCTCTACTATGAAAATTTCCAATCCTTTAAGCTTGTTGGAACTTCATGGCAACTCCAGGGCCTGACATGTAGATTGATCACGCACCCCGATTAAACTATACTGGTTAAGAGTTGTTCTTTAGCCATGATTTCCATTTCTGTAAATCCAAACATGTGACAATCTATTTCCACCTGTAGGGCCTGATGCGTGTTACACAACTATCACTTGTTAGGACGTATGGTTATCTGAACCAATATACCCATATTATCTGACTATGATCTCTGTTAAACATATTCCTTGTAAATCCAATGTAAAATTATTAAATCTTGGATTTCTTTTACTGAATTCTATAAGTTCTTCTTTCATTGACCATTCCACATTACCCTGAAGACGTCGGGTCGATCTGATTTTTTCCTCAATTGTCTCAATTTTCCGAGGAATCTATTACATTACTTTTAGTTCAAAAGAACTCTTGTTTTAACGTTCGCCTCATAAGACGACCTTTTACTGTTACATTCGTATCATTCTTCATATAAATTTAGTCTTGCTCTGAAAAGCATTTGATATTGGGTATTCTTAAACAAAAGTGAAGTCTATTACAACTACCTTCACGATTTAATTTCAAAGTAGTGGCTGAACTTACGGTACAAGTTCACTTCTCTCTGACATCCTGGTGTAACTGTTATCTCAACCATGTACATTGTTCACATTCCCACTGCGGGAAACCTTAAGGCTCGAGAAATCTAATGAGCCTCTCGTGCTCCAATTTAATTAATCAATGACAACACATAGCTAAGGGTCTTAGGAACTCTATTCCTTCTGGGACTCTGTCGTTCTTGCAACATTCAAGATATTCCTTACTCAAGGGAATAATATTTCCTTTACCAATAAATTCAAACTTATGGAAATCCAGTATAAGTGACATGTGGCATAAGTCGTCTCACATATCATCATGTAATACAATCCATAGTACAAAGCTTCCATACACGATCGAGTACGTGTACTCTACTATCGGGTACACAATGCCTCGCATCATCATCGTCCAACTAATGGGACATCATACTTAGTCATAACATACCTGAGGCAACGCCACGCCAACTAAGGTCACTCTTCTAGTTTTAACTCATGCTTGTATTCCTTGAGTATCCACACTCCCTTTACGTAACTATGATTACGTCCCTTTGACGTTATAACTTATTTCGTCCAAGGACATTCTCCGTTTTCGAAAGAAAACTCTATTCTATTCGCTATCAAAATAACACTCTTAAAACTCTTAATCTTTAATACATAACTTGAATCCACATAGTCTTTTACTATAAACTATGAATAATCCTCTGATCTGTGTAAAACATTTCCTTCCTTAAACTGTTAACATTAAGTTCGAGAATTTCTGAACTCCTCAACTGAGATCTATTCAATAACAACAAACCTGTTCTGCTTAAGACTTTCCTGTTAAAACATTACCGAATGCGTACCACGGTTACCAATACATGTCACACGACTATAAATATGTTACACTACTGTCTAAGTAGCATAAACTCTGCCTGATCAGTATACATAATACTAATCATAACCTGTAACATGCCTGTTACATGCGACATGCTAGCATAACGTGGATACGATGCGGAATAACTGCATGCCACGACATAATTCATCTTTGGTTAAACTTATTACTCAAGTTAACTTTAAGTTACTGAGCTGAAACAGCTAAATTACCGTTTTAGATGTGGCTTCCTTCGCCATGTACTCATTGTGCTAGAACACATCCTTTGAATTTCTAAACTGCTTCAATTCTCATTTCTCAAGAATTTCAAGGTCCGAAACATTCCTCGACTTATCTCTTAAAATTTCCTGTTAGAACTGATGATAAGTTCAAATCATCACTACTTACACATATTCCGTAGCTTGAAAATTAATCTCTGAATGCCTTTCTTGTAATTCATCTGGCAAGGACTTCACAAACATCTTTTTCTCTAAACTTCAGCTTTGAATTGTCTGTTAACTCATTCTTGAATTACCTCCCGCTGCGCAACTCTGATTTAAACAGTCCACCTTGGGATAGAAATAATACACCACTATTACCATATAAATTCTCCTTGGCCAATCCTTTGACTTTGTATTTCCTTTCGGACATAAACAATGTCCTTGCTTTCACGAAAGTACGCCGAAATCTATAAACAGTCTTTAACAATAATTACGAGCCCAACAATGCTCCTGTTAAAACAACTCATTCACTAGTTCGAGCTTTACTCTTCATATTTGAATCAAGTTTCCATACTATAATTATCCGTAAGGAACTTACATCCACAATCTTTTCCCAAGACACTTAGGTCCACATAACTCTAACATAACTCTTGGTTACTCCTCTGGTTTCTCCGGGAATAATCCGTCTGGATAAAACTCAACTTTTACCGGCTCTCCTATAAATTCAAACATATGATACACCTCTTCGAGTACCCGATTAATAAATCTGTAAAATTCAATACTTAACATTTTCCATTGGATCCTTCCTATAACTTATTACTGTGTTCTCAATTCCAATCTAATCTCGTTACCTGAATAATGTTCCATATATCTTCTCGACCGTTGCCCTCTTCATGGTTTCGAACGACCCAAGGTATATATATATTTCTACCATTTTTAACATCTACCAACATAAGGTGATCTTTGTCGGCTTACCCAAATACTCGTGTAAGGAGCCCATCAAAAGATAACATAGAACTCCTTAACATCAACCATAACTTTAACTGTAGCTTATATATAAGTGACGTTCTTCCTGTTGCCAGAGTCTCACAATAGTTCTTGGCTAACTCCTTGAAACCGGTCTGCTATAATCTGTCAACAAAAGATTCAATCTTTACTTCGTACCCTTACCGGGGTTTCCTCTGTCCAATATTTCGCTCAATCTATAATTAAGTATCTTAACTGTCGGATATTAAAATCTCATCCGTTCTAAGTGCGCAAGTCCTTCCACCTTACACACTATATCCTCACTAGAAGTCCAGAGTTTTCAATAATTCACTGTTCATTCCTTATTCCAAGTCGCTGGGTTTGGTATCACAATCCTTTGCATCTGCAGCCGGAATTAAAACTCTAATCAACCCTTAACTTTAACCTTCCAAATTACGGTTCTCGTTAAGATTCCAAATCATTCTTCAGAGTATTCTATAATCCTTTACTCTACATATCTCCTCGGAGAAAGCATCGCTCAAGGATGCGTCCAACTAGTTAAGGTACTTGACCTTACTCTTAAATACCTCTTGTATTCCTGAAACTTTGCCATTATCAGGCTCAATTACTTCACTGTTAGAGAACCATCCTTTGACATTAAACACTTGCCAATTTCGTCTTAGAATCTGACGTCTTAACCTTTACCCTTCGTACACTTCTTTCCTCCTTGGTCACATTCAGCTCTCGGATGTTAGTCCTAACTGTCATATACTAGACTGAGTTGATCAGGCTCAACTAGATGTGACCTTTAGAACAACATCCGGAACCCAATGATTCCACTACTTTTATTGAATCTTAAATGACCCATGGCACGATCTGAATCGACCTGCTCTGATACCAATTGTAACACCCATACTAATTTTAACTAGTATATTAGCATGTGCGTTAAACTGATACTGGATACATTTAAAAATTTCAATAATAATATTACATCACAACAGAATAAAAACATGTTTACTCGTTTGTACAATAATCCAAAACCGTTACAATACTTTTACATAAATCCATTAAGCTTCTGGCTGGTACACAACGAGCAAACGCACTCCATCCAGCATCTCTATGAAGAACTTTATCACGAACCTCTGACATGCCTGCAAACCTGCACCAGAAGGAATGGGATGAGACATAATGTCTCAGTGAGCTCTACCCAACCTACTGTTGGCAACCACAGGGAACCTAGGGTCGCCATGCCTACCTTGGCAATTTAGGGGAATTCTAGAATCGCCAAGTCTTATAAACCTGCCTATGACTTTATATATAACCTGCCTATAACCTTTGTTGTAACTGTCTATAACCATAACTGTAATCTGCCTATAACTTTAACTTAGTGATCGAGGGGAAAACCTAGGATCACTTTCTGATAACTGTCTATAACTATAACTGTGAGTTTCCTGTGACTATAACTGTAACTGTAACTTTGACTATAACTATAAAACATAAAACATATAAACAGTTCGATAGCAGTTTTATGTTAGCTGTTAGCGTTGAACAAACAATTAATCTGAGTTCATTTTACGGAGGGCAGCCCGGGTGGAGCAACCCCGAGATACGTCTCCCTATAAACCGGTGAAATTCCTATCATATCAGGCTAACACCGGACTCCCTATAAAACGTGTGGACAACCCTCTCGGAGAAGTCTCATCCGGCGAATCCCGGAGTCTGATGAACACGCCACTATAAAACGTGCAAGCACGCCAATGCCTTTAATCTTTAATTCTTTAACTTTAACGTTTGAACGTATAATCGGTTACTATGAACATATAACATTCCTGTAACTATAATCTATAACTTATAATTCTTGGCTTATCGTTCTCATAAGCCACCTATAATCGTTGGAGAACCAACACTATAAACTTTATCTGTAACTATGATTGTAGAAACATTCCTATAATCCTTGTATTCTAAACTGAATACATCTATGATTCTTATACCTAAAGTAGGTTCTTGGCTTCTCAAAGTCGTATGCCTTACACTCATACTCTTAATCCTCCTCTTAGGTGCTTGTAAATATATCTAATACTTTACTTTGAGCTTTTGCATATTTAATGCATTCTTAGGAAAGACAACCTCCCAAAACATAACTTATAAACTTATAATCTTAGGCTTAGTTATTTGGAACCATTCATAGCTTAATAACCTCCCTATATCAACTTATGGATTAAGGTATCCATCTCTCATTATTGTACCTTCCCTCCTCCTACATTGGTCTATACATCCTCTAAAATAACTTGCAATTCGGTGGCCGAATTGGCCAATTCGGTGGCCGATTTTTAGCGAGTCAAAAATGTTGATTTTTGCTGTCAAATTCGGTGGCCGAATTTGAGCATTCGGTGGCCGAATTGCAACTGTTCAAAACGTGATTTCACCATTTTTGGCTTATCCAAACGAGCTCAAACATCATAACAGCTTATGGGATCATTTCTAAGACTTACAAACAGCTTATAACATGATTAATCAAAGGATTACCATCAAAAGGAGAATTAGGGTTCTAAATTCTCAAACTTGATCATAAACTATAAACATCAAAACTTAATCAAGGAGGGTACTAAAACCCCTATGAGCTCACCTCAATCATGCTTTGCTCCTTTGCCAAGTTTCCTTCAAATCCTAGCTTGATATCTTCTTCTCTTTACTCCTTCTCCACCCTAGCTTGATCTTTCTTTCCTTCTTTATTTCATTTTCTCCTTCTTGTTCCAACTTCCCAAATAGGTGCTTGCTTGATTAGTTAAAAGATTGAGAATTGGGAAATGAAGTTTTGTTGATTAGTGGAGAAGAAGAGGAATGGCGTGAGAGAAGAGGAAGAGTGGAAAGAAAATGAAAATGAGAAAATATCTTCTTTCCCATATAAATAAACCCTTCCTTCCCTATAATTACGAAAATGCCATCGCTTCCATTTAAATTATCTCTGATGCATCGTCTCAATACTGATAAATATCCAAGTGCTAAGCGGGATATTACAAGTTTTTTGATCAATCTCACTACGTTGAGAAGGTCTTAAGGAAATGTAATTATGTTGACTGTAAACTTGCAAACACACCTTATGATCCAAGTGTAAAACTCTTCAAGAGCACTTGAGATGGTGTTAGATAAACAAAATATGTGAGCATCACTGACAGTTCTTAGGTATGCCACTGAATGTATTAGACTCGACATTGCCTATGTCGTGGAACTCTTATGCAAGTTTACCAGTAGACGGATGACAAGCATTGACATGTTATTGAAAGAGTCATGATGTGCCTTAAAAAAGACTATGACTCTAATATTACATTATGAGAAGTATCCTATTGTACTTGAATGGTACGAGATACAAAAAATAGAACATCATTCAGATGAGTCTTAAGCGACCAGTAGCTACACATTGAGCTTCACTGGAAGAGTTGTTTGTTGAAACAAATGATATTGACTCAATCCAATATGGAAAGAATCTGAGATGAGAACACTAGAGACATAGTGAAGAAACAAGTTGAGAAAATGCTTGCTAGTTGAGAATCCCTAGTGGGAAAAACCGTTGCCAGAAGTGTTAATTCATTGTGATAGTACTGCAGCTATTGCAAAATTGAGAATAGTTACTACAATGGTAAGAGACGATAATTAAGGCACAAACACATAAAGAATTAGAGAGCTAGCTACTCTCAAAAGGAATGGTTGAAGTAGATCATGTATACTGATGAAGACTTAGTTGATCCTTTGACGAAAGGAATAACTAGAAAGAAAGTCCTAAACACATCCAATAGGATGGGACTAATGCCTAAAGATCACAAGTGATGGTAACCCGACCTAAATGACTGGAGATCCCAAGAAATAGGTTCAATGGGTAATAACAAGTCATGAGTGATAGAACATGCTATGAGAACACTAAGAAAGCATGATTCATGCAGCGATAGGAGGATGAGATAATAGAAATTCTTAATGAGATCTATACTCTATGTGGAGTGGAGTACATAGCTACATGAGTACTCTTGATAGACTCACCTATACGAATGTGGAACTGAGGCCGGTTCCTATGGGATTTTGAGGCAGAATACCTAGAGCGTTCGTTAAAATTGGGATAGACGTGCAGGGCCATAAAGGTGCGTGCTTTTTAGAATACACCTAGGAAAAGGCTTGTGTGCAGGTTCTATGTCTGAGATAGAGTTCAATGTTGTAAGCAACTCTTGTTAAATCGGAAGTATCCGCTATGCAAAGGTCAAGTTGTAGGCGACACCTTTGTTTATTAGCAACCTTATAGAAACGTCTTTGACGTTATTATTGAAACCATTTTTTAAATTCAAGTGGGGGATTGTTGGAACATGTGTGAAAATTGAGTTAAAAGATTAAACACAAATTCCCACGTTGGGTAGAACTATTGTTGTGTGAATTGAAAAAAGTGGAAGTCCCACATCGGATGGAACACACACATTAGTAGTGTTTATATATTGGGGGGTGTACCTCTAAGGGGGTGTACAATTAAGTGAACGAAGTAAACACTAAAGAAAGTGTTAAATTAAGAATATTGGAACACAATCTAGAAAGTGTTTTCTTAGTCCCCAAGTTTTGCTAAAATATTTTGGAACACAATCTAGAATATTTCGGAACACAATCTGAAATATTTTGGTATGCAATCTAATATATTTTAGTACGTGATCTAAAATATATTTTGATACTCAATAATATTTTTCTGTACGGAATAATATATTTTTGTACTCAATATAATATATTTTGGTACTCAATTTGAGATATTTTTGTACTAGATCTAATATGTGAATTACTTGTTGCCAAAGTTACTCACTTGTTAGTTGTGAATTTTCTCTATAAATAGAGAACTCACATAGTGCATTCCACACATCAAAAGAGTTCTATTGAGTTGTCGAGAACTCTTTCTCTCTTCTCCCTCCAGCTTGTGTTAACGAGCTATTCTTCTCCTCTTTTTGTCCCTTCGGATTTAAGAATGTTCTTAAGACCATAGTCCCTCTTCGGTTAATTGTCCCTTCGGAATTAAGAATGGTCTTAAGAGCATAGTCCCTTCAATTATTTATATCTCTTCAAAATAAATAATATTTTAAGAGCATAGTCCCTTTCGATAATTTATGTCCCTTTGGAATAAATAATATTTTAAGATCATAGTCCTTTTTCGGTATAATAAGAATGATCTTAAAAATTATATTCTTCTTAAATTCTTGAAGAAGTTAGAATGGTGATAGCACCATATTTGAGTGGTCATAGTATCATAGTTGGAGAAGTTAAAATTTAGAATGGTGGTAACACCATATTTGAGTGGTCTCAGCACCATAATAGAGTGGTCACAGTACCATAGTAGAGTGGTTTCAGTATTTAAAGAGTGGTCTTAGTACCATATTGAAGGTGTAATTCTCGAACGGCTTTCTACAGTGCAGTAGTTAACCGCACAGTTGTAGCTGGGCTTGTTTTATCCTGGAGGCGGCGTGGTTGATAGTCTACCTTGCACAATTTTAGGCAGTGCCACGAAACGTCTTAAAGAGAGCGACCTGGTTGTGACTCAACCTAGTAACAACTTCAGTAGATATTCTTTTTCAAATTAGAATTTGGAAATCCAAATACAACAGTTTGGAAATCCAAAAACAACATCAACCCACTAAAGTCCAATTCCAGCTTAATTTAGCCAACTTAAAGTGCACGCACCTTTTATCTTGATTGTGTTATATTGGTGATAGATTTTCTACTAGAGAAGACATATTAGATTCACTTCTTTTAAAGGAACTCTCCAATGTCCAATTCAGAGTGCATTTTGTGCAAAAGAAGTTAAAATTAGAATGTAAAAAAGGTCATGTTAATTTCAAGGAGTACAACTGTTACGCACACATGATCAAACAAACTCCAATATCCTTGTTTTGTGCAGATGAAAATGATAAGAGAAAAACGAGGTGATAAAGCAAGATTACCATTATCACAAATTATGTGGGGTGTAATGCATGGAAGGTCATGACAAAAGTATGATTGCATTGTTGGAATAACTATGTCCAAAAAGAAAAGAAAAAAAAATTAAAGTGATGCCAAGTCAATTTATGCAAAAGACTATCGCCATTAAATTTTACAACATCTGCTTTTTAAAGATGATGCCAATATCAAAGGTGAGGAATTGTGGTGTTGGAATTCAAGTGTGACCGATTAGTCCTACATTGATAAGAAGGATTGAGCTAAATGAATGATCTATGAAAAACAAACACATAATCTATGTCATAATATTTTGTATGAAGATGTGATGTCGGAATTTTTTTACGCATCATTAATTGTTTGTAATGATTTTAGTATTTCGCAACGAGTGGTATCAAAGACGTGAATAATTTGGTTTGAGAGGGGGAGCTAGTTGGCGCTCTTGGTGCTTTATGGACTTTCCAACATGTATTAATAGCAACATGACTAATAGACAAGAACAATTGAGTATGCTCATAGTTATTAATAAGTAGAATTGGGTCTCCTTCAAAAAAAAAGTAGAATTGGGTAATCTTGTAAACTTGATTGTAGTATCATATACAAGTTGTACCATGTCACCTTAAGTTTGTAATCACAATATAAATGAATTGTGGTCGTTTTGAGTCAGAGGCATAGGCAAAATTGGATGAATTTTGTTACCAAACATTGTGCGTTCTTTTGCATTTATTGTTTCTTTATATTAAAGTAAAGATTCCCAAGCTCTTAGATGTATATGTGTGTTTTGGCATCCTCGTTCTTTAAACTAGCTTTTGAGAGTGACATCCAAGTCTGCTTAACACTTTAATCTTTTGAACCAAGTTTGTTCTTCTAATATGAACCAACAAGAGTTGGAGTGTAGCGGAAGATGATAGTCACTCACAACATGGTCAACTAAGGCTCACATTTAGTACCTAACATTGTCTTAGAATAAAATTATCTAACATTAAGGATATCTATGGTAGACCAAATAAACGTTTAGTAGACAAGACTTCAAATAAGCAAATTTTCCAATCTTTCGTTATGATTAACAAGTTAGCAACAATTACCAACTTTGGCTATGAAATGGAAGTGCTCGTATTACTCCCATGTAACTGACTTATCAACTGTAACAAGCATCATAAAGCAGATTATGAATCTTCTTACGCACTAGAGCACTAAAATAATCATCCCCTAATGAGGTGTTATTTTCTCTACACAAAATTTATTCTAAAGTCTATTTAAATTGTCAGATCCCACTACCACCCAATTTTTAATAAACATCAACATCGTGACCAAATTTTTATCAGGAAAATCCATTTTATGGGGCAAAAATTTACATAGGTATTATGATTTGTGAATTGTGAGGTGAAGAAGGTTGAGGTAGACAATGACCTGTTTTTTTATACCATGTTGAAAGGCACACTTGTACACATTCATTGGTTGTCTTTCCGTGGGTCTTCTGTTTGTCCTTTATCTATGGACAACAAGTCAAACATTTTACTGTTGTTATTTCATTCTTTGGTTTCACTTATCACTCGCTCATATTTGTAGTATTAGGTTAGCTATTAGTCTCTTGAGTATAATGGCATAAAAATGGCCTTAGATTAGAGTAGACTCACTGTTGCCTTTGGTAAAATTGTGAAACATCTTACTCTATGTATTAGATTAAAAAATTAATTTACAACTAGATTTTGCTTAAATTAACTTAAATGTGATATATTAATAATATGGTCCATTATGTAACATCATACACAATGATTGGACAGTTAACACAAATTAACTTTAAATTTTACAGTTTTTTTTTTTGCTATAGAAAATTCAAGTTTGAAAGTAATAAAATTCAAATTCAATTGTGTATTATTTTGTTTTATAAAATTCGAATTTGAAGGAAATTTGTTTGGTAAAACTGGTTGAGAGTGAAATATATGTAAAAATATATCCCCTAAAAAAATAATGTAAAATGAAATATTCATGAAATCAATTCGAGTTTCACAAAAAAAAAACTACATCCTTAAAACTTTCAAAATAAAAAATATTTTTGTAAAACTTGAAGTTAAGTTCTATGATACAAGTGTTTATAAATAATGTTATGAAAAACTCAACTTTGAGTTTTACAAAAGAATTTTTTGTTCTATAATACTGAAAATTTTGTTTTACTGAAAATATTTTAATTTGTAAAACTCAAATTCGAGTTACATAGAAAAAAATTACTTCTATAAAATTAAAAGTTGAAATTTAGAGAACCGATTGGTTAAGGTGATATTAATTTCAAACGCAGCTTTGACTTTTACTTAAGTAATTTTTATGTAAAATTCAATCTTGAGTTTTACAAAAAGTAACAACAAATGTAACTTTTTGTTCGTTAAATTCATATTAAATTTTTAATTTTTTTTTATAGGAATTTAATTTTTAAAATTGGCTAATGCTGCTTCTCGCGAAAAATTGTTTCACGAGTGTATCATGACCGATTGAATTTGTTAATTTATAATTGTAGCATAATCATTTCTTTTAATCCAATCACCCATGATTTCGCTAAAACACGATCCAATGATGACAATAGATTCTGAACATGTTTGTGATGATTTTTTTCGGAGCAATGCTAGATAGTGCGACTAGCATTTAACGAAATTTGACGAACAGTGAAAACAACTTATAATACAATGACATTGTTGTAATAAGTAAAACAGATGGAGGGTAAAATTAAAAGTCTCAAATAATATGTGAAGCTTCGTCGTTTTTCGTCAGTTGTTTTTCGCACAATGTAGCAATTTCCTTTTTTTCGCTACATATTGCAGTACTCTTTAAAATTAAAGATACCAAAATTGTACCTTTTCAAAATATATAACTCTACAAGTTACACTCTTATTCAGTTTTATAGAACAATATACAAATGTATAATTAAGATATGTAAATTTTTCATTAAATTCAAAAAGTATAATGTTTTTATTAAGAAGACAATATATTAATCAAACGAAAGACTCTACCTAACACAAGAAGTGCAAGGGTAGAAGTAGAACTAAAGAGTTTAGAAAGTCATTACTAAAAATAATAGAACACATGAACAAAAGAGCTGCAACTAAGAAACATCACTGAAACTCGTAGTTTTGCTTTATCAAGGCTCAGGCTACGGTGAGAGACCAAAACAGGTCTCTCACCGTGCAAATGAGCTTTTAACCGTTAGATATATTAATAAATTATTGTGCGGTCAGATCGTGAAAAAATCCTACGGTGAAAAATCAATTTGGTGATATTATTAATCAATCTAACGGTTAAAAGCTCATTTGCACGGTGAGAGACCTGTTTTGGTCTCTCACCGTAGCCTTCACCCTTTATCAAACATATGTTCAACTGAGTCTTTATTTTGTCAAAAGTAGCAGCAATTTCGTTCCTTCCAAATTACCTACACAGATGTTAGTCAAATCACTTGAGTTAAAGACCGATTATTTTTGAAAAAATCTCTAAGATCAATAAAGTGAAAAAGACGATCAATCAAAAATAAATGACTCGTTGAATGAACATCTATCCATTGTCCGACCAACACCTAAATAAATCTAAAGAAGTCGCAACCCACGAACAAATAATGAATTAATACTTTCCAAAGAAAAAGAATAATGTTGTTAAAAGTGAAAAAAGTATTTGGAGAATTTTAAAATGCCTTAGGAAAGAGTAAGAAGTGTAGAGTTATCAAAAATATCTTTTGATTATAAAGCATTATTAACTATTTTAAAGTAATAGCATATGTTTCCTCTATTTTGTATTACATCTAAAAATATATTTTAATCGGTATAAATAATTTGATCCACTAACAAATTCTAAATTGGGTACGTACAGTGTTTTTGTTAAGTAATATGTTAACCAAGAGTCTCTAAAAAAAAGTTAACCAATTGATTGAGGTTAAGCGTTGCCTCAGTCGAATTTCAGATTATCAAAGCCTTATTTTCCTGAAAATCAGAGGGTTAAAATTTTTAAAAAATGGGTGGGTATATGGTTTTAAAAAATGAAAAACCCATAAAAAATAATGGGTTTCGGGTAAAACAGATTCAGACCCAATAAACTCACTTACCCAATAATACCCACATTTAAATTTTTATTTTCATTGGAACGAAGGAGAATACAAAAAGTTTTGATCATAAATCAAGTCTAATTTTCAAACATGCTAGAGTTACAAATTAGGATGTTGAAAGGTATCATCTATATTGAAAATTAAAACATGCTAGAGTTACAAATTAGGATGTTGCACTTTTTGGTTATTTTGATACTAATGTAATTTATGTCATGCAACTTTAGTTTGTTGCTAGTATTTTATGATGAAATTTATTATTTGATATTATCATTTATTATTTTATGATGCTAAAATATAGTGAAAATAGGTTACGCAATTTTTAAAAAAAATAAAAAATATGAGTATTTTTTATGAAAAAATTCGAGGACTCGTCATTTAGTCGTTTAATTTAACAAAAAAAACAGAAGAATTTTTTTTTGGGTAACCCACTACCCAACCCGACCCAAACCATAAATTAGTGGGTTTGTCCAACCCAACTCAACCCAATAACGTAACGGGTGATTATTTTAGCTAACCCAAACCGGAGTACCCTATATAGTTTGGGTCTTGGGTTTGGCCAAACTTAACCCAAACCGACCCATGTACACCCCTAGTTAAAATTAAAAGATTATAAATATGTTGCGAGACTCACTAGTCCTTCTTAGATAAGTTAAATACAATTCTCTTTGTAAATGCTTTATTGATCCAGAGCTTTTCTGCACTTTAAATTACAACGTCATTACTTCAACCTAAATTTTCTATAGCAAAAAATAAAATAAAAAATTCTGTGGTTGTTTTTTTTTTAAGGAGCCTATGGTTGTTCTTTAATGAGTTTAGCATGGAGCACGTACGTAATATGTAATATATGAACCATGGCACAAAACATTGAACCAATTTAGACAATGAACTACACTCTTAGTGGAGGACAGAAATGGATGAGGGAGTGCCCACCATCTATCTTTTCGATCGATTAGGTCACTTGTATACTATTAATCATACATTTTCTTTCACTTTCATCTATAATCATCATCTATCAAAAACGTCATATTCATTATTCTAGGCCAATAACAAAGATATATTTATTTCTGTAAAACAAAAATATATTCTTTTATGATTTTGATTTTTATACACTAATTTTTCTACACACATATTCAAATAAATCACTCTATTTTTACAAATATCTATTTGTATGTTTTGATTGGACTCAGGAGTTAAAAAAAATTATACAGCTTGTGCATAAAAATTAAATGTTAAACTATTTGATAACATTTTTCTTGCGGACTGCCCTGAACAACCATGAGCTTAACTCAGTTGGTAGAAACAATGCATAATATAGACAGGGGTTGAAGTTCGAACCTCGGACACTCTACTTATTCACCTTAAAAAGATAAATTTTAAGTCATTAGACTATTTGACAAAAAAAAGTACATGAAACTAATTTAACAATGATTAATGACATTTTTTAGAAGTAGAAATTAAACCAAAATAACGGATAACTTAATCAAGAGAAGGGCCCTTCAGCTGAATATTCATCTTTGTTCGGGTGGCTGCGACATTCAAGAGGATATAGATCATCTTTTTTGTCTTGCGACTTCTACGTTAAAATTTGGTTTGATATTTACAATTGGTTTGGTTTGGTTTCGGTTCAGCCGACTCATGTTAAGGACCATTTACTTCAATTCAGATCTTTGGGTGGCTTCTCAAAAAATATTTCTTTCGTCCTTAACTTGATTTGGTTGTCTTGTGTTTCGATCGTTTTGGCGTAAAAGAAATGCAAGAGTTTTTCAATAAAAGGGGATTCTTCAGCACCTTCTTGAAAAAATTAAGCTCCAATCATTTTGGTGGTTGAAGACAAATAATCATAATATTGCCTTTAATTATCATATGTGGTGGCTTCAACCCCTTTTGTGTTTGAGAATTACTATTTATTATCATTTCTTGTTTTCAACGAGCTTGTTTTTTTGGCTCCTTATCGTCTACTTTTTTGAATTGTTGATGTGACAAATCTTTTTTCTCTTAGTTCTCTTTTGACACTTCTTGTACGAAAAGACTAAGATTTCAATGTATATATTCAATTTTAGTCTCTTAAAAAAACCAAAATCTTATCCATCCTTACAACTAAGACGGTGTATATTTAAAATCGCAGTGAACTAGAACATAAATTAACCGGCTGGTATAAAAAAAAGTCTACTAACCAGCTGCTGCAATTTAAAGTTTATATGATTGATCGTTTTTAATTAAAATTTTCAATTCCAAAGGAAAAGAGGAAATGTAAGGAAAAATAATCCAGTGGTCTGTAGTTGATAAATGGGCAATAAGCATCGTGAACAACTCATTACCAACAAGAGGAGTGTTAGGAACACACTCTTCTTTAACGTACACTTTTCAATACATTTTTTTTATTGGTAAAAATATATGCGTCTCATCAAATTCATACGGGATCCACATATTTGACGAGACTCATAAATCTTAACCAATAAAAGAAAATGTGTTAGAAAGTGTGTTCCTAGCTGGAATGTGAAAAGTGTAGAAGAAGGGCACATTTTACATGTATGTCGTGGCGTGCTAAGAACATGTAACCCTTTGAAAGACTCATATACATATCACTTAATTATATTTTTTTATTTTAATATGAGTTAGCACAGGCAGTCCAATTAAAAACTAGCTTTCAATTATTTATTGATTTACCACCTTGTATTAACGATTTATTATCTAATGAAATGTGTTGAATTTTTTCCCAAAAAATAACATTCAAGTCTTCCAATGGAGAGTCAGTACCGGAGTTATTAAATAAATTTCATCAACAACATCATATATCATTACATTTAAACAATAATTTATATATTTTCTACTAATAACTCTAACTATAATAAAATTTGCTCCTCCTCAAGGTCTCATGTTCAATTCTCTCCGGTACCAGTTTGAGTGGGTAATTTAACTTTTTAAAAAAAAAAAACTCTAACTATAATGCTCTTATTATATATATATTTTCTATGAAAAGTCAATTGTGGGACTCACACATCAGAAGAAGAGTGCTTGTGTAGGTCTTCTTTCTCCTATTTAAGAATTCTTTTCGACTACTCTTCAAGTAGTAGCTATTAAGGCACCGTTTAGGGTGGGAGACTGCATTAAGTCTCTTACCATAAGAGGCTACTGAATTTTTTTTTTTACAGCTACAGTTACCGTGCTAAAAAGTGTACGGTCTAATCATTTTTTTCTGCTTAAAAAACTGAAAAGTGCACGGTCTGACATCAGACCGTGCATTTTTTCTTTCAGTTTTTATTTTATGTTTATCAAAAATATTATTGTCTTTCTAATTAAAGTCAGTAAATTTCACACGGTTCGTGGGTTTGTTGCCCTAGACCGTACGTTTTTTGTATTAAACCGTGCGTTTTTTGTATTAGACCGTACGTTTTGGAAAAGAAAAAAAAAACAGCTCTCTCACGGTAAGAGACCTATACAGGTCTCCTACCGTAGCCTAAGCCATCTATTAAGCACCACTTTTTAAAAAGCAATGAAACTTCCATAGGTGCTCTTAAGCATGTTTTTTTTATTGTAACGGTACTAGTATGGAACCCGTAAGACGCACGAGTGATTTTATTTGTGATTGATTGTTAAAAACGATTGTGTTATCGTTAGTTATATTTACTAAAAAATATTGTGTTTTAAATGTGGTAGATCGAAACAATTCACTTTAACATGGTATAGTCTTTCAACAAAAGTCATACCCACACGTTATTTTTACTAAAAAAAAATTGATTGTTAAAAACAATTGTGTTATCGTTAGTTATATTTACTAAAAAAAATTGTGTTTTAAATGTGGTAGATCGAAACAATTCACTTTAACATGGTATAGTCTTTCAACAAAAGTCATACCCACACGTTATTTTTAGTAACAATTCACTTTAACAATTCAAAATATGTTTGCTAAATCAGTTACACTAATTTTAAATGAAATATTATTTCTACCTTTTTTTGTCTAAGTTTTTTTGGTAAACTTGTCAAAGTTTTTTTTTGAGGATATCAAAGTTTTTATACCACTTTTTTTTTTGGTCCAGTAGCCGAGTGACTGAAGCTCACACATTTAAATGTGGAGAAGTGGGGTGTCCGGGGTTCGAACCCCGACCCCTGCATAAATTATGCAATGTCCCTACCAACTGAGCAAAGCTCACGGGGACAGTTTTTATACCACTTTATTAATAAAATAAAATAAAAACGTCCACTTGAGTAAAAATAATGGTAAATGCTCACAACGCTAATTTTGATAGAGTAGTATATAACATAATCCATATACACTTGATAGATTTAAGCTTGTTTGTCCAAAAAAAAATTAAGCGCAGTTTCATGTCCCACATCGGTAGTTTTATGAAGGACACAAAGCAAGTTATTTATAAAAAGAGGCTTGCACAATGATGTAAAATGGCAATGGAATTACAGTGATATTAATTAAATAATTTAATAAATAATGTTACCCATTTACTTAAGTTGTTTTTAGACAACTAGACTCTAACCCGTGCGATACACGAGTTTTGTAGAGCTTCATATACAACTATTAAATTGGCTATATTATTATTTTTATAGTTACATTCAGTATTATGTAATCGAACTATCTCAAAAAGTAACAAAAACAAAAAATGAACTGCAATAGAAATGACAAATCAAAAGAAAATATATATACAAAAGTCTGCATCAAGAAATTGGTTATAACCGCAAAAACTGTTAAATATATACAAATAAAAAGGAAAAGAAATTGATATGTGGTAATCGAAAGAAAAAATTAATGAAAATGAACTGCTATATGTGGTAACCGAAAGAAAAATAATAAAAAGAAATCGTTGTGTGGTAATTAAAAGAAAAAATAATAATGAAAAGGAACCGCTATCAAATAAGGAATTGCAATGACGTTAATGACTTTAAAAAAAATGACATTTTCATGTGCTACCTGATTCAATTCTTGCAGACCTTTTTTTTCATAAAAATTAATTAGGTCAGTAAAAAAGGACGGGATTATGATTATTAGGTTCAATTGCATGATGGTGAGAGAGATGAAAGTGAGTGAGAAATGATTTAGGGATAGTGAGATTGAAAGAAAGAAGACCCGAAATTTGTGTTGAATGCATAACATTGAAGCAATCACATGTCATAAAAAACATCAATACCTTGGTGGTAAGAGTTGTGAATTGGAAACATGTGGTACCTGGTTTGATCTCCACCAGGATTTTTTTCCATAAATTTTTTTCATAACTAAAAATTAGGGTTACTCATTAGAGTTAGGACAACACTACTTAACATTTATTATTATAAAAATAAAGATTAAGAGGTTTATGAGCTGATTTTGTGCTTGATTATGAGCTTAGAATAAAGTCTCGAATTGAGTCGAGTTTGAGCTTGAAAAAAAGTTTGTGACGATCTCGAGTCGAGTTTCAAACTGAGTTAATTTTGACTCAGCTCAACTCATTTTCAGTATATGTAGAAGGGACTAATTCTATCATAACAAAGGTTATAGATATTAAAACAAAACAACGCAGACCAAAAAATTGTATGTTAGCAAAGATCAAAAACTAAAAATTGTTTTTACTCAAACAAAAATAGGAAAATTATATATTTGTAGAGGTCAAAAATATATCTACACCTATTGTTTATTTAACCCTAAAAAAAACCTATTGTTTATTTAACATCTAAATAAAATGTATTGCCTGTTTAAACTTACTTGATACGTAAACAAACTTAAATGTTGAAGTTTCTAATATATAATCTTAAGCAGAGTTGAACTTCAGAGCTGTGCGATATAGCTTCAAGACTCATGATTGAATCCTATACAGCAAAACTTCTCTTCACCACAATTTTATTCATAATATTGCTAATCATTGCAAATGAGTCTCAAAAAAAATTGAAAGAATGTATAATCCAATGGAACGAAGTAACACTTTACAAATAGCATTATTTCACTTGATTATACAACTTTTGAAAAACGAACGATCTGATCAAGCCTCGTTATAAGTAGATGCGGGAGTGAGCTGGAACGTGAAGGGCGAACACGTGTGTTCCCGACACATGTTGGTGTGTATTGACCGCAAGCTAACATATGCATGCAGAAGCATGACGTGGAACGAAACCAAAATACAAAAAAAAAAAAAAACTAATGCAAGGTTTTGGTTTCATAAAAGATTAATTCACAATTAGAGGTGGCGCGTGTTGGTCATTAGTATTGTGTGTAATCTCTTAGGGGCACACCCCAAGTATCATATCTCCACTATATATATACACACACATTAATATTGTGTGTAATCTCTCCTATGTAGAACTTTTAAGATTTTTCAATTCACAGACACTATTCATTTGTTCGGACACGTACATATACACCAAATGAATGTATAGCAACTCTCAATGTAAAATAAGTCAAGTGTGAAACCAGCCCGGACTCAAGGAGTGAGCTTCCAAGTGTGAAGGGTTAGGACATTAATTAACCCTCGGTAGGAGGATTAAATTTTGAAAGGAAGTAGGGGCTGATATGGAGGTCAACTATAGTATATACACAAATGATCATTGTAATTAAATTTTGCCACTAGTAGGCTAGCTACTGCAATTCCTTCAAACAGAAGTGGAAAATGCTGTGACTGATTATGACTGTTTGTTTTTGTGCTATATATGTTTTGTCACTTTGCCATATGGTGGAGGGAACATGAATGTGATTATATATGTCATTCATACGACTTTGGAGACTTTGATTTATTCTTCCATTATAGGCATCAAATTGTGGCAAAGCATGAAGGTGGGGTAAATTGAGTTCCTTAAAAGCTTGAAACTCTTGTAGTTGTACCACAAGAAAAGATAGATAGTATAAGATAGCTATGATTTCTTCAAGGCTCCAAAGGCTTCTAAATGAGGGAAAACTCGATATCACATTAAATTTAAATTCAGATGTAACACTTTGTGGTCCTGCAACTTTTCCCCAGCCATTTGTATTGTAGTGTTGTAATTAAATATAATTAATATATACACTTAATTATACAACAAATGTTTAATCATTATTATATGGCCGTATCCTTATTTCTTTTCTTTTTGTTCCAAATCTTCGTGCTTTTTGCTTTATCAAACGAACTTGGATGAGGTATGCTAGCTTTCAAGAACCGATGCATTTTATTTATTGCTTTAATTATAAGTAAAACAAAAAGACAATAAATAAAAGTTAGGAAAAATTACACTAGGAAAGTCTCATCTCATTGGTATGATTTATGGATGATTAAGAAACGACAATGGTGTGGGGAGGGAGATCCCAAAAATGGAAGTATCTAGCGGTGTACATGGGTTGGTTTGGGTTGGGTTTGGTCAAACCCAAAACCCGAACCATATAGGGTACTCCGGTTTGGGTAAGTTAAAATAATCACCCGTTATGTTATTGGGTTGGGTTGGGTAGTGGGTTACACAAAAAAAATTCTTCTGCTTTTTTTTAAAAAATTAAATGACTAAATGACGAGTCCTCGTATTTTTTCATAAAAAATACTCAATTTTTTTATTTTTTTAAAATTGTGTAACCTATTTTCACTATATTTTAGCGTCATAAAATAATAAATGATAATATCAAATAATAAATTTCATCATAAAATACTAGCAACAAACTAATTGTTGCATGACATGAAATTGCATTAGTATCAAAATAACCAAAAAGTGCAACATCCTAATTTGTAACTCTAGCATGTTTTAATTTTCAATATAGATGATATCTTTCAACATCCTAATTTGTAACTCTAGTATGTTTAAAAATTAGACTTGATTTATGACCAAAACATTTTGTATTCTCATTCGTTCCTATGAAAATAAAAATTAAAATGTGGGTATTATTAGGTAAGTGGGTTTTTGGATCTGAGTCTGGTTTTATCCGAAACCCATTATTTTTTATGGGTTTTCCATTTTTTAAAAACTATATCCACCAAATGACCCAACCCAACCCACTTTTTTGGATTTTTTGTGTGGATTTGACCGGGTTGACCCAACTCATGTACACCCCTAGATGTATCCATACTCGTGGACAAAATTATGAATAAGCAAAGCACTTCCTGCTTTCCCATAATTTCATTAGTTTTTATAGGTTCAAAATTATGAATAAGCAAAGCACTTCTTGCTTTACCATAATTTCATTAGTTTTTATAGGTTCAATACCCTTGGTTAGGATTTTCCACTAGCCGCCTAATTTTCCATTAACAACTAAAAACTAATAATAATTTAAGAAAATGAAAGTAATTTATTTTTAACCGCATGTGTTGAGATCGGATACACTTTCAATTTAAATCTTGATACTATATTACTTCATACTTCTGATGCATAAATGTTCAAAATTCGTATTATAACAAAGCATATTATAATTATCTTAAATATTTTAGGTGATGTTCAATTATTAAAATGTTTGATGTTGTCTTGGATCAATTCCATATGCAATGATCTGGAGAAATTGTCTTCCAAATTGGGCGAAAACTAATAATGCGGGATATAGATTGTTCATCTACTTGTGTCATGTGTCAAAATAATTCATACTCAAATTCACATATTTTTCTTGGTTATGCTGAAACGGTTGCTTGTTGGAGAAATGTCAAACTATGGGCCATTTTGGAGCTTTTTTTTAAGCATTTTTTTTAGAAGACAATGATGCCTTTTTTATTTAATCAAAATAAAAGAAGAGAAATCATAACTATATGGGGGATTGGCTCAAAACCCTAAGGCTTTGTTTGGGAGTTTGGAGGGGAGGGGAGTGGAAGGAAGGGCTTTGGGGGGAGAAAAATATAAGGGAAAATTGATAAACTTTTCACATTTTTTGAAAGAGTATTTTTTTTAGAGAATGATAAATTAATGTTTATGATCAATATATTTTTAATTTTAAGAATATTATATCATCATACATTAAATTTGAAGAATTCATATAAACCCTTCCAAACCCCCAAAAATCCTCCTCCAATGCAATTTTTTAGTTCCCCAAATGAGGAGGATTTTATATTTTGAAGAAAATAAGCCCCTCAAAGCTCATACTCTCAATGTTCTCTATTTCTTCCACCTACTCCTTCCTTTTTTTCCAAACCCTTCCCTCCCTTCCCGTCCAAACTCGCAAACAAAGCCTAAGCAAACAACCAAGGGCTCATCTTAGAGGTAATTTTGATGGAAGCTAATGGTTTTGAGGATTCCTTTAGTTATATTTGGGGGTATTACACTGAATCAACTGCACTATTCCTCAATTATCGCTTGAAACATTTGGAAAAAGGTTAAATTTGATGCTTTGAATGGACACAAGGGTCACGGTTGGAAGAGTGTTAACTCGGACACAACATGTGATGTTCATTTGCAAGCGTCTCATGGCCAAGACAACAGTACTGCTCATGGCCAAACATAAAAAAAAAAGTTCTTATTTTAAGATACTATCAAATTTAAAAAAAAAAATAAATATGTTTTTGATCCCTATAAATATATCAATTTTTCGTTTTAGTTCTTCTCAAATTTTCCTTCGACTTTTAGTCCCTATAAAATTTTCAACCATCACTTTTGATCCCTGTTTTTAAGTCAACTCATGTGTAGATTTTTTATTATTTAATAAAATTTGGCAGAAATGTGTAGAATATTATAAAACTCCCTCCCAAAAAAAATTAGAATTTTTTAACAAAACTTGAATTAAATATGAATTTTTAACTGCCAAAATATAAAAATTCATATTTAATTCATGTTTTATTAAAAAATTCTAATTTTTTTTTTGGAAGATTCTTATAATATTATAAACTTTTCTGCAAAATGTTATTAAAAAATATGAATTTTACATATGAGTTTACTTGAAATGAGAGACCAAAAGTGAAGATGGAAAATTTTTTGGGGACTAAAAATTGAAGAAAAATTTTAGAGGGACTAAACCGAAAAGTTGGTATATTTATAGAGACCAAAAACATATTTAACCTTTTTTTATGTCAATAGTAATTTATTTTTTCAATTCAAATTTATTCAGCTCAATTCATTTTTAATTTCAAATAATTATTGCCCAAAAGAAAAACACATGCTGAAAATGCCATGCCTTCGTGGGTTAGTTTCGTGAAGACATCAATCACTTTTTTATTTTCAAATGTCTATTTTTATTCATTTTAATTACTTGGTAATGGTAAGGTAATTGTATAATAATATTTTGATCCAAGCAATGAAAGTAATATATTTATTATGATAATTGTATGATTTGATCCACCAGAATCCTACTACAGTACTTATCTGCGGTATGAGTTTTTTTTTCTTTCGATTTTTTGGTTCTATACGTAGGTTTGGATTTGGAACTGTAGTTATAAAGCAAACGACAATTGGGATAAATACTTCATTTCAAAAGGCCTGAGAACAAATAATAAAATCTAAAAAGCATTTTTCTTCGTTTTTCCACATATATTGTATCAGACAAACCCTTCTTCCTTTTTTCTGTGTCTTTTGTTTTGAAATTTTAGGACTCCTTGCCCCCCTAATTATACTCCTACCTCCCCCAAAATATAAATTTCCAAAGCACCCTCCATTCTTACAAATTAAAAACAATTTTTTTTCTTTTAAAAATCACATAACCCAAATTACCGGATCGTTCCAATAATAAAAGAGTTGGTATGAATATTTCTACTCGATCTTAGTTTCGTATTAAAATTTATGGTTCTTTTAAAAAAAAAAATGGACTTCTAGTTACAAAGAGAGTTTGTCGCTAAAAGTCAATTTTTGTTGATATCCATACCAGATCTTTTGTTTTATTTTTAAAAAATCCGGAAATATTATAATTAAATTTTGTAATTTGTTTAAATGACTTATAGTGACATCAAAATTCATCGATAAAAATCAATTTTAAAAAAAATATTCAAATGGTGATTTTGGGGGTATGTGATTTTTTTTTTAAAAAAAATGTTGTTTTTAATGTTTTTTTTTAACTCTTCGGTTCATAGGGAAATAAGGTCCTGACAATCTGAGTCTGGCCTAGGAGAAATTCATTAACCATTTAAGGTTAATCACTTGACTTTTTAATATGGGTTTACCTGGTACAATTTTCTTATGGTTTAGACTAAAGAAAATTTCTCTTCTAACTTCAAAAATTGCTCTTAACACCCCAAAAATACCAAAATACTCACATCGATGGTTAACTCTCGCTCGCCCCCAGCGGCATTTGCGCTCTGTTATGCACACAACAACATTTATAATGTCAACCAAGACACAAACGATATGTAACTCAACAACGTTACATAATAATTCATAATTCAATAACATTACACCAACTCGACATTACATTAACAATACACAAACAATTCAAATTCAGCATTATAAATTTTTTATAGCATATTACACAATATTACATAAAAAAAAAACTTAAACGTCCATAAAATGACACTAAATCTTTACTGGCAATTTGAGCATTTGCAGTTGGAACGAACACAAAGATAGAGCTTATTATTTTCAATCATTTAGGAAAACATGGATGCGACATCGCCATCATTCTGAATAATCTGAGGATGATTAACAATTTTTCATAGATCTTCATCTTTATCCACCCTCAGTCTACACATGGTACATGTACAAATACATGAAAGACGGTTTGATTTTCACTAAGATGGACAAAGTATTTGATTAGTTGTGTCTTCAACTCATCCAACTTGTCAGTGGGGGTTAAAAAAAAAACTTAAACGTATTCTTGAAAGCTTCATATCGGGCATGAGCTTCAATTTTCCCATCTTGAAACATGATTCACGTGACATAAGTAGATACAAGAGTAAATATCAAAATAAAATTAAATGAAAAGTAAAATAAATTATGGATTAACCAAAGACATATAGTTATATAAAATGTGGTGCAATAATAACCACATAAATTGTCGGTGTTTTGTCTACCACATAAAAGTCATATATTTATATAACTTTACTTATATATTGGCTACACAAAAAATGGCGTTACATTATCGACCAGAAAAAATATGTTGGTGCATTATCTACCAAAAAATATATGAACACCAACAAAGAAGGTACCCAATCATATCTAGTGAAATTGTGTCTTCATCCTCTTGGATAAGTTCAAACTTTTGGCCTTCTTCATCTTCTTCATCTTCACTACCACACAAAATTGAATTGAGTTGATTTGATTCCTTTTAGGTGGTTTCTCTCCTTTTTCAATATCCAAGGCACATGATTGTCTATTCAAAAAAACATCTTCTCATGTCTCAGCTTCGTCGCTGTGTAGCTTCCATTCTGTAGACAATGGTGGTATAGGACAATCATCTTTCAAAAAAAAACATGAACATAATATTTGCGGATTAAGCCAAGGCACAAGATGTGAGTATTTGAGTTAAGTGGTGGACTACCTCTGATTGGGAAAAAAAAGTCCAAGATATACTGATTTTTTGATTTGTCAACTCAACTCCAACTCTATTGTAACAATTTGCAACATTGTGACCCATGTTCGGTAATGTCAACCATTTATCTTCGAATGCAACTCCAGCACTATTTTGGGGAGGGGACAAACCCTTCATGATATAGTTAAAACGATCACTGTGCCCAAATATTCGCAGATAGTCACTCTTATGATTATTCAACTATTGAATAAGTGATTTGTGAATCATATGATGACTTTCTTCTTGCATACCCATGTGTTGAGCTACAACCTGAAATCCATAATTACCATCGATCGCCCTCTACATCCGCAAAATTTTCAATATATGGTCTCATAAACAAAAGGCATATGCTTAATATGAGGTAAATTTGGATTATGGTTTGGAGTAGGTGTTGGAACCGGAGAACGCGGTGAATTGTCAATACGAGCACATTTTCTTTTATGAATGATGGTTTTGTTTGTAACGTTTGACTATCGGGAAATTGAGAATCAACATGCTCCCACATAAAAGGAATTCGACTAGTCGAAACCTCATTTGGTGTTCATTTCACTCTTTTTTCGTGCCCTTAGTTTGTACCTTCTTTAGAGGTGGAGTCAACAATGTCATTTTCTGAAAATGCTAACTGGTCGTAACCTCCTTGATGTGTAGTTTCAATTTGCAAGGGACTTTTTTGAGTCGTTATTGAATACCATTCCACTCATCCATGACAAAAATACCATTTTTACCTTCTCATTCACCCATATGTAACCTTTGTCAGCGAGAGTTTATCTCACCCAATTAAATCTGCCTCTTATTACGAATCTTCATTGCAAGAATACATGCACGAGGCAACCCAAACAATGTCCTGATCGCACAACCACAATTTTTCCTATCTATGCCAATTATCTTGGTGCGTTTTTCTTTCTAAAAAATACCTCCAACCCAGAGTACAAAAAGTTGTCTTTGTATTTGTGTTCTAATACAGTACAACTCCTCAGAAAATTTGGCACCAACGACAGTTAGGGGTGTTCATGGGTACGGGTCAACCCGCGAACCTGGTAACTCAAACTGAACCAGACCAAACTTTACCCATACCGGTCAAATACAGGTCCAACCCGACCCAACTCCCAAGGACCCGTGTAAATTGGTTCAGTTATTGGGTTTACGTATGTGTACCCGTAGACCCAACCCGTGAACCCGTTCCAATTTGCTTATTTCTGCCCAATTTTTTAGCCCAACCCAACTTTTGAGTCCAAGCCCGACCCATTTCTCTAAAGTCTCTTCTTCTAAACATAAAAACCCTAGTACTTAGTTCACCAAAACACCACACGCCGCTGTCTCACACCAAAACTGCAAAACACACTCAGATTTATCCATCTCACCAAAAGCATTTCTCAATCTCGATTTGATTTTGGTTTGATTTCTCCGTCTCACTCGATTTGCGTTATCCTCTACCTCCATTCAAGTTCAACCAAGTAACATTTCTCACTTGATTTCGGTTTAATCTGCAGTTATAGTTTCATAATCCATATTTATTATTTGTTCTTGTTTTTAAATCTGCAGTTAAAAAACATGCAGCTATAGTAAGTTATGTGTTAAAAAATCTGCAGTTATGTTTTGTTTTTGTTAAAAAATCTATAGTTATAGTAAGTTATGTGTTGAAAAATCTGTAGTTATGTTTTGTACTTGTTAAAAAATTTGCAGTTATAGTAAGTTATGTGTTAACTTAGTTAAAAAATATGCAGTTAAAAATCTGTAAATTATGTGTTTATTGTTGTTATATCGATTATGTGATAACTTAGTTATAAATTTGTTGTAGAAAATGGAAGTGGAATGAAGGCAAGAAGCTCAATTGCAGCAAGGACAAGAAAGGGAAGTAACAGAGACATGGGCAGGGGTTGTAATTGAGGTGAGGGCTGCAACATGAAGGTGAGAAAAACACACACGAGAAGGGGGGGGGGGGTTGAATTGTGTGACTCAAAAACTTGTTCTTTTCTTTTCAAAAGCTTAACACAAGTTCAGAACCAGGTTATGAACTGTTATCAGAAGTATATGCAGCGGATTAACAAGTTAAAAGAGAAGGGAAGAGAGACACACAGAAATTTATATTGGTTCCTTCTCAATGTGAGAAGTAGTCCAGTCCCCTTGTTTTCCAACAAGAGAGTTCCACTATAATCAGAAGATTACACTTTGCTCAACCACTAAGGAAGAGACTTCCAGTTGCTCAACCACAAAGGAAGAGGCTTTCAATTGCTCAATCACAAAGAAAGAGGCTTCTAATGCTCAACCACAAAGGAAGAGGCTTCCAATGCTCAAGACACTAAGTCAAGAGACTTCCCAATGCTCAAGACACTAAGTCAAGAGACTTCTGACTCAGACCACAAAGGAATGAGGTTACAAATGCTCAGTATACAGACTGAGACTTAGGGACCAAACTGGTTTACAAATAAATGAGTTTGGGTTAAACACTTGATAAAATATCAGAGGTGTTCTCTTAATACAACACAGGTTAAGACTCTTAACCTTAAGAAATTCTAAGTTACAAGACTGAAGAATTCTAAGAGATTTTGAACTTGACAGTTTTACAGCAGAAAACAGAGCACAGGTTCAGCAATTTGTTTCAAGAGTCTTAGACAATTTCTTCTTCAAATCTTCTTCCTTTTATAGAGGAAATAGAGCTGTTGAAGATTTGCTTGATTTGAGGAAAGAGCCGTTGCAAGTTGAGCTAGGATTTCTGCAAATGTGTGCTGAACTTTTTCAAACAAAACAGAGCAGCATCCATTTTTGAAATGGCCTACCTTAAAAGCTGGAGAATGTTTGGGTCAGGGAGACAACTGTTCCATTGGGTTGCTCTGACACATCCAGGCATTAAATGCGCACAGTAACACTTGCTTTCCATGCCACATCAGCTTCAGAAGCTTCTGCGTGAACAGTGCATCAGAAGCTGCCTTTGTACGGATCAGAAGCTGCCCTTGTACGGATCAGAAGCTGCCTCTGTACGGATCAGAAGCTGCCTTCAGAAGTTGACTTTTGTTGACTTCTTTAGACGCTGACTTTTGCGTTGACTTCTTCAGACGCACCCTTTCAGAAGCTGGCTTCAGACTCAGACTTCAGAAGCTGGCTTCAGACGCAGGCTTTAGACTCTCACTTCAGGAGCACTACTTCAGGAGCACCACTTCAGGAGCACTTCTTCAGGAGCACTTCTTCAGACCCAGTTTCCTTCTAGCTTTGCAACATTGCTTCTTAGCTTTCCTTTCTTGCTCTAAGCTTGTTCTTCCATAACCATTCTTAATAATCAATCATAAAACACATGGTTCTGAAATCACTTGAACAAAGCATTAGCAAATAACCAATTTTCTATTTAACACTTTTGTTATCATCAAAACCATAAAGAGAGATATGTTTACACATAATGTTTCAACAATCTCTCCCTTAATTCATAAGAGAGTTGTTAAACACATTTTGTTCCAACAATCTCCCCCTTTTTGATGATGACAAACATAAGTATTAAATCAGAAAATTGTTGTTAACTTAATTAACAGGTTAACTGCAGGGTGTGAGGTTTGTAAGCTCCCCCTGAGTTTGATCCAAGTTAATTAAGTTCAGATTAAAACACAATTGTGAAAATTTCAGAATTGTTGTTAAGTTTAATTAACAATCTGACTTCAAGAGAGGTTTGTAAGCTCCCCCTAGGTCTGACAGTCCTCAAGGTTAGGTTTGTAAGCTCCCCTTGATTCTTATCTAAGTTAATTAAACTCAACTTTAAACAATCAAGTGAAATTAACACTCAGAATTGTAAATAACTTGCTGACTTCAGGTTCTGAGGTTTGTAAGCTCTCCCCCTAAGTCTGATAATCCACATGATGAGTTTTGTAAGCTCCCTGAGTCTTATCCAAGTTATTTTAAATTCATTTTACTCACTAAGAGTAATGTATCTCACAGAATGGTATCAGAGCAGAAATTCAATTCAGAGGCTAAGAGTTAAAAATCAGTTCTCATAAGTTAAATTCAATCAGAGCTTTAACTTATGTAGGGGGGGTTGAATTTTTTCACACAAGAACCTCAGAGCCTCAGGCTTTAATACCTTTTACTCCCTATTTATAAGTTAATTACTGACAGAATTTGACTTATATTTTTGAGCTCAGGTGCTTTAATACTTGTTTTACTTTCTCCACCTTTTGTCATCAACAAAAAGTTTTACTTACTCCCCCTTTAGAAGAGAAGGATTTCAAAAGCAAAATTTCTAGAAAGGACTCAAAAAGGGGGAGAAAAGGGGGAGAAAGTAAAACAAGTATTAAAGCACCTGAGCTCAAAAATATAAGTTAAATTCAATCAGAGCTTTAACTTATGTAGGGGGGGTTGAATTTGTTCACACAAGAACCTCAGAGCCTCAGGCTTTAATACCTTTTACTCCCTATTTATAAGTTAATTACTGACAGAATTTGACTTATATTTTTGAGCTCAGGTGCTTTAATACTTGTTTTACTTTCTCCCCCTTTTGTCATCAACAAAAAGTTTTACTTACTCCCCCTTTAGAAGAGAAGGATTTCAAAAGCAAAATTTCTCCCCCTTTTAGGAATTTCTTCCCCTTTTTCCAAGAGAGTTTTGAAAACAAGTGTATCAGAGCATTTCAATCTCCCCCTTTTTAAAAGAATTTGAAAACATTTCAGAGATGTTCAGAATTGGGGGGGGGGGTTGAAACACAGATGAGAGATATTTATGCAACCATATGGATAATCAAGCAGCAAAGATGAGCATCAGAGCATACTTGATTTTCAATGAGTATATGACATTGCATTGAAAATAGAATGTTGTTCAGAAGCAGAAAAAGTTCAGAGCTTCTGATCAGATCATTCTGTGTTCAAACATGAGTTGTTCAGTATAAATGGTTCAGTATCAGAGCAAAAACATACAAGAAGGTATCAGAGCAGGTCTAACCCATTTTTAAAACAAAATAGTTCAGATCATAGACCAACTGAAGGGTTATATCAGAGCATGATACCAAAAGACAGTTTTAAGGCTGCTGAACTTGTATCAGAACCTGATACCAAAATGTGAAGGTTTATCTCAGAGTCTGATACCAAATTAAAACATTTCTAAAAACTGAACATGTCTGATACACTTTGGGCATTTGAAAAATGTGTCTGTGCTAAACAGTTTGAAAATAGACTGATACCAACTGAAAATTGTTTGTCAAGCAATTTTAACATTTAATATCAGAGCAGAAAAACACATTTTTAAATTGATGACTTTGGGAGGGATTGAGTATAAACTTTCAAAGCTTTAATCATCATTGCCCAGGGTTATACTTATCAGATTCTGACCAAACATTAGATTCCTATCAGATTCAGAAGTCAGAAAATCCAGGTTCTGATCCTTCAGACTCTGAAGTTTTTCAGGCTTAACTTTATTCAAACTTTCAGAACATGAGTGTTTGATAAGTCTTAGCTTATGATAAACTCAGAATCAAGGATTTCATTCAGATTCAAGCACATTTTCAAGAGATAAAGTGCATGTTCAGATTCTTTTTAATAAAATTGAATCTTTCTTCTGTTAGGGGTTTTGTGAATATGTCAGCCCATTGATGATCAATATCAATGAACTGAATATCTAAAACACCCTTCTGAACATAATCTCTTATAAAATGATGTTTTATTTGTATGTGCTTGGCTCTAGAATGCAGAATTAGATTTTTAGACAGACATATTGCAGCAGTATTATCACAATAAATAGGAATATTATCTGCATGAATCTGATAATCCTCTAATTGATGTTTCATCCAGAGTAGTTGTGTGCTACAACTTGCAGCTGAGATGTATTCTGCTTCTGCTGTTGACAAAGCAATGGTTGCTTGTCTCTTGCTGGCCCAGGATATCAGATTCTCACCAAGAAACTGACAGTTTCCACTGGTGGATTTTCTTTCAATCCTGTCCCCAGCATAGTCAGCATCACAGAATCCAACTAGCTTATAATTCAGAGATTTCTTATACAAAAGTCCCAAATTAGTTGTTCCTTTCAGATACCTAAAGATTCTCTTGACAGCAGTCATATGAGATTCTCTAGGATCTGACTGGAATCTAGCACACAGACATACACTAAATAAAATATCTGGCCTAGAAGCAGTTAAGTATAGGAGAGAACCTATCATACCTCTGTACAGCTTCTGATCTACTTTAGAGCCATTGTCCTCTTTGCTTAAGGTGCAGGTGGGATGCATAGGTGTTGTCATCAGCTTGCAATCATCCAGCTGGAACTTCTTCAGAAGCTCCTTGGTGTATTTGGACTGATGAACATAGACACCATCTTTGCATTGGTTGATTTGAATTCCCAGGAAGAATTTCAGCTCACCCATCATGCTCATTTCAAATTCATCCTGCATTAACTTTGAAAATTCTTTGCAAAGGGAGGCATTAGTAGAACCAAATATGATATCATCAACATAGATTTGTACAATTAAGATTTCTTTCTTAACAGTTATTCTAAAGAGTGTATTGTCAACTTGACCTCTTACAAAATCATTTTTGATTAAGAAGTTGCTCAGCCTTTCATACCAAGCTCTGGGAGCTTGTTTCAGACCATACAAAGACTTCTTAAGTTTAAAAACATGATTTGGATATTTAACATCTTCAAAACCAGGAGGTTGTTTTACATACACTTCTTCAGAAATTACACCATTTAAGAAAGCACTCTTAACATCCATTTGATATAAGATGATATCATGATTAACAGCATAAGAAAGAAGTAACCTGATTGCTTCCAGTCTTGCTACTGGAGCAAAAGTTTCTGTGTAATCAATTCCTTCTTGCTGGCTGTACCCTTGAGCTACTAATCTAGCCTTGTTTCTGATCACTTCTCCTTGTTCATTGAGCTTGTTCCTGAACACCCATTTTGTTCCAATGATGTTCTTATGATCAGTCTTGCAACAAGATCCCAGACATCATTCCTTTGAAACTGGTTCAGCTCTTCTTGCATTGCTACAATCCAGCCATCATCAGCAAGTGCTTCATCAGCAGTTGTAGGCTCAATCATGGATAGCAGGCCAAGCATAGACTCATTCTGAGTGAATGTTGATCTTGTCTTCCTTGGACTGTTCTTGTTTCCAATGATCAACTCCTCAGGATGTGAAGACTTGTACTTAAATGAGGTTCTGGGTGGATTAGCTTCAGGAGAACCATCGAGGATTTGTTCAGAACCATGCTGGTCTTGGTTTGCTTCAGGAGTAGTGTCTTTATCAGAGAGTTTCTCAGATTCTTCATTGTTTTCAGCTTCTGAACCTTCATCAGAACCTGAACTGGGTTCAGCTTATGAAGGTTCTTCTGAGATTCTGACATCTGCAAAACTCTCAACCAGCTCTGGTATTTCATTACCAGGCTTCTTATCATCAAACCTAATGTGTATAGCTTCTTCAACAACATGTGTTTCAGAATTATATACCCTGTATGCCTTAGATCTCTCTGAGTATCCTAAAAAGGTACCCTTTTGAGCCTTGGCATCAAATTTCTTTAGGTAGATTTTATTGTTTAGTATGTAACATGTACAATCAAACTGATGAAAATAAGAAATACTTGGTTTTCTTCCTTTAAACAGTTCATATGCTGTTTTATTCAGAATGGGTCTGATATAGATCCTGTTCTGAATATAACATGCTGTGTTTACAGCTTCTGCCCAAAAGTACTTAGCAATTTTGGATTCATGGATCATGGTTCTGGCCATTTCTTGTAAAGACCTGTTCTTTCTCTCTACAACTCCATTTTGTTGTGGAGTTCTAGGAGATGAGAACTCATGGATAATTCCATGATCTTCACAAAAATTTTCAAAAGGTTCATTTTCAAATTCCCCACCATGATCACTTCTGATTTTCAAAATTTTCAAATCAGTTTCAGTTTGTACTTGTTTGCAGAATTTGAAAAACACATCATATGTTTCATTCTTGGTTCTAAGGAATTTAACCCAAGTCCACCTACTATAATCATCAACAATCACAAGTCCATACTTTTTCCCATTGATTGAAGCTGTTCCAACAGGACCAAACAAATCAATGTGAAGGAGTTCTAAAGGTTTTGAGGTGGAAACAATGTTCTTTGATTTAAAAGAAGTTTTAGAAAATTTTCCAATTTGGCATGCTGAACAAAGAGCATCTGAGTGATAATCAATGCTGGGTAGGCCTCTGACCAGCTGTAACTTGCTAAGCTTAGAGATGAGTCTCCAGTTAGCATGTCCCAGCCTTTTGTGCCAGACCCATTTCTCATCACTCACAGACAGAAGGCAAACTACCTTCTGCTGAACCAATTCAGAAAAATTTATTTTATAAACATTGTTTTTCCTGCTACCTCTGAACACTACAGACTTATTTTCATTGTTAATTACAGTGCAAGTGTTCTTATTAAACAGGACTTCATAATTACTATCACATAATTGACTTATGCTAAGTAAATTATGTCTAAGTCCATCTACCAGCCAAACATTATCAATGTACAGGGAGGAATTACCTATCTTACCAGTACCAATGATCTTTCCTTTCTGACTTCCTCCAAACCCCACAGTTCCTCCCTCTTTCAGAGTTAGGGTTTGGAACATAGACTTGTCCCCTGTCATATGATGCGAGCATCCACTGTCCAGGTACCAGGACCTTTCCTTTTCTTTGGATGACAAGCATATCTGCAATTGAAATGATCTCAGACTTAGGTACCCAGATTTTCATGGGTCCTTTGGGGTTAGTCCTGAAAGGTTTTGGCTTCTTGTGTCTGAAGTTATGATATTCAGACTTTTTCTGATACTTAGGATTTCAAAATGTGTTTAACACAACAGAAGTAAGCAAGCCAAAACCCTCTAGAAAGCGTTCTAAAGTTTGGGAAGATTTTAATAGGGTTAAAGATAAGATTGTGTTCAAATATTGTGGGAAAGAGTATGCGGCAAATAGTACTACTCATGGCACAACTAACCTCAAAAAACATCTTAAGAGATGCCCAAAAAACCCAAATAGGATAGTTGATAAAAAAACAAAATGCTATAGCCATTGGACCTGCGAGTGAGGATGATCCTAATAGTGTTAGTTTGAAACTTGTTAATTTTATTCAAGAGAGGAGTAGATTGACACTTGTAAAGATGATAATTATTGATGAGTTTCCTTTTAAATATGTTGAAAATGAAGGCTTTAAGTTGTTCATGGGTGAGACTCAACCAAAGTTTAAAATTCCTTCTCGTATCTCGGTTGCTAGAGGTTGTTTGAGTTTGTATTTTGATGAGAAAGAGAAATTGAAATCTTTGTTATCTGCAAATAAACAAATGGTGTCACTTACAACTGATACTTGGACATCAATTCAAAATATGAATTATATGTGTGTGACAACACATTATATTGATGAAGAGTGGACTTTGAAGACGAGGATATTGAGCTTTAATTTAATTGTTGACCATAAAGGTGAAACCATATGAATATCCTTAGAAAATTGCATGAAGGAATGGCGTATTAGGTCTATTTGTTGTTGAAATTCCTGGCAACCTGACTGGAATATGCTGTGCACAATGTTGGCACAACTGTCCGAGCGCGTGTCTACTCAGAACAACAATTAAAATAGCGCAACGTAACAAAGCACAAATTAAAAGGAACACAGCGGAAATAAAAAGTACACAGTGAGTTTGTTAACCCAGTTCGGAGCAACTCTCCTACTCTGGGGGATACCAATCCAGGAATGATTCCACTATTATAGTTCTAGTGAAAAGACCAACGCAGACACACTACTTGACTTTGCACCTAGACCCTACCAGTGGCAACTCTATCTAGGAACTCCTAGATATGAGACCCCGTCTCAATTCCTACCAAACAACACAGACAGCGTTGTTATCAAACACACACAACTTAAAACACAACCAAGAGAAACACACGCTAATAACACATACTCACTCCGTACTTAAAAGCTTAGGAGCAGCTTACAAATTACAACTCAAAACAAACTCAGTCCTTAGCTTGAATCAGGGTGATACAAGCAAGGCTCACAATTAACAAACAAAACCCTAAAAACCTTAAAACACACGCTTTACTAACACACACGGTTTTTAGTTACACAACTAGGGTTTGCCTTCATGAATATATAGTACTGAGATACCACGGGTCTGGGCTTCAAAATAGAGCATGGACGTTGTCCGGTCCAGCTGAAACAATCTTCTAGAAAATAATAAAAAGCTTCCAAATATAGAACAATATCTTGTGGAACAAATGGCAAGGCAAATAAAACTTCAAACAAATCTTCAATCAGATACACGCGCCTTGATCAGCAAGCTAGAAGAAAATAAATCTTCAGGCAAATCTTTGGAAGATTGCGTACACAAATATAAAGCGCTAGCTGGCGCGAAAACACAACTCACGTAATGCTGTTCCATATGCTACCACATCTGTCCCAGCATCTGGCTAGTAGATGTTTTTGCAAAATGTAGCCAATCTACAAAAACCCAACAATCTCCCCCTTTGGCAAAATTTTGGCTAAAACACTCTAGAGCCAGTTCTTTGGGAGACACACAGATAAGATTCCTTCACGTCAACATAGGCACACAACAAGAAAAGAAAAAATCGTAGCATAAAATAAGATTACTTCCACGCGAGAAATAGATAAAGATGACTTGCAAGTAGAATCAGAGGCATGCACCAGATAACACAAACATCTAGCCTCATAGGAACAACTAGAGAGAAATAAACTCTCATATAGTGGAATCACATAGAGAAGGGAAAAAATAAATTTCCACACACCAAGAATAAAAACTCAAGATAGCTCCCCCTCAAAACATGCATGTAGCAGTACTCCCCCTCAACATGTACTACACTCCCCCTCAACATATACTACACTCCCCCTACATAATATAAGCTTCAAAGCACGCAACAGATAATAAATCAAATTCATCATCAAATTCTACTCCCCCTTTTTAGCCAAAAATTTTGACAACCAACAGATAGGGCATACACATTGAAAGTGCAGAGAACCATAAAGTGTGCAGAGAGACCACATAGAATGCATATTACAGACCATAAGCACACAAGGTGCATAAGAATTCAGGGCATAGCCCAGTCACCAACAAGAAAACCAAAAAGAGTACATCAAAAGGATTCAGAACAAAACAAGAAAATCAAAAATCCTCAGAATCATCAGAGGCATCTTCAGAGTCACCAGCAGAAGTAACATCCTTATCTCCTCCTTCTTCCTCATCCTGCTCACCCTCATCATCAGCTTCAGCCTTCAAAGCTGCAATTATCTTGTCAATCTTCACCTTCCTAGCTCCAAGAGCTGCACTTGTCTCAGTAAGATCAGCAATCATCTGCTTTCTGGAGACCACACCAGATGTCCGGACAGAAGTACCAGCTACATCAGCATCATGTGTCTCAGACAGCAGACTGCAATCCAAAGCCATAGGGCTAGGCCTCTTGCAGGGCTCATCACTACTGATCAAAATATCAGGGTGTTGCTGAAGAATAATTCCACACAGGAGGGTAGGAAAAGCAATTGGAAACTTAATAGCAAAAGATTTAGCATGCTCCAAAACTTGGTAATAGATGTAGGCTCCATAATCAAAGGGAGACTTGGTCCCCACAGCATAAATAAACTTGGCCAACCCAGATGCAACAGAATTGGAGTGAGTGGTTGGAGTCCAATTTTGAGCACAGATCCTATTCAAAACAGCATACATAGGAGACAGTTGAGCAGAAGACAAATGCTTTGGCCAATGTCTAATCTTGTTATCAGTAATTGTCCTGCAGATTGTGTCCTCAGTGACCTCAAGCTCAGGGGTCTCCTCAGTAGTCCTCTCAAGGTATGCATTGACCACCATAGGAGAGAAATTCACACACTTACCACGAACAAAAACCTTCCTATACTCAGGGTTTCTTGTGTCATCACACTCATCAGAAACATTCACCAAAAATTCCCTGACCAGCTTATCATAACATGGACCCAAGTTTCTCACAGTCTTCATAAGGCCAGCAAACTCCAACAAATCAACCAGCTTTTGACACTTGAAAACATCTTCTTTAAGATTTCTTTCAAGACCCAGTCTTCTGTGGTATATGAACTTCCACCTAGAGGAACCATTTTCCAAATGAAAGGAAACATTATCAAGAGGGGCAGAAGGAATAGTCAGAGGTATCTTCATACCCTTCATTGTTTTTCTGGAAGCCCCACCAGATGTAGCAGCTTCATGCTCAGCAACCTCAAACTCAGAGTCACTGGAGGGAGGGTCTTTTCTTTTTAAGCTCTTCTTCTTGTGACCACTTTGAGCCACCTTCTTGCTTCCAGCCTTGGGGGGACCATACACAGGCCTCTTCCCAGCCTTTACAGTTTTCTTCTTCCTATCCTTTTCTCCTTCACTGACAACTGCAGCAGTTTTGTCAACTTTGCTCCTTGTCCTGCGAGCAACACCAATAGTACCAGTTTCTTCCTGAGGTCTTTCTTCAGGCACAGCTTCCTCAACAACAATAGTATCAGCACAGTCTAAAATACCAGTCTCAGTATCATTAACAACATCTTGAGTCTCAGTCCCTTCATCTTCAGACTCTGAGGACTCACTCTCAGGGACACTCACAGAACCAGAAATATTAGGAACCACCACATCAGGCTCCTCTTGGGCATGTGACAAAGATGCGGGAGCATCTGTCACAGCATTCGTTGTTGTGGCAGGGGAATCAGCAGGTGTCTCAGACACGGCCGTAACAACATCATTCTTTGCACCAGAATCAGTAGTAACGTCTTTCTCCATAGGAGAATTCGAAGAATCACCAACTAATTTTTCATCTACCTTAGGATTATCAGAACCTAGGGTTTCGGACAGGGCTACAGTACTCTCAACAGCGACATTTTCCGATTCAGTGACAGAAGGTTCAGCATATGGTTCAACAACAGTCGATACAAAAGGGTTGTCCTTAAGGTACAGATCACCCATACTAAGTCCTACTCTTTGAGCAGCAGGAGTGGTAGAAGATTTACCTTTTGATTTTGATCTGGTGTTCACAGCGGTGGAGGAGGCAGCCTTGCTAGATTTGGCAGGTGTCTTCCTTCGTGGTGCAGATGCCCTAGTTCGACGCTTCTTTGTAGGAGCGCTAGGGATAGTGGTGAGGGGTTGCGCATCTGTGATGACGGCTTCAGCAGCTTGATCATGTGTAGTTTGGTGAGAAGAAGAATCAGCCATGGCGATGATTTTGAATGTGCAGGTATGAGAAGTGGACGATTTTTGAATGAAGATGTGCGCGGTAAGAGAGGCAATGAGAGGTTGAGAGAAGTTAAGACAGAGATAATGATGATAACGTGCAAGAGTTTTGAAAAAGGCAAGTATGCAATAACCTCCTTGAGTGACGTGCAATAAGCGGTTGACAAGAGAAAAAATAATAGCTGCACGCCCCTTGCACATTAATTGCTACAATTCTTCAACTAAGCATATCCCCAACTTCCGTCTTAATTTTTCAAATTGATTAGCATCAAGGGCTTTGGTAAAAATATCTGCTAATTGCTCTTCAGTTGGAACATGTTCAAGAGTAACAATTTTGTCTTCAACAAGATCCCTTATAAAATGATGTCTAATGTCAATGTGTTTGGTCCTGCTATGTTGAATAGGATTTTTGGAGATATTAATTGCACTCAGATTGTCACAATATAATGTCATAGCATCTGTCTTGACATTGTATTCACTCAGCATCTGTCTCATCCACAACAATTGAGAACAACTACTACCAGCTGCTATGTACTCAGCTTCAGCTGTAGACAAGGAAATGCAATTTTGCTTCTTACTGAACCAGGATATAAGGTTGTTGCCTAGAAAGAAACATCCACCAGAGGTACTCTTTCTATCATCTGCACTTCCAGCCCAGTCAGCATCACAATATCCAAACAACACAGTGCTTTCCCCATGAGAATATAACATACCATAATCACTAGTACCATTCACATACTTCAGAATTCTCTTTACCTGAGTCAGATGACTTATTTTTGGTTCAGCTTGGTACCTGGCACACACTCCAACTGCAAAAGTAATATCTGGTCTACTTGCTGTAAGATATAGAAGACTTCCTATCATACTCCTATACATGCTTTGGTCAACATCCACACCTTTCTCATCCTTTGATAATTTTACATGTGTGGGAGCAGGAGTTCTTTTATGAGCAGCATTTTCCATCCCAAATTTCTTGACTATATTTTTAGCATACTTACTTTGAGAGATAAATATAGTATCTTCCATTTGTTTCACTTGAAGACCAAGAAAGAACTTTAGCTCACCTACAAGACTCATCTCAAATTCAGATTGCATTTGCTGAACAAAATGCTCTATCATCTGGTCAGACATTCCTCCAAAGACTATGTCATCTACATATATTTGAGCAATCATCAACTGTCCATTTTCATCTTTCACAAACAGGGTCTTGTCATTTCCTCCCTTCCTATAGCCATGGTTGATTAGAAACTCAGCAAGTCTCTCATACCAAGCTCTAGGAGCTTGCTTCAGGCCATATAGAGCTTTTTTCAATTTGTACACATGGTTTGGAAAACTAGGATCAATGAAGCCTTTAGGCTGTTCCACATAAACCTCTTCATTTAAGTACCCATTGAGAAAGGCACTCTTGACATCCATCTGATACAACTTGAATTTTAGTATGCATGCAATCCCAAGTAACAATCTAATAGATTCCAACCTAGCTACAGGAGCAAAAGTCTCATCAAAGTCTACACCTTCAATTTGAGAATATCCTTGTGCAACCAGTCTGGCTTTGTTTCTAGTGATAGTACCATTTTCATCAGACTTGTTTTTATAAACCCACTTGGTACCTATAACATTCACATTATCTGGTCTAGGAACTAGGTCCCACACATTACTTCTCTTGAACTGAGTTAACTCTTCTTGCATAGCATTTATCCAGAACTCATCAGTTAGAGCTTCCTTAACATTCTTTGGTTCAAGTTTAGATATAAAGCAAGAATTTGATACCTCATCATAGTTCCTTCTAGTTGTGATCCCTTGGTTAGGATCGCCAATGACTTGATCTATGGGATGATTTTTCTGAACTCTGATAGATGGTCCTTTGTTGGGAGCAGTCTTCTCTGGGCCAGTTACTTCAGAATCTTGCTTATCACTTGCTTCATCTGCTTTCTTTGCTTCCTGTAGGTCAGAAGCTGCGTCAAATGTAGCATCATCTGGCATAGCATTATTTCCTTCATCATCTACAACAACATTTATGGATTCCATCACTGTCTTGGTTCTGGAGTTGTATACTCTATAGGCTCTGCTGTTTGTAGAATAGCCTAGAAAGATTCCCTCTTCACTTTTAGCATCCATCTTTCTCCTTGGTTCCCTGTCAGCTAGAATATAACATTTACTACCAAACACATGAAAGTGCTTCACTGTTGGCTTCCTGTCCTTCCATAGCTCGTACAAGGTTGTAGATGTACCTTTTCTCAAAGTCACTCTATTATGAATATAGCAGGCTGTGTTCATGGCTTCAGCCCAAAAGAAAAATGGCAGCTTCTTTGCATGTAGCATAACCCTGGCAGATTCTTGCAAGGTCCTGTTCTTCCTCTCTACTATCCCATTTTGTTGAGGAGTAATGGGTGCAGAGAACTCATGAAATATTCCTTCAGAAATACAGAAATCAGAGAACTTACCATTCTCAAACTCCTTCCCATGGTCACTTCTGATTCTAACAATTCCACAATCCTTTTCTCTCTGAAGTTGTAAGCAAAGATCCTTGAATTTTTCAAAAGTGTCTGATTTCTCCTTAATGAAATTTATCCAAGTATATCTAGAAAAATCATCAACAACAACAAAAGCATACTTCTTACCACCTAAGCTTTCGACTTGCATGGGTCCCATTAAGTCCATGTGCAATAGCTCAAGAACTCTGGATGTGGACAGATGTTGCAGCTTCTGGTGAGGCATCTTGGTCTGTTTTCCTATCTGGCATTCTCCACATATACTTCCTTCCTGAATTTGGAGCTTTGGTAAACCTCTGATGGCTCCTTCAGCAATAGCTTTCTTCATGCTTCTGAGGTTCAGATGTCCAAGCTTTTGGTGCCATAGCTTAACTTCATCTTCTTTGGTTATTAGACAATTAGATAACTTTGCTTTATCTTGAGAGACCCACAAGTAGCAATTGTCCTTTGATCTAACACCTTTCATCAGGATGTCCCCTTCACTGTTAGCCACTAAGCATTCACTCTTAGTAAAGTTGACCTTCATTCCTTGATCACATAGTTGACTAATACTAATTAAGTTTGCAGTTAATCCTTTCACAAGAAGCACCTTATCAAGTTTGGGTAAACCCTCTTCCACAAGATTTCCTACACCCTTTATTTCTCCTTTGGCTCCATCCCCAAAAGTCACAAAGCTTGTAGCATAGGGCTTAACATCAGTCAAGTAATTTTTATCACCAGTCATATGCCTGGAACATCCACTGTCAAAGTACCAATCATTTCTGGATGACACTCTCAGAGAAGTATGAGCAATTTGAGCAATCTCATCAGCTTCTGGTTCTATTTTTCTAGGATTCATAGTGTTGCTTGTGAAATTATCATTTTTCTGCTTCCACTGCTTCTTGGTGATCTTTACTATGGGATCAGGTCTTGGTGAATAGGTCCTGTCTGGGTAACCATGTAATTTGAAACAGAAAGGTCTGATATGTCCTTTTCTTCCACAGTAGTGACATACCCAACTATAATTCCTTCCTTTTGATCTGGGCCTATATCCTGATGCCTGTTGTCTCACCTGATGCTGGGGCATCTGTCTTGACATAGTATGATCATGAGTATTAACAGGTGGCACAAATTGTCTTGCTGGTAATTGTTTCTGCTGAGGCATGGAACTGTAGTCAAACCCAATACCTTTAGAATCTCCAGGTTTCTGTCCTATTTCCAAAATTTCGTCTAAAGCATCAGTACCTTTGTTCATCATCCGCAGTTGCTTGTTCATATTTCCAATCTTGGAAGTAAGTAAGATAACCTCATCATTGAGGTCTGAGTTTATTTTCAGAAGTTTGTCTTTCTCAGCTTGCAAGAGAGTAATGGTCCTCTTTTGTTTTTCTAAAGTTCTACAAACTTCCTCACTTTTGAGATATAGCTCCTTATAAGAATCAGCCAATTCATCATATGTTACCTCTTCATCACTAGATTCATGGTCAGATGTGCACACTCCAGTCAAGGCATTCACATGTTTTGCAGTTTCAGATTCTTCTTCTGATTCATCCTCATCCGTCCAAGACACAGTCATCACCTTCTTTTGTTTCTTCAGATACGTTGCACACTCAGTTCTGATGTGACCAAAACCTTCGCATTCATGGCATTGCACCCCTTTGCTTTGATTGATTTTGTCATCAGTTCTAGGTTTCCTCTGATTGTTGACATTTTTAAAGATGCTGCGACTGTTGTCCGGAGCATTTGTCCTAGGGCGTCTGTCCATCCTCTTCACAACTTTATTAAATTGTTTGCCCAACATCACAATATCTTCAGAGATGCTCTCATCAGTGTCTAAATTACTCTCCACATCATCTTCATCAGTGTTGGAGATGAAAGCAATGTTCTTGTCTTTCTTTTCAGATCTTTCATTAACCTTTAATTCAAAAGTTTGAAGAGATCCAATCAACTCATCAACTTTCATATCTCCAATATCTTGGGCCTCCTCGATAGCACATACTTTCATATCAAATTTCTTAGGCAGGGACCTGAGAATTTTGCTTACCAGTTTTTCATCGGACATCTTTTCCCCCAAGGATTCAAAAGTGTTAGCATATTCTAGCACATTCATGTGAAAGTCATGAACACTCTCTCCTTCTTTCATTCTCAAATTCTCAAACTGTGTTGTTAGCAGTTGTAGCCTTGACTTCTTGACCTTCTGAGTACCTTCATGAGCTGTTCTTAGGATATCCCAAGCTTCCTTGGCAATAGTACATTGTTTAATCAACCTGAACATGTTCTTGTCAACACCATTAAACAAAGCATTCAGGGCTTTAGAGTTTCCAATAGCTGCAGTGTCCTCTGCTGTAGACCACTCCTCTTCTGGTTTCAACTCATCAGTATCAACATTATTCGCATCTTTTATTTTAGGAGGGACCCATGCCTTGATCACAGCCTTCCAAGCTCTGCTGTCTAGAGATTTCAAGAATGCTGTCATGCGTGATTTCCAAATGTCATAGTTCGACCCATCCAACAGGGGTGGTCTGTTCACCAGTCCTCCTTCTTTATCCATCGAGCCAGAAACTTCTTTCCCTGGAGCTCACCCACACAGAACAGGGTGCCTGCTCTGATGCCAATTGAAATTCCTGGCAACCTGACTGGAATATGCTGTGCACAATGTTGGCACAACTGTCCGAGCGCGTGTCTACTCAGAACAACAATTAAAATAGCGCAACGTAACAAAGCACAAATTAAAAGGAACACAGCGGAAATAAAAAGTACACAGTGAGTTTGTTAACCCAGTTCGGAGCAACTCTCCTACTCTGGGGGATACCAATCCAGGAATGATTCCACTATTATAGTTCTAGTGAAAAGACCAACGCAGACACACTACTTGACTTTGCACCTAGACCCTACCAGTGGCAACTCTATCTAGGAACTCCTAGATATGAGACCCCGTCTCAATTCCTACCAAACAACACAGACAGCGTTGTTATCAAACACACACAACTTAAAACACAACCAAGAGAAACACACGCTAATAACACATACTCACTCCGTACTTAAAAGCTTAGGAGCAGCTTACAAATTACAACTCAAAACAAACTCAGTCCTTAGCTTGAATCAGGGTGATACAAGCAAGGCTCACAATTAACAAACAAAACCCTAAAAACCTTAAAACACACGCTTTACTAACACACACGGTTTTTAGTTACACAACTAGGGTTTGCCTTCATGAATATATAGTACTGAGATACCACGGGTCTGGGCTTCAAAATAGAGCATGGACGTTGTCCGGTCCAGCTGAAACAATCTTCTAGAAAATAATAAAAAGCTTCCAAATATAGAACAATATCTTGTGGAACAAATGGCAAGGCAAATAAAACTTCAAACAAATCTTCAATCAGATACACGCGCCTTGATCAGCAAGCTAGAAGAAAATAAATCTTCAGGCAAATCTTTGGAAGATTGCGTACACAAATATAAAGCGCTAGCTGGCGCGAAAACACAACTCACGTAATGCTGTTCCATATGCTACCACATCTGTCCCAGCATCTGGCTAGTAGATGTTTTTGCAAAATGTAGCCAATCTACAAAAACCCAACAGTTGTGTTACTGTTGACAATGCAAGTGCTAACAACTTGGCTATTAATTATTTAAATAGAGGCATGGCTGTTTGGAATGGACGTACTTTGTTTAATGGAGAGTACTTGCATATGAGATACAGTGCTCACATACTGAACTTGATTGTGCTTGATGGATTAAAGGATATTGATGAATATGTTCAAAGAATTAGGGCTGCATGTAAGTTTGTTAAGAGTTCTCCTAGCAGGTTGGCTACTTTCAAGAAATGCGCAGATGTTGTTGGTGTGTGTTCTAAAGCAGTGGTAACACTTGACGTAGTAACGAAGTGGAACTCTACATATCTTATGTTGAACATTGCTGAAAAATATGAACACGTGTTTATCGTTTAGAACATGTTGATGTTGCCTTTGTTACCAATCTTGGTAGTGAGTCAGGAGGATGTCATAATCATGAGGATTGGGAAAGTTCTCGTGTTTTTGTGACGTTTTTGAAGACTTTTTATGATGCTACTCTTTCTTTTTCTGGGTCATTGCATGTTACTGCTAACTCTTTTTTCAAGCAGTTGATTGAAATTCAGAAAACATTGAATAAATAGAGGCATAACATTACTGATCCAGTTTTGAAAAAAATGACTGCAAACATGCAAGTGAAGTTTGACAAGTATTGGGAAATTGGTGCAATAAACTATCTTCTATTTGTTGCTATTTATCTTGATCCCCGTTATAAGCTTGGGTATATTGAATTTTGTACTAGAAAAATGTATGGTGCAGATAAGTCAACAGAAATGGTGAACAGGTTGACAATTCTTGTTGAAAAGTTATTTGGACATTATGAGGTTTTGTATCCGTATTCTCACAGTGGATTAGGGCTGGCCATGAACCGAGACAACTCGAATAAAGTTCGGAACTCGATTCGATAATTAATTCGTTAATCTTGGTTCATGAACCAAACGAGCCGAACTTGAGCTAAAAATTAAGTTCGTTAACTAAATGAGTTGAACTTGAGCTATATATAGTTCGGCTCGTTTGGTTCATGAACTAACTCGGTCATATATATATATATATATATATATATATATATATATATATATATATATATATATATATATATATATAAGCTAGGACATAATATTAGAACAATAGTAGCAATAAAATAACAGTAGCGAAGTGGAAGATAGCTAGTTTTTAGCCATGAAAACAACCTGCGTGTAGTGCATAATAGTGTTTAACCAGAGCTGCACCACTTTGTTTTTTAAGTCCCACATCAAAAGAATGTGAGGAATATACACCAGCACTTGTCTATAAAAGAAGTTGTATTACTGCTCTTGATACAAAGATGGGGATCTATTTCTCACTATTGTGGAATAGTTGGATTCCCTTTGCGCCTTAGTTTTTTTTTATAAATATTAGCAAGTCAAAAAATATAATTTTTCTCATAAATAAAATGAATTTAGAATTATGTGATTCAAGCCAATGATCCAAATGAGTCGAGCCGAGTTGCTCGTGAACTTTAAGTGAGTCGAACTCGAGCTAAAAAAAAAGTTCGTTTCGAACTCGAGTCGAGTTTCGAGTTGAAGCAATTCTTATCGAGTCGAGTTGAGCTCAGACGAGTTTGATTCGACTCGACTCATTTCCAGCCCTATAGTGGATGTATTGCCTCATCTTCAAGCAATGTCTCTCAATCTAGAGCAAGAAATAGTGAAGATGATAAAGATTGGGACAAGCATTTTAGAAGGAAAGTGAAGCAAAAACAACAGGAGGTACAAAAAAATGATTTGGTAAGGTATTTAGAGGATGATCTTGAAGATGATGAAGATCCTAAGTTTAACATTTTCAATTTTTGGAAAGTAAACACAAATAAATATCATGTTCTTTCCCGCATAGCTCGAGATATATTGGATATTCGGGTATCCACTGTATCTTCTGAGTCGGCTTTTAGTACTGGAGGTCGAGTCCTTGACTTGTTTCGTAGTTCGTTAAATCCCTCTACTGTTGAAGCTTTGATCTGCACCCAAAATTGGATCAAATCTCCCATGGTCATTGATTTAGAAGCTGAGTTGGCTAAAGTGGGAAAGATTGAGTCAGGTATGGATACTTTGTTTTAAATTTCAAACCTATTTGATTATAATATTAAATATAGAGCTGAGCTTAGTAATTGTTTGTGTTTAAATTTTTAGAGTTGGCTGGATTAGTTACAATTGATGTCGGCGTTACTGTGGATGAGCTAAACACAATCGCTAATATCGAAAGTTAACGTATTTGTTAGTGTTGTATTTATTTTTTATTATTTGTTTTTGTTGTTGTTGTTGTTGTGCTTATATAGTTTTTTTAACTCTTATTATGTTTGGTAGTGTTTGGAGGATTTGCTGCTGTTTTTATGTATCATTTGCTGCTTGATGTTTGTGTTTGCTGCTTGTTGTTCGTGTATTGATTGCTCTTTGCTGCTTACTGGTTGTTGTTTGCTGCTTGTCGTTCGTGTATTGGTTGTTTGTTGTTCGTGTACTGCTGGTTGCTATTGTTCGTGTTTTGTGGAAGTGATTTGTTTTGCTATTAAACTATGTAATTTTCGATTTTGTTTGTCCTAGATTCACATTCTATTTGCTCTAGATTTGTTAATTATATCATTTCCAACTTCCAGATTTTTTGTGGAAATGATTTGTTTTGTGAAATTTAATACTAATATTAGTACTATTATTAAATGCTATACTATATAGTATAGCCCTATGAATGAATGAATTTAGTTTTGTGAAATGAATGATAATGCATGGAATGAATTGATGTAGTACATGTACAAGAAATGAATGAATGATATGATATGCATGGAATGAATTGAATTGATGTAGTACATGTGCATGAAATGAATTGATATGCATGTATTACAATTCATTCATTCATTTGTTCAGGGAATGAAATGAATTGATAAAATTAAAGGCTACAAAAATATATGCAAAAGTAGAACCGAATGAATTGACAAAATTGTTATAGCCTTTAATTTATTTTTTTCAAAAAAAAATATTTTTGTATTTAACAGGGTACCCGTGAACCCAACCCGGACCAACCTGTTCAAATTGGCTTGGTTCGGTTCGGTTCTGTATAGGAAAAAACGGGTTCTATCGTGAACCCAACCCGTAGTGTATGTCACGGGTTGGGTAACGGGTTTGGCAAACCCGTGAACACCCCTAACGACAGTTAACAACCATTGGAACCCAGCGACAGTTAACTGTCGTTACGACTAGCTGTTAGAATATGAAAAAATGGCAGAGAAATCAAACAATGTAAATGAGTTAAAATATGCATTACATGTTTGTTGACGTCAAATGATTGTAGAAACATTCTAACAATCATTCTTCAATTATTTGAGACCATGATTTTGCACCAAAAAATTTAAATTTGTTGGTTTTGGATGGAAGCGGGAAAAAATTTGTGAATAAAGAGTGAGGTGGAATAGTGTTTGCCTTATACTAAAAAGTTGCCAGGAACGGCAGTAAAAACACTATGCGAGCGGCAGTTAACCGTTTTTGGGAGCGAACGGAAGTTAACTATTGCTTGGGGCATTTACGTATTTTCAGGGTGTTAGGGAGCATTCTTGAAGTGAAAAGAGCAATTTTCTTGACTTGAAATTTCAAACAGGCTTGTTGTAATAGGCATGTATGGGTCAATAAAGAAAACAAAATTGTTGTTCACACTTCAACAAAAGTTAAGAAACACCAGTATTTTACGTTTTTAACCCCATCGGCAGTTAACTGCCGATGAGAAGCAATCCGGCAGCAGTTAACTGTCGATGGGAAGAAAACCAGCGGCAGTTAGCTGCCGTTGCCATGTTTTGCTTATATTTTCCAAAACTTCACTTTTTTCATCTTAATGTGAAGAAAAACGATAAAATGACATGCGATTAAAGTGAAAAAGCTAAAAAAAAAGACAGCTAATTTTTTTAAAAACAGACTTAATTTTAACAAAAACTAATTCTAACATAGTTTTAATTTTAAAAAAAATTGATTTTAAAAAATCAATTTGTATAAATTGTTTTAATTTAAAAACACTTTTCAATTTATTAAAAAAAAAACAGCTTTATTTTTTTTTTATAAAAAAACTGTTTTCCAACAATAAAGCTTTTTAGTATATTATTTTTTATGAGGTATTTTTATTAAAAAAATAGTTTTTTAAATTAAAAAATAATAATTTTTTAAAAACATATTTAATTTAACAAACAGTTTTACTTTTAAAAAATATCATATTTACGACTACACAATGTGGTTGTGAATGTGTTGTTAGTTATGGATTGATAGTTATCAATGGTTGCCTTCGTGTTAGTCGTAAACATTAAAACTGTTTTTAAATTAAAATAATTTATAAAAACTGATTTTTGAAAATCAGTTTTTTTTTTTAAATTAAAACTCTGTTAGAATTAGTTTTGTTAAAATTAAATCTGTTTTTAAAAAAATTAGCTGTCTTTTTTTTTTTAGCTTTTTCACTTTAATCGCATGTCATTTTATCGTTTTTCTTCACATTAAGATGAAAAAAGTGAAGTTTTGGAAAATATAGGCAAAACATGGCAACGGCAGCTAATTGCCGCTGGTTTCCTTCCCATCGGCAGTTAACTGCCGCCGTATTGCTTCCCATCGGCAGTTAACTGCCGATGGGGTTAAAAACGTAAAATACTGGTGTTTCTTAGCTTTTGTTGAAGTGGATAAAGCAATTCTCTAAAGAAAAATGGAGCAATAAGCACAATCTACAAAATAATTGGAGAAATCTACCTCCTACACCCCTCAAATAATATCTCTACCCCGCAAATTATTTGAAGTGCATAAATTACCCTTCATCTTACAGCATAAATAAATAAATAAAAAATTGATGAATTTCAGCAAACTCAATTTGATTTTGCCAGAATAAAATTAGGTTCCAACATTGTTGAATGAGACTATGCCAGAATGATAAATGAGTTTTGGCAAACTGAAGCTTTGAATTTGCTGCAATATTATGGCATGTTTATTTTATGAAAATATTTTTCATAAACATTTATTAATTTTACTGATTAACAAAAAGATAAGAGACTCTTGAAGTGAAGAGTTGTCTATATTTTTTTAGCAACAACGTAAATGTCAAGAGTTATTTTTATTATTTCGAAAAATTCATCTTTTTTAGCTAACATTTCACATTCTCTTTATCACAATGATTTACTTTAAGAGTTTCACTTCTTATTATTAGCAAGCTAAAAGAAATACATATTTTTAAAAATGGAAGTTAAAAATTATGTTTACTTTGTAAACAAATTCTAAACGTGTTACAACAAAATTAAATTTTGAGTTGGTTAGAATCTTGTTGTGACTTGTGAGTAGAGGTGTGTGAGTTTTGTTTCTTGAAAATATCAAGTTTATGGGATTTATGAGGATAGGAGTCAAATTTGTGGGAATAGATTTTCTCATGACTACTAAAACGCTCTTTTATCGGCTCCTCATCCAGCCACGACTCGTGCCAAAATGCCTTTCTTATTTTCTTAGAAATATTATCCTCAAACCTCCTCCCTCCACTCACGTCATCATCTTTCTCAATACTACATATGTTCTCCTATCAAATCAAATCAAATCTATGCTACTTCCCCCAACCAATTCCCCATTTAAAAGCTCATATTTATGAGTCAAAACTTTACACCACTCCAACACTACTTCCCTAAAAATAATTCACCCTTTATTAATTTATTAATAATCACACACCAGACGTTTTCTAAGAGACGTGAAAATGAGATTAACATATCATTATTATTTTAAAAGCTTATTAGGTCAAGCAATTGCTAAACCCTAATAGCTTTTAGTTAGCCCTAATTAGGTGTTATCTTTCCCTCCTATAAGTTTTGTATAAAGAGTGTCATGCAAGCTTAAGACATCTAATCATTAGTATTTCAAATTCAAATTCAAATTTGAATTTCCCTTCAATGTGTCCCTATAGCCCATTGGCTATAACCTTCCAACTAAATCATTAAATGGCCTAATAAAGAGGGTTTTGCTTTTCCCACCTATAACCATGTTTTAAAGTGTGTCATGCAAGTTTAAGGCACCTCATCATTGTTATTTCAAATTCAAATTTAAATTTAAATTTCCCTCCTAATCTAACATTAAATGCACCCTAATCTTCTAATCACCCACTTATCTCTTCAGCATTTTATATTGACCTTATGTATACCTTTGTAAATATGGTTTTCAAACTCCCCAATCAGTTACATACACACATAACTAATCAAACTCCACTTACCCACTCCTCATATGCCTTGGGAAAAAAAAATTAAGATCTGCCTCTTCTCTCATTTCCTCTAGAATCCCATCGACCTCCTTTCACACCTTCTTTAGTTCATATCTCTCTCTCTCTCCAACATTGCTTTCTCTCTTCCAGAAGCTTACTCTCTTTGTCCACCACTGATCTGCCCTCACATGGCCATGGCTCTCAACCTCAACACATCGCTTATCTTGTCGGCAACACTACCTCAAACCGTGTTCATTGTAAGCTAATCACTGGTGATTTTTATTTCTAGGTTTCAATTCTTTTTAAACACTTTTGTGTAATTAAACAATGGTTATTTTTAATTGATGCATGTGTTGCAGAAAATGGTGTCAAACATGTTGATTATAAACTGTAGGTTTCTCTAAATTGATTTGTTTACCCTCTGTTTGGATTTTAACTCACTTTATTTACATGCATGATAACTTACGAAAACAACTTATAGCTTATATGACAACAATTTGAGTTTATATAAAAAATAACTTATACATAAGCGCTTAATTAAGCTATTTATCCAAACAACCACTTAGCATTTTAGATGCACCGTACATTGGCAAACCAAGTTTATTTGTTTTTTAAATTCATTGTGCAGTAATAATGCAATGAGTCTTTTTGCTGAGATTAAAGGGCAACGACCGGAATTCAAATATCCACGTTCACTTGGAGAGGTATAATCAGAGATAATTTCTTTTTTATTAATTACTGATTTTGGAATTAGATTTTGTTTAACTTGAATGTGTGTGTATGTGTGTGTGTGTGTGTTTGTTTGTTTGTTTGTGTAGGCCATTATCAAAAATCTCCATCCATCAGAAATGGTAGAGCTGTTGTCGGTCCTAGATTTGTGAATATTGTCTTATCAAAGAAGTGGATAACAAAGGTGATTCATTGAATTTCTATTTGTGTGTCCTCAAATTTCCTTTTGACAACATTATCAAACTATCCCTAAAATGACTTATATTGATGCGGGTGAGCTAAGGCTCTTATATGCATTTGAATTGATCACTTACATGCCATGTTTATGTTCAATTAAGTTTCATGTGTGCATCTTTGAGGTTATGCTTGCTTCTGTTTGTATATTCATGTTGTTCGTATTGCGTTCTAGATTCGCTAACCTAATGTTGTTAGTGGGGGCAGGAAAGATTGGATTCAAGGGTTTGGTGCATTGGTCTCGATGTGCTTTTAGTCTGATGTGTTTGTGGTTAAATGAGTTATACTCGAAGTATAGACTCTCATTGTTGCCATATGTTGGTTTTAATTTTCTGCTACTGTTTTGTTTTACATTTTGGTTTTAATTTTTGGGTCTACAAGTCGGTAGCATGGCACTTCGGCTTTGGTTTTTTGAGGTATGCCACGACTGCTATTTTTTGTTGCAGCTTTGGGTTTGTTTTAAACTTCTGTTTGGATTTGGTTGTTCCCTAATTAAGGTCATTTTATGGCTTCAAGCGTTCCTTTGCTTTACACAGTTTGATTCATCTTCTGTTATCTGAGTGTGTTGTTGGATTGTGGAGGAATATTGTTTAACATGAACTTTATTTTACTGTAATTTTTATGTCATCGAGCAATATTAGCATTACTTATCTCATGTTTTACAACAATTTTTTGTACCATTTAACGGTCAAAGTCATGATTATATATTGTGCTGATGAAACCTACAAATATAAGCATTAATAAATCATATGGACAATAGTCACATAACCATAGGCCATGCATTAGATTTGAAGTACAATTTGCAGATTTGTAGAAAAAACTCCAATAGGACACGTTACATTTGGACTGTAAAGTAGTAGATTTGATGCATTATTCATGTGTAGAACTTGCAGCCATGTTTTGATGGTAGTAGCTGATGCCTATTGTTTACATCTATTTGAATCATGTGAAAGGTGCAATTTAGATTTGGGCATATATGCATCATACGACGTGCAATTTGAACCCAAAAGTTGGGTTATGGGTTAAACTTATTGTTTAATACCATATTTAGTTGGGTTATGGGTTAAACTAATTTATATTAGATTGAAAAAAATGAATATTGTGTAAAAACTGTTTTGAACCCAAAAGCTTGGTTTCCCTCCTTTCCAAGTGTACACAACAAGTCACTCTCCAACATTAATTGTGGATTCTCAACTACCCAAAATATTTCCCTCCAATGAATTTCAAATTTGAATTTCTCCATTAATGGTGCCCCCTTTCCCTCCATCACTATTTCCAATGTATGTAGTAGCCAAATTCAATATTGTGAAGCTTGAAAGAAGAATGATTATGCAGCTTGAAAGAAAAAGTTTACGATTGGAAGATCTATTAAGAATTATATCAAATTTTTTAGGCTTTATGTAAAATTTGGGAGATTGATATTTGAGATTTGCAAAGTTTCATGTATAGTTCCTTCGTTCCTTTACTCAAAGAGTAATTTCTTATTACTTTTCTATTTGTGTATTGTATAACATGGTAAGCATTTATTTGTATCTTAAAATTTAAGCTTTTCTCTATGTTTTTTTTTTCTCTTCATGGTATTTAGTAATTTATGCAAGTTTTCTTTTATTCAATTATATAATGGTGGTGTTTGACAATTAGCTCATCTGTTAAAAGAACCATTCCATTGTTACTATAATGCACTTTTCAATTTCACATATTGTTAATAATGCCAAGGAAATGTTTAATGATGATGTTTCCATTTGTATTTAAGAATATGGTTCAATTTTTAACAAAGAGACATTTAGATTTTGGAGGTTTCAATTTTAACTTAAGGTAATTTCCTATGCATGCATCTATACATAAATTTAAAGATATGCTTGTGTCTCTTGACATGTCTATTGGAAAAATTTGATTTTTCCATCAACATAATACACTGTTGCAACGGAGTTGCCCATAATTTGAGTAATTTTATATAATTTTTCTTATTGAACATTTAGGGAAGGCATGTTTATCCTACTTATCTTAAAAAATATCTAAAAATCTTGAATGTTTTTTAGCATATTTTGTTAAATTTGAAAATTGTTTCTTATATATGAAATGGACAAAAGGTATTTACGTCAGTTTAGTTCTTAACATGAGATTCCATTGTTTTAATTTACTCCCTCCGTCCCTATTTATAAAAATAGTTTACAAAAATCACGGGTATTAAGAAAAGTTGTTGGAGTAATAAAGTTATCTCAAATGTGTGTGATTATTACTAGATTACCAATTTGTCTTGGTATATGAAAAGTTAATTAAATATATATTTAATGTTAACTTTTCATATACCAAGACAAATTGGTAGTATTAATAAGGGGTATATTTGGAAAAAGAGTAATCAATGCATCTAGAAATTTGTATATGATCTTATATTTAGGGACATAACTTTTTTGTAAACTACTCCTATAAAAAGGGACGGAGGGAGTATATCCTTGATATACATCTATATTATTATTGGGTCACAACTGCTATCATATACACCAATTTGACATATAAACAAACGGTTATATGTTGGATTTGATACTAGGTGAGGAAAAAGTTTATTTGAGTTATGATTCACCGCTTTCACAAAACAGAAATGTTGATGTGATTGATGGTGTTCACACTCCTGAATTTCTCAACACAATTACCACTTCTGGTCTCCCAAATCACAAGCTCAGGCTAAAGGTTGGAGTTCCAGTTATGTTGCTAAGGAATATAGATCAAAGACTAGGATTGTGCAATGGTACAAGACTGATAATAACGAGAATGAGTAAGTATGTCCTTGAAGGGCAGGTCATATCTGAAAGTAATATAGATGATAAAGTTTTTATACCAAGGCTATCTCTTCAACCTTCAGACGCCAAGATTCCTTTCAAGTTTCAACGTAGACAGTTTTCGATATTTGTTTCAGTCGCAATGACTATTAATAAAAGTCAAGGACAATCGTTAAAGAATGTTGGAATATATTTGCCAAACGCTGTATTTTCACATGGACAGTTATATGTTACAATTTCAAGAGTTACCTCCAAAAATGGATTGAAGATGCTTATAACAAATGAGAATGGTCAAGATACCGATGTGACTTCTAATGTCGTATACAAAGAAGTTTTTCGTAATGTAGTATAATTTCTGGTAAATTTATGTTTTGTACTATATATTAAAACACTGTGTTAAATAATGTACTTTATTTCTTATCAATTGACGAATTCATATGAATACGATGGATACTGCTGAATTTTATTCGCGTCTTTTTTTAGACGGTAAGACCCGTGCGAAGCACAAGTCGATGTTCTAGTGAGAGAAGAAAAGAAAGCAAATTATCCTTGCAATAGTAATTGCATTTGCATCAACACACAACCTTGTTGTTTTGGGTGCCATTTACTATACACACTACACAAATTTGTGTACAAGAAGTAAAGATGTTTGCAAAACACTCATATCCATTGATATATTATTAAAAAATGTTAATGGTTAGGATTCAACATTGGCAACTTGGCAATGACTTTTTGGTTGATTAAGGAAAAAAAATCTGACCCTACCAAAACATTATTTTATGAAAAGATTAGTGATCCCAGCAGCCCCCAACTTCATCTTTCTCGTTCCGCTTTCCCAATTTCTTTTTCTCCTCTCACACTTCTCTCTTCCGACCCATTTTTTCAATCAACCATAATCCCAAATGAACAACTTCTTCACCATGAGCCTCCTCAAACAAACAAGGTGTAATCAATATCTGGAAATTTCGATTATCAATAGTTGGGTTTTTCATTTTATCTTTTCCTGGGGAAGAAAAGTTGGTAGACTCATATATACCCAGGCGTGAAGTAACTAAATTTTGATATCCATATTGAAATGATTTTCAGTATCACGGAACAAGTAGCATTGGTTTTGTTTCAAGTGACTTTCATTATACATAATCTTCACAAATTCAAATGACAAGGATTGTCTCTAACTACATACCTCTCAGCCGAAAGCAGAAAACAACCAACAATTTTTATCAGTCCAGACCTGGAGAAAAAACTATGAAGAAACTTTAAACTAGGAATGGACATAAATTTAAGAAGTTTAATGATGATTAAGTTTTAACTTAAGAAGAAGGAGAAATATGGGGTTGAAGTGAAGTGAATGGAAGGGAAGGGATGAAGGAAATAATAAGGTTTGAAGAGACTGGAAAAATTGGTGAAGAACAAAAGTGGTTTTCGATCGCTTTTTGTTTGCTTAAACATGGGGTGTCTTTCTCAATTTGGTGGTGTTTTAGCAAAATACCTGTTCATTAATACCAATTAAAATATGTTCTGGCTTTTTTTGTGTTTTTTTAACAGCAGGTAATAAACTGACAGGTGCCCATCAAAGTTAAATTTGTGTATGGTACAAAGATTTGTGTAGTGTGTAGGGTAAATGCCACCGTTGTTTTGCACTTAAAACGCTGAAAGAAAAGTAAAAGCAAACACACAACAAGACCCATAAAACATGGAGCAGGAACCTAAAATGAGAAATGAATTTACGTAACCAAGTTCAATAATGTTGTTTGTTCGAGTTTGAGTTTAGGTAATGCTTTTGTGGTCTGTTACATGCTTACGTTGGTATGTTGTACTAATAATTTTCCATTTCATCTTCCTACAAATAAAAATACCAAAAATAAATAGTTAATAAAAAATTAAAAAAAAAAAAAAACTTTGCCATTGGAAAATGGTTCAAACATCACAGCCCCACCTTGGTCAGCACGTGCTCCATGATAGACTTTGTCATGTGACCTTCTCTGTGCTCCTTGTTTCTCTCTACCATTGCTTCTCAGCTTTTTGTTGTGTTTTGTTTTCAACTCTCTCTCTCTCTTCCGTGTTTCCGCCGCTGCAACAAGCAACAATAACAGCAGTGACTCAGTATAGTCACTTGCAACATGAAAAACCATTAACCATGATTCAACTATTCATTTACTCTTCAACCCTTTTTCTTTTTCTATGTATACACCAAACCCTTTAATCATTTCACAATCATAATCACTTTTTTTCTTCCTATTATATTCTTTATGTTATGGGTTGCTTTCACTCCAAAACTGCTCATCTTCACTCCTCTGAAGACCCTCCTACTGCTTTACCTGACTCAAAGAAAACCGATCCAGGTAACTACCCTTTTTGGTGTTGCCTTTTCTTTTTTCCTTTTTGGATTTTTGACACTTTTTGTGTTTTAACTTTAAAGTTATGATTTTTATGTGTTTATATGCAAACTACCATGATGCATTTTGTTTGTTATTTTTTGCTTATTATTGTTTGGATAAGTTGTTTGAAGTAAAAATCTAGCTTTGGTGGGTGCTGAAGTCAAATGGGAATGTTTGGTTTGATAAAGTTTGGTTTTTTAATTTGGTTTATGTGATTTTTGAAGGTGATGATGGAGGTGATGGTGATCAAGAAATTCAAGTTCCAGTATTCAAAGAGTATGGTTTGAATGAACTCAGAAGGGCTACACATGAGTTCAGCACTGATTACATTGTTTCTGAGAGTGGTGAGAAAGCTCCTAATGTGGTTTACAAAGGGAAGCTTGAGAATAATCGATTAGTTGCTGTTAAACGCTTTTCAAAACAGTCTTGGCCTGATGCTCAACAGTTTCTGGTAAGAGCAATAAACCACTTTGTTTTTTCCTTAAATTTTGTTTCTGAGAATTTGAATGAGAAATAAATTGATAGATAGGGGTTACTTGTAGGTCATGTGTGTTTTTCAAAAGAAGGAAAAAAAGATTTTTTTTTTCTTCATGCATTTTAATATTCATATTCCAAATAGATTGTGCTGTTTATGCTGCTTTATTTGGGAATGCAAGTTTGTGTTAATGGTTATGATTGGTCAGGCAGAGGCAGCTGGAGTTGGGAAAGTGAGGCACAAAAGAATGGTGAATCTGATTGGTTGTTGTGCTGAAGGGGATGAAAGGCTCTTGGTAGCCGAGTACATGCCAAATGATACTTTATCCAAACATCTCTTTCACTGTACTGCTCTATATCCCTCTTATTCAACTACTTTTGCACTCATTAAAGCTAAATTTATTTCTATAGTATTTGGACCAGCATTTGTCTCTCTCATTAATATCATTCGTTTTGGTGGTAGCTGCATTCTTTTCTTTAAAGGCAATGTGGCATGTCTTTGGCTCTGTATGGATAAACAACTTAATTAAGCGCTTATAGCGTAAACACTTATTATATAAGTGCTTATGTATAAGCTGTTTCTATAACAAAAGATAAAATAAAGTCAAACTTTTTTATGTAAGCTATAAGCTGTCTTGGAAAGCTTGTGGAAATAAGTTGAAAACAGCTTATGGACATGGCATAAGCTGTTTCCATAAGCTCTCTCAAACAGTCTCACAAGTGCTTATACCGGTACATAAGCTCAAATAAGTCAAATCAAAACATGCCTTTAAATTTTGCCATATTTATGTTTCTGGAGGCATGTAGAATATTATATAATAAATATGAGGTAGTAATACACACTTTCTGAGAAAAATGATACCTTTAGCTGTTGGCAAGTTTAAGCCATACAAATCAAGGTTTTAAGGTTACATTTTGTTGAAGTGAAAATGCACATTTTGAAAATGAGAAAGTGCAAATTGGTAATGTGTTTGAAGTTTGAACACAATAAAATTTTGATTTATTGTCAGCTTCCTCCTGCACATATTCACCCGAACCAAACATAGCTGAAGTCAACAACTCCTTGTACTACTACTAGATTGACTTAATAAGTAACAAATAGCCAAGTACTCCCTCTGTTTCAAAATGAATGTCGTTTAAGGTTTTTACACACATATTAAGAAATGCAATGACTAGAAGAAAGGGAATGGTAATTTTACCAAATTATCCCTATTAACTATTGGTTTCTTTACTACTGTCATAAATGCAAAGTAAAAGTAATGTTGTAGGAGTAGTGTATATAAGGGTACAATTAGAATGGTGTGATTAATATTTCATTGAAAATCAAAAGTGACATTCATTTTGAAACAATTTTTTTTCGCTAAAGTGACGCTTATTTTGAAACGGAGGGAGTAGCATTTATTTTCCTTGTCAATGGTAGTTTTGATGATACATTTGTGTAAGCTTATAATTGATGAATTCTGATCTGTCATTTGTAGGGGACAAACAACCATTACCATGGGAAATGCGCGTTAGAGTTGCATATCACGTTGCCCAGGCACTAGATCATTGTAGCATGGAAAACCGGAAAATATATCACGACCTTAATGCTTACAGGATTCTTTTTGACGAGGTATGATTGGGAATCCATCATTATGAACTCCTTCATTTGTATATTGTCACCACTCTTTCAGGATTTGTCCTGGTTAAAATATATGTAGGTGCATTTTTCTGATAAGGTATATCTAAAATCTAGCTGCACGTTGTTATTTGAACTTGATTCTTGAATGGTCTTCTTCTCCGTATCCCTAATTCCACAATCAAACTGACTTTGACTAATTTATTCAAAACTGTCAGGATGGTGATCCTCGGTTATCAAGTTTCGGGCTTATGAAAAATAGTCGAGACGGGAAAAGCTATAGTACTAACTTGGCCTATACTCCACCTGAATTTTTGCGAACAGGTATACAACATGCTAGCTTGTATTTTTCGGGATAACTGACATTGATTCAAGATAGTTTCTTTGTGCTTATAGAATTCCCAACAGCAATGATGGATATGGCTTATATATATATATTTGATGTCATGGGAAAATTATGTACTTATATTACTGAATAATAGACAGAGTTTGAAAATAGTATATAAATATTATTTTACTAAATAGAAAATCCTTTGCAATCTGTGATTTTCTCTCTTAACTTGTTCTTTGGAGTCCACAAAAAACATCGCTTGCTAGATTCATTGGAATGTTGTTTTACCTGAGATTGCATGTATCGTGCCAACACACTCTCACCTGAAATCTTACTCAATATTATTAACGGTGATGTTGTACCTAACAACAACTGCAGGCCGGATAATTGCAGAGAGTGTGATCTACAGTTACGGCACTGTCCTTCTGGATCTTTTGAGCGGCAAGCATATTCCCCCAAGCCATGTATGTTTCCATTTTTCCAAAATCCTTTGAAGTTGTTCGTTTGTTAATAAGAGATTTTTCTGTTTTCTATGAATCCATGTAGAAACTTAATCCTCTGTTTTACATCTGCATAAGCATTTGCTATATAGCCTCTATGTTTCGTTCTTAGTTCTGTTTTTTAAGCATGCTGAGAATCATATATTTCTCTTCACTTTCTGGATGTTTTCATATCGTATAACGTATAAAAAATATTTATGTATTCTGTGGTTTTGATTTTATGGTGCATAGTTATATTGGCATGGCGTTGAATATGCCATGTCGCAAGAGTATGGAAGTTGTTAGTAAGTTTGATTTGTTGTTCAGGCTTTGGACCTAATTAGAGGGAAAAATGCGTTGTTGTTGATGGACTCATCCCTAGAAGGGCAATATGCAAATGATGATGCTACAAAGTTGGTTGAGCTTGCATCCAAATGTCTTCAGTTTGAGGCCAGAGAACGACCTGATATCAAGTTTCTTCTCACTGCCGTTACACCTCTTCAAAAGCAGAAAGAGGTATTTAGTTTTAGTTGTAGCTTTCATTTACGATTTTCTGTTGTGTGAAACTTTTGTGTTCCAGTTGTGTTCACCTCTCTTTTCTTTAAAATTTCCTCTCTTTTCTTTAAAATTTTCATTCATAATTTTTTTTGCCTTTTTACAGGTAGCATCTCATGTGTTGATGGGCCTTACTAAAACACCAGCAGTGCTACCATTACCAACCATGCTTTCTCCTCTTGGAAAGGCTTGTGCAAGGATGGATCTTACTGCTATTCATGATATATTGTTAAAAACCGGTTATAAAGATGAAGAAGGTGCAGAAAATGAGGTATTTCAGTTCACCATATTTTTCCTACAACATTTTGGTTTAATCAATTGTCTTTGAGATACCAATGTTCTCATTGGGATATGTGTCAATAAGGTTGGTTCATTTAATGAAGTATTGCTCATTAAATCTGAGTGGTTATTATGGTCACTGTTTTTGTGGTTGATCTTGGCTAATGAGTAAGAATGTAACTGCAGCTTTCATTTCAAGAGTGGACACAACAAGTGCAGGACATCTTAAACACAAAAAAGTTTGGCGATATTGCATTTAGAGACAAGGATTTCAAAAATGCAATTGAGTATTATTCCAAGGTAAATGCACTGTTTCACTTTTCATTGTGGTTTATAAAGGAATGTGTTTGAGACACTTCTATTGTACTCTTCCGATGCCTGGCATCTATTTCCAGTACAATATTATGGCTTGTTTTTGTACTAAAGATCTTGTACGAAAAATGTTGCATTTCTTATAACCCTTTAAATCAAAATGCCAAATTTGTACAGCAGAGGAACATTTTGTAGTAAAAAACCTGTTGTTGAACATGCTTATTTAAAGAAAACTGATTTATACTTGTCCTGTTTGGTTTCGAATGAGTCTTTATTATGATATATTATGATTCACTGCGAAAGTTGAGCATAGTCTAAATGTATTTAATTTTTTTGATGTTAACAGTTGGTGGTTATGATGTCTGTTCCATCCGCAACCGTGTTTGCAAGGAGAGCCTTCGCCTACTTGATGAATGACCAAGCAGAACTTGCATTAAGAGACGCAATGCAGGCACAAGTGTGCATACCTGATTGGCCAACTGCATTCTACCTGCAAGCACTTGCTCTCTCAAAGCTGGGGATGGAAACTGATGCACAAGACATGCTTAATGATGGAGCAGCCTTCGAAGCAAAGAGGTCTAACAGCTGGCGCGGCTAAAATTGTAATTTGCAGTTCTCTGCTCTCTAAACTAGCATATGTATGCTATTTTTGCTATAATTTGTACTTGCTAGAATAGGGATATGTGAGAGTGCTAGTTTAGGGTACAAGAAAAAGAATTATTATGGTATAAAATTTTCTCAAGGAATATTGGTCTAAATTTTGTCACACAAATGAGTCCTATCCAGCAGAATGAATTTTCTCAGTATGATAATAAGTTCATTTAGATTAAAAGAGAAAAGATTTAATTGCAATTTTTAGTCCTCTTATTTTATTTAACTTGAGATTTTCTAAATGTGTGACTTTGGTCCCAATTTTCTAAAATCTAATTGCTTGTTTGATAATACAGTGGGTCTGCCGAAACTATTGAGAGTCGCAATGATTTTGTAAAAACTTAGAAAAAATGACCGTGATACCAAAGATGTATTTAGACATTGTCCACAACTCCACATGTGAAATTTGAGATACAGTGATATTAGACCAATGTCCACATGTGAATTAGTAGTGATTAGGTGATATTAGGCCATTGTCCACATGTGAATTAGTAACTTGGTGATTAGGAAGGAGATAAGGTAATATTTTTTAGCAATTTGAATGATTTCCAAACAATCCATAATACTTATTTTTTGTTCGTTTTGGCTTATTTATTTTCATTTCAAATGCTCATAATGCTGTAAGTAAGCTATCACATCACGTACACATCTAAAAAAATTTGCCTTAATTTCACACGTGAGCAAATTTGAGTGATCAAAATTCAGAATCAAAACCCCGAATTGGATAAAACATCCAAAACAAAGTACATTTATTAAATTGACTAAGTAGTGGTTCATTCCAATATTTTTTGACTATGTGGACCTTTTTGCAAGTACTTGAAAACACAGGTCTATTCAATAGAGGCCACGGGTTGTAACAAGGTGCACATGCAAAGCCTATATGTATGCTTCAATGCCTTCAAAGTCCATAAGACATGAAAATAATTTAGACAAACTCATTGGTTCTGAAGTGTTCAGTAAATGCTTTCGGTTTATAACGTTACATTATATTGATTATAAATTGTTGAGAAGTCAAAGATGCCATTTATAAGACTCTTATATGTGTACAGCTGCTGCACATGCAACTTCATCTTATGTCTAGTTTTGAACCACGTTTTGTAAAATTTGATAAATTATTAGGTATCGAAAGTTTGGTTAGATACTCATTCAAAATTTGATTTGATTTTTAAATAAATTAATACAAAATATGACGTGATATTGAATAATTTGATGATGGATACATACTCAACTGAATTTCAAGATACCATTGTTTCCGCCGTTAAATTTTCAATGTCTAACACATCCAAGTCATTTTGGAAGTTTCGATGAGGGTAGTTCCGTTAGGATGTTGCATTTGAATTTGTTAAGGGCCGTTTTTTTTTTCAATTTTGTTTTGGATTTTTTTTAGATAGACGTAATAACAAATAACAATTTAAACTAACACACAAGTGAAGGGGTCGGAATTCGAACCCCGGTCACGCTGTCAGACCTAGCAATTTGGACATTTTTTATTAGTTGAGTTAAGATGGACTTGTGGATTGAAAGCTTGTTTTTAACTGTTTATATATTTTTGTAATAATCGTTTTCAATACGTAATTTGTTAATTTAAGATAAATGAAAATATATAGACGACGACCTGCTAGGCTACTAGTGCCTAGTACCGTTTTCATGTGATATCTGTGACAAATTTACATAAAAGTTAGGAATGAAAATTTTGGAAAATTTCAACCCCGTTGCCACTGTTGAACGCCACTATTGTTGAACACTAAAAACAAACAAACATTAATCACAATGCTTCTATGAAATGCTGAGAAAAAATAATCACCTCTTGAAAACAAAAATATATAATAAGTTCTCTCTAGAAGAAAAAAAAATTCGAATGGGTGGCGATCAAATTAGTGAATGTCATTAATACTTAAGCCAAACTATTTATGGTCCGTTTGGATTGACTTATTTTAAGCTTATTTGAGCTTATCTATTAACATAAGTTTTTTTAAAGGCGTTTAGGTAAATTGTACCCAAAAAAAAAAGGCGTTTGGGTAAAGTAATAAAAATAGCTTATCACAATTTCATAAGCTGCTTATGTCATATTTTAATAAAGCATCGTTTGACTTGACTTTTTTACGGTCCAAAAGCTACTTTAAAACAAAGTTAAAATTAAGGGCTTTAAGAAAGAAATAAAAGTTGTTTGGTTACTTTATTATTTTTTTAGTTTTAAAGCTATTTTTAAGTTAAAAGTTGTTTAGCAATATATTGTACAAATATATAATAAATAAAAAATGTTTAAAATATTTTTTAGTAAATACATAATAGATATTGTGTTTGACCTATCTTCTCCTTAAAATTGTAAAGAAGTAGAAAAAAACAGTGTATCTAAGCCTTAATTTTGAGCTTTCCAAATTGCTTATACGGAGCTTATGCAAATAATGCTACTCAATTCGATTCTCTCAGTTCCACTTTTTCCCAAACTCATATTTTATTTATTATATTTATATTTTGCGGTGGTGAGTAGATAGAGAGTATCTAATTAACTATATATATACGTATATTTACTTATCTTTATTTATAATGTAACACACATAACAAATTTTTTTTTAAAGTAACAAACGTAATTGGCCCTTTTTCTCATACACATTTTTTTTAAGGATTCTCGTCTATGAAGTCCGGATACGTAGTACGCGTGCGGGTACGATACGATACGGGTACGCGGATACACAGAATTTTTAAAATTTAGGATACGATATGATTAAGATACGTTAACAAAATATTTATACTAAAATTTATATGCATGTAAAATACTTAAAAAAAAACATTGATTACTCTTCAATACTATATAATCATAAAAGTCACAATTTACAAAAATATAATACATGTGATCAAAATAAAAAATGTAAAGTTCTCGTATAAATCATATTTCATTTTCATTCATATGTTAAGATATCAACAAATGCATCAATAAAAGAACTCAAACAAAGTTTATTTAATGTTGATTGATTGAATCTCCTCTCTCGTTACTTTCATCCACTTTGGTTAATCGAAAAACAATTATAGTGATTCATATCTTAAATTGAATCATATACATCTCCATTGAATTTTCATAATGCAGTCTCATCTTTTTACCCTTCATTTTTTTCCAGGATACGTCTCTGTGAAGTATCTGTCGAGTATCTTATAAGTATCCCGTAAAATATATATTTTAAATTAAAATAATTAATTCTGATACTCCGTGGGTACGTATCCGAGAGTATCCGCAGAGTATCGGTATCTGATACATATCTGATACTGGTATGTCTCTATTTTGAAGTATTCGGGCTTCATAGATTCTCGTTAACACATTTGTTTTATCTTTATGCAGATTTAAAATACAGACATACATACATACAGACATAGATATATATATATATATATATATATATATATATATATATATATATATATGGTTAAATATGTTTTTGTTGCTTATAGATATACTAATTTTCATTTTAGTCCCTCTAAAATTTTCCTTCAACTTTTAGTCCCCATAAAATTTTCAGTCACCATTTTTGGTCCCTATTTTTAAGTCAATTCAAGTGTAATATTTTTATTTTTTTATGAAATTGTGTAGAATATTGTAAAAATCTCTCCCAAAAAAGTTTAGAATTTTTCAACAAAACATGAATTAAATATGATTTTTTTTGGGGAAAGAATATTATAATATTATAAATTTTTGTGCAAAATTTTATTCAAAAATATGAATTCTACATATGAGTTTACTTAAAAGGAGGGACTAAAGGAAGATGAAAAACTTTTGGGGGACTAAAAATCGAATAAAATTTTTAGAGGGACTAAAACGAAAAGTTAATATATTTATAGGGACCAAAAACATATTTAACCCATATGTATATAAATTATTACTATATTTTAATATTGTTTTTTAGCTTTATAATCGTGGTTTGATTTTTTGATTATATATTTTTTAAATTAAAAATATGTAACATTTCATAATTGCTTATGTAATGACACGTTCAAACACTTCAATTTATGTAAGTACTTTTTAGTGTATATATCCAAACATAAAGAGTTTATTGAGTATAAGAACTTATGATGTAAGCTCTAGTGCTATAAGCTCTAATGTTGTAAGCACATGTATAAGCTATTTATCCAAACGGGGCCTTAGTCATAAAGAAAAAAAAAACATGTTACTCTCACTAGAATGAATCACAATAAAAATTCAACTACTTTTATCCTATTTTATTATAGTTATTAGGTTGTATATCAGATCTAACTGATATTTATAAAACTTGTCATTCTTTACAAACTCTAGTTGGTTTTTCCAATACACTCTCTCATGTCTAGCACTATTGAGTTTGATGTGTGGATATACATATTGAATGATCTGGGTCAATATATTCCGATACCATATTAGATTTTATATTAAATATAACTAATTCGTACGAAACTGATTTGTAAATTGAGAAGTGTTGGGTCTTTATAAACTCTAACTGGTTTTTTCAATAATAATATCTTTAAAATATTATTCATTTAAGTTAATTTTTGTTTTTTCTTCAAAGATAATTTTATATTTAACTATTGGTAGTGCAATTAATTTTTAAAATGAGAAGGTAAAAATTTAATTTGATAACTAAAAATTATATTTTTTGTTGTACTCAAGATAACAATTTTAGCGAGAGTGAATTTAATTTTTTTTTTGCATATAACTTATTTCAGAATAATAAAAGTAATGTATGGGCATAACTCAGTGGTAGGGATATTGCATATTATATGTAGGGGCCGGGGTACGAACCCCAGACACCCCACTTCTTCACATTTAAAATATATGAGCTCTAGCCACTAGACTACTCGACAAAAAAAAGTAATGTACATTGTACCAAAAAAAGTTATGTACCACAAATAAGAGAAAAACGAAAAAAAAGTACTTACGGTCGCAAAAATATATAACGCACATATAAATGTCCGACTAAGTCAAGTGAGCACTTACCTGCTCCTAAGTTGTCTCTTGGTTATAGGTTTATGCCTTCAGTTTTAGGACTTTGGTTTAAGGCTGGGTAACTTGAAAAATAAAGTAAAAAAGTCAAGCGAGCACTTCAATCTTGAAAAGAATTCTTGTTCGTTACACTGTCCAAGATATTTGGGATTATATGCGCAGTGGCGAAAATGTTTGGGTGGACCATCAAAATAAATTATAATAGATATACATAAAATTTAAATTTTAATAAGCATGAGTCACAAAGTTTAATTATATAAAACATTAAATTAGATACCTTAAAAATTTAAAATAATTATATTTGTTCCGAGTGACTTGAAAGTGTGATTATAACTTAAGTTATAACAGGTGAAGGAAAGCATAATTTCAAGCCGTGTGTAAAAATTTTGATGTTCTTAACATGAAAATTGGAGAATTTGTGGATGAATGCTTTGCAAGAACGTTAGCCATTGCCAACAAGAGGATTACACATGGAGAAAAACTGACTGATTAGGTCATGATTGTCGAGAAGATTCTTAGATCTTCAACATCCAGGTTCTATTATGTTGTGTGTTCAATAGAAGAATCAAATGATGTAACTACTTTCTTTGTGGATGAATTACAAAGTAGCTTATTGGTCCATGAGCAACACATGAAAAGTCATAAAGAGGAAGAGCAAGCCCTAAAGATGTCCAATACATGAAGGGGTTTTGGTCATGATAGAGGTTGTGGTGGAGGTCGTGGAAGGGGAAGATCCAGTAAAGAGAATATGGAATGTTACAAGTGTCACAAATTGAGACATATCAATCTGAATGCCTGAACTTGGAAGAAAATGCAAATAATGCAACATTTGATGATGAAAAATCATATCGATTTGAAGTCTTTCAAAGGTATAAAACCCTAGTTGAAAAGAAATCTGGATGTAAAATACCATTCTTAAGAACTGATAGAGGTGGAGAGTATGTTTATACTTTCTTTAATAATTTTTGTTATTTGAATGGTATTAAGAGACAACTCATTGTTGTCTATACTCCTCAGTAAAATGGAGTATCTTAAAGGAAAAATGGAACCATATATTAAACACGGTTAGGTGCATGCTAATTGCTAAGGGAGAAGAATGTCTCTAAGAAGTTTTGGCCAGAAGCAGTTAAATGGTTAGTTTACATCTTGAACAGATGTCCCAGTTTTGTTGTTAGAAACATTACACCAAATGAGGCTTGGAATGGAGGGAATCCCTCAGGGCACCACATCATAATTTTGGGTGTCTGGCATATGTTCATGTGCCTAACAATCTAAGAAAGAAGTTTGATGACAAAAGCATAACATGCATTCATTTAGGCATGGGTGAAAAATCAAAGACTATAAATTGTATGATCATGTCAAGAGAAAGATAACTGTAAGTAGAGATGTCCTGTTTTAAGAATCTAAGTAGTGGAATTGGGAGAAGAATGAAGTGTACAAGTTAAGAGATAAGCATGGAGTGTGCAAATTGGAGATGCTAAACTAATTTTTAGTTGTTCAATTTAGGCGAGGATATGTTACCAGACATGAATTAGTAAGCTAGCTAATGAATTAGTTAGATTAGTTCATTAAGTTAGAGTTACTTGCAAAACAAGTAAAGTAGTTAGTTAGAAGTTTCTAGCTGTGTTTGTTGTAATGGTGCCTGTATATGGGAAATAAGAAATAAGTTTCATCTTAACATTATTAGTAAAACGAAAACAAAATAAAACATAGAGATTAAAACAAAACTACAATAACTAAAATAAAAAACACTATAGGAATGAATTATAAACAAAAATAAATATGTGACGGTGATTAAAATATAAATGGGCAAATAGTCATTTTCGTCTATTAATGTGTAACGAGTAGTCACAATAATCTTACAGTATATCAAAATTTCAAAATAGTTTCTGATTGTACAATATGTAGTCAAAATAGTCACCGCCATATAAGAAAATAGTTATTGTCAGCATTGAAGGACTATTTTTTTTGTCAAATAGTCTAGTGGCTGGAGCTCACACATTTTAAATGAGGAGAAGTGGGGTGTCCGGGGTTCGAACCCCGACCCTTGCATATATTATGTATTGTCCCTACCAACTGAGCTAAGCTCACGAGGATCATTGAAAAGCTATTTTAACATGCCTGTTTTAAGAGAGTGTACAATCAAAATCTATTTTAAAATTTTGATACATTAAAAGACAATTGTGATTACTCATCGACGAAAATAACTATTTACCTAAATGTAAATACTCTGTATTTTATTAACATATTTATATCTGAAAATAAATAGTTGGGTGGTATAGTAAAAGTAAAATCTATAAAAAGTATAGTTATCTATATATATAGTATATATATTGGAAAAATCCAGACTCGCACGTTTCTCCATAGGCCGTGTGACTGGATTCTAGAATTAGTCATAATAAATAGTAATCCATATCGCGTGATTCATTCATTCATTCATTCAGTTTTCAACAAACTAAGGTACGCTACCAATACCCTTTTTTCGTTACAACCCGATTAATCCGTCTGTGTTTCAGAATCTCAATTTGTTAGTTAGGGCTTTTATTCTTTATTGGATTCCAATCATCAATTTGCATGTCTGCAAAATTAATCACAACAGGGAACACATATTTATTCTTTTGCTTTCCATCATTTTTTGTAGATTTTTTTACTTCTTTCTTTGTTATATTATTTTTTTAATTTTTTCCAAGATGAATTATGTAATTAACTTCCATTGGGTTAGTTTCTGCAAAGGGGAAATCATTTATTATTCATGCGCTCTTTTGTTCATATGTTTTAGGTAACATATTTAGCTGGTTTTCCTGAATAAACTGAAACAAATTCAACAATAATTAAGGGGTACATTTAAAGAAAGACTTAATGGGTTTGAGCCAAAAAAATGAGAATTGATCTATGAAGCGCCGACAATAATTTGAGAAAATGACATAATTCACTGTGATCATATGTGTGTGTCCGACACCGGGACACACCTAATACGAGGAGTGTCCGTGCTTCATAGGAATTTATATAAAGGTTTGAGATTAGAAATGACCAAATTGGAGAAATGGTAGAGACATAATGTTTGTGTTGTTTGATAAGAGACACTTCAATTGGTTTGGAAACGGCACGTTATGGATTTCTATGAATGAGAAAAAACAGGGGATGTTTTGTACTTAACCGTGTTTGTGAGAAAGATGTTGACTTTTAGGCAGGGAACAAGAAATAGTTGTGGCTGGTTGAATTGAATTCCATGATTTCTTACTACTGTAACATTTACTAGATCAATTAGGTTAGGAAAGTAACTATCTTATATAGCTGATAGAGTGGTTGTTCATACTAATGATACCTAACATGTTTTACAATTCTGGATTTATGGATCGTTTGAGTTAACTTATTTTTGAGCTTATGCAAATAAATAAGATTTTATGTTAATTCATAAGTTCTCACTAACAAAAATTGTATCTTCATAAGCTGTTTTTTCATAAACTACCTGGACAAGCTTATGAGTACTACATAAAAGCTTATTTATTTGCATAAGCTCAATAATAAGCCAATCCTTAGAAAGTAAGTTACTCTCTTATCTTGGCCGCACAGCTAGTTCCTTTTGACTCTTCTGAAAATGTTTTGAAGTGTAGATGGACTCATGGAAGTGACCCTATGCCATTCAATTTGCTAATATTTTACACAATTTTATCACTTATTTTGTAGAGACAGTCACCAAGTGTCTCACACTCTTTGGCATGTCATACTGATCTTGTTTGAATTATCTGTTCTGCTTATCCTTTTAACATTGATGTTTTGACTAAACGAATTTCTGTTACTTTAAGAAGTCATTCATAGACCTATTTAAAACATAATTGATGCTTATTTTTTATATTTACATTTTATTAAAACTGTTGTTCTCCCATCGTGCACACAAGTGTTTGTGTTTAAAATATAGTAATATAAACCAGACAAGCATGGGCCTGGTCTGGTAGCCATTTGAGGTAAGGGGAAAAAACTAGTCATCCTTATGACAGTTTGATCAAAATTGGTCAACATGTCTAGTCAACCTGGTCAAGGATCCATCTAACTAATTTTGACAATATTGATTAAAATATCTGACCTCTTTAACTATCTCAGAGAATTTTGGGTCATGACTTGTAGGAAAAAGAATAATCATAAAGTTATATGGATAGCAAGTCACCGAGCAAGAAGGAGTCTAGTGAAGTGGCAGCACGCGAGTCGCTTATTGCTATTTCTAACACTTCACCAGATAAGATTCTGAATTCAAATTCTGTGTCTGAGAGCAAGAAATCAGATGGGGTTGTGTTGCCAAACTGTGATCAGGATGAACAGTTTAGGTCTGAACTGATTTCAATTTCGTATGCTGAATCACCTGATGTCAAGATCGCATCAATTGCAATGGGAGTCTAGGCTGCAGCTATAATTTGTCAATTAAATCATGTGCTATGAACTTTGTCTATGTCAGTTTTGTGACTAAATTAGTTGTGTACTTTATCTGCTATACTGCAACTAAATGTAAATACTTTCATAGCCCACATGTTTGGGTCATATGTTGGAATGACTGTGATAACTATGTTGTCACAGTACTGTGTTAGTTCATGTGAGATTCTGAAAATAAATATTCAACTTGTACCATGTTTTCTTATGTTAAATAGCACTAAAGTCTTCGGGCCCAATTTTACTATCATTGAATTTATTGACTCTTTCAGGCAAACAAACTCCTTTTTTCATGTCCTATCCCTACGGGAGTGTGTTTTTCTTTTCCTGTCTTCATTTAAAAAAATGACATATTACAGATTTAATGTTTTTTTAATTACAACATTTTTTTAAATTTTTTCATTGAACTGTTATTTTTAATCAGAAATACAAGGAATGTATCAATTTAGAAAAGAGCATGGTTTTTTTTTCCTAAAGTTAAGTACATCTTTTTCTGCTAAAAAATAATATGTTATTTGATTCCATAAGAATGCCTTGGTATTGATTGAATTTAAATAACAACCACGATTGTTGAACCTGTGATGTCTTGTTCTTTTCTCCCTTGGAATGGTTGTAGACTCGGTAATTCAACTTGCTTTTGAACCTCTTATCATTTTTAGTTTTAGGGTCTTGTTAACCATCTGGGCACTCTTTAAGCTTTCTAAAATAAGTAATTATTCTTCAAAAAAGTCAAATATTTCAATTTTCAATGTATTGGTTACATTCATTTTTATAAATACTTATTACTTATGGTCCTTCAAAAGTGTCCCGGAGGCACTCATTAACATTTCCCTTAGTTTAAGAATATAGCATATGTTTCCTGACATCCCCAACTATTAAGCTCAGAAGAATTTTTCTAAGGTGAGCAGTATTTGCAAGTGTTTTTGTGCATTTTAGTTACCTTTTCCGTTACCAATTTGACAAAAACTTTATGCAAACTAGCTGGTGGTTTTGAAAGATCACATCCCAGTAAACCTTCAAAGTCAAAACTGTAGCAGTACACAATTCAATGTGAACATATTAAGTGTTAGAATAGCAACTAGTAATTGAAGAATAAAGAAACGAAAGTGAAAAACAATGAACATAATCGATCTTTGTTCATGTAGTTCGATTAATGGTATCTACCTCTGCGATTATAGAGCAGCTCTAGTTCCGTTTTGTTTTTGTAGTGAATTCAATTTCAATGTTACAAGCAATATATGAGATTGGAACAATACACATGAACCGTACACAGGGGTGGAGGGGGGTCAAACGCCCCCCACAACAAACAGTTGGGCCAAATGCAAGGGCAGGGGGCCTCCGTCCATAATAGTGTGAAGGACATGTTTGTTTGGTCTACAAATATTGATGGAAACTTACTCGACCAACTCAATTAATAAATACGATTGGATTACATTTCAATAATGATATGTGATTGTAAATTTGGCTCTATGTCTAGCAACATTTACAAATGAACTTATTCCATTCTCATGGGATAAAAAGTCTATGTCTAACACTTTCTAAATCAAATAATCAGTTTCAGAATTTAACGTCGGAAAAACATTAAGTACGGGAATAAATTCATCAATATAACAAAACGAAGATTATCCATATCCCATCCAAATAAAAGGTTTACAATAAAATCATAGTTAAATAAACCTAATCCCAATAAAAGAGAGGATCGCTTACACGTGGTAACTTTACAATACATAATGATCAGAGACGAAAATATTATTGAAGTTGGTTCCTTTGCTCCTCCTTGATCGCTCTCTATTTTCATCTGCCTTGTTCTTTGTTTCTAAGTATATAAAATGTGAAGTGGATCCTGAAATGGCAGCAATGGTTCTATTTATAGTGGTTGGGTCAATGACAATTCACTCAGCCGATTCCAATTCGCTCAACAAATAAAAGAGAGGATCGCTTACACGTGGTAACTTTACAATACATAATGATCAGAGACGAAAATATTATTGAAGTTGGTTCCTTTGCTCCTCCTTGATCGCTCTCTATTTTCATCTGCCTTGTTCTTTGTTTCTAAGTATATAAAATGTGAAGTGGATCCTGAAATGGCAGCAATGGTTCTATTTATAGTGGTTGGGTCAATGACAATTCACTCAGCCGATTCCAATTCGCTCAACAAATTGTGTTTCTTTAGGATAAGTCTTTGCAAGCTCAAAAACAGTCTTCCAATGCCGCCTCAATTCTCTAAGCGTGAAGACAACCTCACTTAACGGATTGGACATGATTTCTACCAAATTCTTCTATTTCAATTCACTAAGCAAGCATGTCTGCTCGCTTAGCAGATTGCACAAGATTTCAACTTTTTCTCAATTGTTCTTGACTGCTTTCTTTTCTACTTGTTTCCTCTTTTACACCCCATGAAAGCAAAGAAAGAGTCATAGTAAATAGGGTAGTACTCAAAACCTAGTTATCTCATATTTACAAAAAAAAAAAAAAAAATTGGGGGGGGGGGGGGGGGGGGTTCAATCAATTCTAATAAATAAGTTCCATAAAATATATATTAAAAATTATGTAAATTTGGTACTTATCAAGCTCTCTTCAACTTAGAACTTTGTTTGTCCCCAAACAAAAGTCATATAAAAAAAAATCAAACCTGTTCAAACATCAATAATGCATAATTCATTTCAAGGTTTGTAATCAATCAAAACTTTTGATTTAATCAATTCAAGTTTGCATGATTCATGAAATGCAAGTTCTAAATCAAATTTCATAACATCATTAGATCAAATAATGAAGATGAAACAAATTGCTAACTCGAAGTATGATCTCAAATATTCAATTAACCAAAATCACAATCCTCACAAACTGTATACACTTAAGTGGGTGATGTTCCTCTCAATCCAAACAATGCATATACAACAAATAAATTTTGAAATACATCTAAACAACATTATCAAACATGCACCCAGTCATAGATCACTAAGGTCTTTAATTTCCAAGGGTAGTAACATTGCCGAACTACAAAAAGTCCTTGTTTTTCTTTGGACTAAAAAATCCTAAGAATAAGAGAGCATATATTATTATCTATATACTCTCCTTTTCTTACCACTAACAACTTATTTTTCGTGATTTTCTTGTTGAGTTGTAGTTGACAATTTTGTTCTCTTTTTTTTCATTTCTTTTCATCTGTGTTGTGAAGTTAACTTTTCAAAATATTTCTTTTTCTTTTCATTTTGAAGCATCAATTACTTTTCGCAATTGATTTTTCAAACCAACTTTCTCTCTTCAACTTGAGTGAAACCCTAATCAAAATAGATGCTTTCATATCCGAAGACAAGATGACATGACTTTGTTTTTCTTTTATTGGGCTAAGGGTTGTAAAAAATTTTAAAACAACAAAATTTTCAATTTTTAGGTCAAAGTGGTAGCAAAATGTCACTATCTCACAAGATAGGTATATTAGGTTAAATAGTTTAGACTCGGAAAAATATGACATTGATCATCTACATGACTTCATACACATCCAAAAAATGGTAAGATTCATGCTAAATAACAGAGGAAGTCAATTGGGGTACAACGAATACCAAGTAAGAGATTGAAATTTAAGACTTGATTGGAGCATTTGAAAAAGTTACTTGAATCATACACAAGTCCCCGACAACAGCGTGATTTTTATAGTTGTAGCTTTACACATAAGTACTTAGAGTTTATGGTATTCATAGGGACTCGCTGTGATATCGTTGAGGTGGGGTTGTTGTGTTGTTTGGTTGTGGTACAATTTTGGGGTTCCTTGTTGTCCGTCCCAGTAGGATAGTTTTTTCTCTACTGTTTTGGTGTTGTTATTAGGGGTGCAGTGGCTCTCTGTTCTTAGTGGGTTTTTTTTTGGATGTGGTGCCGCTTATATACGGTATCTTGTATTCTTCTTGCATTTTGGCCTGGCTTCTCGCCCTCGCTAGAGTTTCCGTTTCTGTTTCGGGGTTTTTCAGCCTATATACGGTGCACTGATCTGTGGTATTTTTGTTGCTTTGGCCACCTTAGTGCTTCTTGCGCTGGTATGCTTAAATTTTTTTGCCTATGCTAACTAGAATGTTGCGGTTAAGGTACCAAACATCAATACTAGAAGCAACAACAACAACAATAGTACTACTAGTAACTTGAAATTTTTCAAAAAATAATTAAATCAAGCATTTTGTTTTGCTTTGTACCCAGAAAGAATCCAGCGAAAATGTTTTATGTTGATTTATAATTTAGTGGAGTTGTTGGTGATGTCATATGGTGTTGACTATTGAGTTTGTTTAAACCTATTTCCACTTACCATGTACTTGTACTGATTTGAGTTGTTTGTTAGTGATGTTATATGGTGTTGGGTTTGTTTAATCTATTTATATGTACCATCTAGTTGATTTATGATTTGTCTTTAATAAGTCGTCGAGGAAATGATCGGTTAGAGAACCAGCTTGTGGACAACTTTGGTGTTACTCCAATGACTATTTTAGTTTGGATTTCTTTGTGAATTTTATTTATGGGATTTGTACAACTTGAAAGTGTGAAACATTTATGAATTTTGAATGGGTGGTCTTGACGGCTATATTTTAATTCAAATCAAAGAATTTAGACATTGAGTTGTGTTATAATGTGGTGCACTTGAATACGAGCGTTGTGTTTTTTTAAACTCTGTTTTTATTTTGCTTAAAATAGAACTTGCTTATTATTTCGACGATAAACGTTGGGTTGAGTGTGTAACAACGAGGAAAAGACTTGATGAGTGTTTTTCAAGAATAACTTTCTGATGAAGATATTTTGGTTAAGATTTTGGCATCATCTTTAACTTCTTCGCAAGTTGATTGGGTTTGATGTAGACTAGGCCATGTGAAAGAGCAAAAACATTGATGGAGAAGAAAGGTTAAAGTTTCCATTAAGAAATGGTAAAAATAAAATGAAAAACATTAGTATTGAGAATTTGAATTACACAAGAGGTTTCCATTAAACAACGTATTAGAACTATTCTTGTTGCAATACATTCCTTAGTCGAGTCTACTGGCATACCAGGATCATGAGTTAAATTTAATGTACAAAAAAGTTTATAAGTTAAATCATATAAGCAATGTACTCCCTCCGTCCCAAAATATAAGCAAAAATTGGTCAACAAAAGCTAATGTATTTGGTTCAAAATTTGTATCAAATACATCAACTTATGTTGACTAATTTTTGCTTATATTTTGGGACGGAGTAGTATATCAAACCAAGAAGTTATGGTATTTAAAAAGACAAATCGTCGTCCTCTTTAAAGAAAATCTCAAGATGTACACGTGCACTTGCAAAATTTAGTGCTTGTTGTAGCTTTCGGTGGTCAATTACTACAACATCAATCGAGAAGATTGAACAAATTGGTCGATCATTTGAGACCTTTATTTCAGCACTCTCATGATTAAGTTGCTTTATTCCTTTTCCAAGCTACAAAATACGATCACACTTGCACACTATACTTTAAACAATAAGTAGCAAATTAATGCACTAACTACCATGCTCGAGATCTCTTTTTTTACCCTTCTTCTTTGTTTGGGTTAACTTCATACTTGTAAGTAGGTGAGAAGTTTATCAACCCCTCTTTACAAATACATGTCCCCTACTCAATTCGTTGCTTGGCTACAAATAAAGTAGCAATTGCTAATTAGAAAGTCAAGCATTATTGGGAAAAGCGTGTTTGTATGTTATAATTTAATTATAAAAAATGACACATGTTAGCTTAAAAGCTAATTTTGTAAGTTAAATCATATACAAAAATTTAATAAGGGTTTTTTGGCATGAATATTAAACCTAAATACATCATCGAAAAGCAATTGGTACGCAAAACCCTACTTTCTTTTCAATTATTCGTAATTTATTTCAAAACTAACAATAAACCCTAATTTTCCTTAAAAAAACAATAAACCCTAATTTCTTTTCAATTAACCGTAATTTCATATTGTTTTCTCAGATATTACAACGGAGATCAACACTTCATTTTAGTAACAAGTTCTCACAAGAATACGTAAGATATTTCAATAACTACATCTATATTGTTTTTGAAGACTAAAAGCAAAAATTTAACTTCTACAAAAATCTAATTAAAATCTGATTATCAAGGGCTTTGGGGCTGGAGACTTGGAAATGTTGTTGAAGTTACAACATTTCTGGATAATACAAAGCTTGGTAATGGTGAAGAAGCAACTGTAAGTTAAACGACTATATGAGCTGGGTTTCCAACATTTTAGGGTCCAAAATATGGCTTAAGTGTACTTTGAGCCTCTAACTTTTCAAATGTTGCGATTTTGATCCCCTATTAAAAAAATGACAAATTTAGTCCTATAAATTAGCTCATTTGCAATAGTAGTCCTTTCAGTTAATTTTGACTCAGTCAACGCCTGTGTGGCGGGCCATGTATGTAATTATTGAATTAAAAATTTAAAAAGGCTACATAATCATTTTTTAAATTAAATAAATGAAAAAATAAAATAAAATAAAAAAATTTAAAGTAAAATCCAAATCCCAATCTTCATTTCTTCATATCAATCCCAATCCATCACAAAAAACTAAAAATTAACTTGGAAGGAAAGATTCTTGGGAAATAGGAAAAAAGAAAAACTTGCTCGAAAGGATATTTTCTTTTTAATTTTTTATTTTTATTTTTTTAATTTCATTTTTTGAGACACACTCTATTTCTTCTTCATTCATCCGATTTCAATCTCTCTCCGCCGCAACAATGCCTCCTAAATCCACCAAATCGAAAGAAGCTCAAGTTGACGACCCATCCTTGGTCGTTTCTCTTCTCACCTCAAGATTGGAATCGTATACTTCTATCTTTTTCTAATTGCATCAATTTTCAGTTTTTAATTTTTTTTCTGATTTTTTTTTATTTTTTAATTTCATTTTTCATTTATTTAATTTAAAAAATTATTATGTGGCTTTTTGAATTTTTTAAGGAAAAAACTTAGGTACAATTTCTTAGGTGCTTTCGTATGGTTTTTAACTAAATTCACCATGATTTCCTTAAATCCATAATTTTCTCAAAGTTTGTTATATCCAAAAAAATTGTATTTTTAGTTAAGAACCATACGAAAAACACCTAAAGAATTGTACTTAAGTTTTGTCCCACGTGGCCTACCACATAGGTGTTGACCGAGTCAAAATTGACCAAAAGGACTACTATTGCAAGGGGCTAATTCATATGGGACTAAATTTGTCATTTTTTTAATAGGGGCCAAAATGGCAACATTTAAAAAGTTAGGGGGTTAAAAGTACACTTAAGCCTAATTTTTTTATATATATATATATATATAACGCACGTAAAAAAGAAATAAGTGTTTATACTATTATCTCCGCGCATATGTGGCTGAGTGGTTTTATTTGGTTGCTGGAACCCATTGGACTTCAACTCATGGGTTTCAGTTTTTTTTCTTTGATTATTTTTTATAAATAATTAATATTAATATATTTTTGATAAAAACATAATGTAACTTCTATTTTCTTTTCATTTTTGTTAGAGCCGTTCTTGTAATTTTTTGTTCATACTTGTTGTATAAAATAACAAAGTTCTAACAACAAACATTATAATTATTCTCTAAAAAAAATACTATAAACTTTTTTTTTTGTCTATGTATTAACTAAGGAAAATAACAACCTAAAATGTTGATAAATATGTTCGTTTGAAGTTGTATTTTTATATAATTGATTAGAATATGAATCTTTTTGTGTTAGTTATGTGACTATTTTTTATATTTACGGATGTTATTTTCAATTAAATAAAAGATTGTTCTTTGAAAAAAAACTTATTTTATTTTATTAGGGGCTTATTTTTACTATGAGAGTCGGACCTCCATTTTCATATAAATGGCCTTGATAGTTTTGTTATTTAAGCAATATCACTCATTTAAAATTCACACGGGTAAAGATGATTGGCAATGCAACGTTGGATTTAATATAGGTGGGGTTCCACCTCGATCCAATTATTTAAGCAGTTTTATATTTTTGACATATATAATTCTCATTTTTACATGACATGCATTACTACAAATTCATACTGAATATAAAAAATAGTTGGTGGTGTTATTTGTGATTGAAATGTAGGACTCTAGTCTCTATAAGAGTAATATTTAACTCGTGAAATTAAGAAAAATTAATTGTGCATGATTTATTTAATATTCAAAATTTATTTTTTGATTTAAAAGTAATGATAATAGTTGTATTTTACTTTTTATTTAATTAATATTCATAATACTTAAATTTTTAAACTACAAGTAAACACAATTTAATTAATCTCGTAACATTTTTATTTTTACGTGTGTGCAAAAGTAAGAAAGAAATGAAGATATACAAAATAATAGATGAACAAACATAAGAAAGCAAACAAATAATTGATGTTGTTGATATTCATCGTCTAAATTAAAATGATAGCTAATGTAATTTATAACATTTTCATACTATAATAGAACTTTAGAAAATTCCCTTAAAAAAGATATAACTACAAAATTGTGCGCTAATATTTTAAAAAATCAGTTATTTGATATATAATAAATATATAACACATAAATGTAATACAAATCAAAACTTTCAATCACTTTACATTTTAACGTATATAATATTCATTTTTACATGACATGCATGACAACAAGACTCATACTTAGGGTGTGTTTGGTAACACAAATAAGTTAGCTTATAGCTTTTTGGATTAGTTTATAAGCTTGCTTGATAAAATTATATGTGTTTGGTAACAAGCTTTTTTCATTAGCTTATAGCTTTTTTTCAGATGCTATTTCAAGTAGCTTTTGAGCTTATAGCTTATAGCTTTTAACATTTTCTTCCATTTTTAACCTTTATTTTTATTTTATTATTTTTTAAACAAATGACCACTAAACCCAAGTTATCAAAGTAACTGCCAATTTATTTTTCTTTTCCGTTTTGCTGAAAAGCCAAGCACTTTTTTTTTCCTTTTATATATAGATCCTCTTACATTCTATTAGTTTATATATTATTTATAATTTCAAATAAAACTATATAATTTTCAAAAAAATAAAAAGATATATCATATAAAAGTTTTTTAATATATATATATTATATCAAAGTTAAAATGTTTAATTACACAAAAATCACAATTTAATTTATATACAACATTTACCATTTTAAAGATGAAATTAATTAAAATATTTAAAAATAAATATATTAAGTAAAACTGTTTATAAACAAAATAATAAATAAAATAGATATGTACTATTATGTCATTTTATATTTATCAGCCACTTCAACAACTAATTTTACCAAACACATTAATTTTAATAAGCGAGCTTTTTCAGCTATAAGCTATCAGCTAGCTTATAGCTTATTTTTACCAAACACACCCTTAATATATGAAGTAGTTGGTGGTGTTTTTTGTGATTGAAATGTATGACTCAATAAGAGTAATATTTAACTCATGAAAATTTGAGAAAATCAATTGTGTGTGATTTATATTGGGTTTGTTTGTTTCAGCTTTAAAAAAAATAGATTTTTGGTTAAAAGAATCTAGGGATTATAAAAATAAATTTGAAGCTATTTATGTTTGTTTACTATCATAAAAATCATTTTTTTTTAAGATTTAAAGCTTCTTCAAAAAAATGATTTAAAGCTTTTACACTTGAGTTCCTTGTTTTTAGAAAAAAATATTTAAAAACACCCATTATATTTTATTAATATATATTGAACAAAGTTTAATGGCAAAAAATGTCATTTTCATCAAATGTAAGGTGTTTTATATTCACTAAAAAATGTTGGGTGTTTTTTATTTATTTAGAAACTTTGAGTTCAATAATTTGTGACATTTTATAAGTGTATTTTTTTTTTAATGTTGAGCCACCCGATTATATCCAATTTAACACAAATAATTTGTTTTATAGATACCGAGCTATATAATCGAGTCATACGGTTCAACCAGTGATCCAGTGGTTCGACCAATGACTCACTGACCCACTACCTTTACCAGGTTGATGACTGAGCCGGTTTTTAAAAATATGCTTGTATATCCATATTATTATTATGATAAAGAAAATTCAAAGACAAGTCAACATTATGTTTATTACGGACAAAAAACAAAAACGAGAAATTTTGGGTGGACGAAAACATCGTAATTTTAATTTTAGGGACTAAAATCATATTTTGTAATATTTTTACATAAGACAAACTTATTTAAACTTATTTTTACATAAAAGTTAAATTCTTAATTTTAATTTAGGTTCAAAATCAAATTATTGACTACGAGTACCCAAATTTGATGTCTAATTTGAATTTTTTTTTTATATGTTTATTTTATTCCAAACTAGCGTCAAGATGGGCACGTCTGCTTTTATTGGCAACAAACAATAAAATGGCAAAAAAATAATGAATGAAGGGAAAATTGGAAGAAAAAATGTTACACCAAAACACAATATCTTTATATTAGGTCAAAATAAGATTTTGCTTAGTGTCCAATATTATTTCTATTGTTGCGAGTTGTTTCTCCTATTGTTGTGGATTGTTCCTATTTTAATGAGATTTACTTAGTTTTTTAACTGATTAATAAAATAAAAATGATAAAATAGTTTAAAATGAAGGGATAAAATTGAAAAGGAAAAACTTAGCCTAAAAATTACATGTATTCCCTTTATATATTGGTATTTGGTATAGATGATTGATGATCTTTATGGTTGCATTTGCGGTTTCTAATTTAGAATTTGTTATTGGTTCTTTAGTCAAGGGGTTAGGGATTGTGCTGCTGAAGCGGGAACATGTGTTTGTTCTTTTTTTTTTTAACTAAAACTTGTGTTATTTGTTCAAATAAAAAAATTGGACCAGATATAATTTAGGATTAATTGAACTTTTGGTCCCCTAACTTATTTGTTGTTTTCATTTTGGTCCTATAACTCTAAATTTTTCTCGTTTGGTCCCTCAAATATACATCCGTCAGTCAAATTGATCATCTCCGTTAGTTTTTTAAAGCCTAATATTTCAGATATGATTTCAGCCATTAGATTGCATGACCATTGTATGTAATGGTGAACCACCAACACCAAATTTCTTTATTTTTCTTCATCTTCTCCCCTTTCTTCTCTTATCCTTTCTCTTCCTCTTCTCTCTTCTTGATGCAAATATTTTTTTTTTTTATATAAGGGACAAATTGAAAACTCTTTCCTTTATTCTATTCTTCATGTGCTGCTGTTGTGCGACTTCTTCTTTTTTCTTGAACACCACTGCCCAACAATTTTAGCCACCACAACTTCACCATCAGACCTCCTTCCACCACATCACATCCACCATTGAAATCTTCTCTTCCTCCTCTTCAAAAACCACACATTTATTTTATAGATTGGTTAGATTTGAAAAACCCCAATCATCACCTTCTCTCTTAATTTCTTGTCACTATGATCCTCTTTTTGAGAAACTAAACCAGCCATTTTCGTCTCCATAACAACCTCAACAAAACCCCTAAACTTACTTCTTGATTATAGTATACTTGCCGGCGACCACCACGCTGGAGTTCTCAGCAGTTGCGCCGGAGTTCCTGCAGCCGTGTCGGAAAACTCAATTGCATTAATTTCCGAGATTCGATTGACAATATTGAGGGTTTGTGAGATTAAGCTTCTGTGAGAGGTTCGTTAAGATTGTTTGTGAGGATTCTTTCTGTGAGAGGTTCGATCTGAAGAACTGAGAAGATCAGCAGAACCCATGAGTTGAATGATTTTCCTTGTATGCAAACATGGTATTTTGATTTTTCCTTTCGCAATGATGATACTGAATGCAGCGTGAGAATGATTTGATGGATTTCTATTGAAGATTATGTGAAGATTATGTTGGATTAATGATGGATTTTTTATGTTGGATTAATGACGGATTTTTTATGTTGGATTATGTTTGTTTTGTTAATTTGATGAATGTACGAAGATATTGATGAAGATGAGCATGGAAGAAGATGAAGAAATGTTAATAAAATTAGATGTTGTTGGTGCACCGTTAGATACAATAGACCTTTATAATCTAGCCGTTCCATTTTTGAAAAAAAGATCAAAGGGCTGAAATTAAAAATGTAATAAGGTCTACGGTGGACCACTACAATGTTGGTCCACCTAATACATTTGGGGTTAAAGTTAACTGACATGGATCAATTTGACTGACGGAGGTATATTTGAGGGACCAAACGAGAAAAATTTAGAGTTATGGGACCAAAATGAAAACAACAAATAAGTTAGGGGACCAAAGGTTCAATTAAGCCTATAATTTAAGTGTCAATGTATTATTAATTTAATGTTGAACGTGTGAGTAATTTAATTTATGTTACGATTCTACGTTATTTGATGAAGTTCATCTACTTTACTTTTTCATGTATGTGAGTATATATGATATATATCTTTAAAGATATTACGATGATTGAGGCCTCGTTTGCTTTGAGCTTATTTTGAGCTTATGAAAAATAGTTTATGTAAATAAATAAGCTTTTATTTTAATTTATAAGCTCTCACTAACGAAAATTGAATCTTCATAAACTGTTTTTTCATAAACTACCTTAAAAACTTATAAATAATACATAAAAACTTATTTATTTGCATAAGCTGTTTTATATAAGCTCTAAAATAAGCTAATTCAAACGGACCCTGAGTCTTTTTAAATATGAATTGTGGACTAAGGGATTGAGAAAATTCTAAAAAAAGTTTTGAATAAAGCATCCATTCAAGATAGCCTGGTTGGTTTTTAAAAATGATTATATTTGTCAATTAATTCAAGCAATTGTTAATCAATTCCCAGTAATATTAGATATTGTAGTGGATATTTTTTAGCAAAATTTAAGTTGTTTGCTTTTTAGGTTGTTCCATATCAACAAAACTTATAAATTTAGTTATTTATTGAAACTATGGCTTTGTAAGTTTTAAGAAATTAGTCGACGATGTTATCTTAGGTTGTTAATTGTGATGCTTCTTAGATTATTTGTCTGCTATACTATGGGGTGTCTGTTTTCATGTAACCCTACTGGTGTTGATATACATTAACGAATTTGCATTTTATTTAAATTTTTTGAATTTGCAACTTAAACTTTTTATTTTCACTTTGACATTTTTGAGTTCTTTGTTTCAAGTTGTGCCACTATGTATAGACTAAACAATTCTAATGATATGGTTATGAGAGACACCATTATTTTTGTTGGTTTTAGGCACAGAAAATCTCAGGGCCGACTTTGAGCGCGGCATATTTATTTATTTAATTTCAAATGTTTTTAAACATGAAAACACATGAGTATAAATATGATCTCTATCATTCTGATTGATATGATCTTCCGCCATTTGATCATGGATTATTAACACACAAAAAAAAAATACATTGTCAAAAATATTTGTTAAACTCAAATTAAATAGGATAGCATTGTTCGGTCAAGACTAATAAAAACAAATGTATTAACCAATCATACAAAATAAGTATTTGAGCACGAAAACAAACATTCAATAAAGATAACTCATAAATAAAATGTAATAACAATTGGGGGTGGGGGTAAGAGATTTGAGGAGTTAAAAGTTCACGATTTCTGCCAAAGAGAAAACTAATATAACAATTAAAATGTCATTTAGAAAACAATTTAAGAACAATGTTGATATTCTTAGTATAACACTAAAAATGAACTCAATCTTTATAAAACAAAGTGACAATCATGGCAAAGACCAATGGTGTGTTTGGTTGTGAAGAAAAAGTGTAAAGAGAGACAAGGTGAGAAATAGTATTATTTGTTTCAAAAATACATGTCATACTCAATCACTTCATACATGTCAATAGACAATTTTGATCATTAATATTTTTCATTATCTAAAGCAAAAAATTATAAAATTTAATATTTTAAAAGTATTTATCGAGACAAATCAAACAACATCTTACGTGTTGACATTTCTATTTATATATCAGTTAAAAAGTATAATCAAAATAAATCATGTAAACAGTGCACATTATAAAAATGCGACAAGTTTGAAATGAAAGAAATAAAAAATATAGTAGATTAGATTAGATGATATTGTTTCCATTATTCCTGTTCGTTGAAAAAAATTATTTAGCTTTTTTTGTTGGTATTTTTCCAATAAAAATGTTCATAAAATTATTCCTAATTTACCAAACAAACTAAAGTATATAGAAAAAGAATCATAAAGTTACCAAACACCAAATCCCTACATTCCAGTCCACCACTCTCCTCTAATGGGATAAGGTTACAAAACAAATCATAAAAATCAACTTCTTCTTACTTGGTTACACTCCACTCTCTTCTAATGGCTACATCTCTTTCTTCTTCCATTCACATCTCATTTCTTGACCCCAAAACAACACGAACAAGGTTCATATTCCCTCCCACTACTACGCTAAAATCTCGCAGAAGGTTTCTCATCGCTTCTTCCAAATCCAATTCAGATTCTGAAACCACCCCACCAAACAATAACAAAAAAAACTCATCTTTATCCGACCAACTTGCTTCTCTCGCAAACACAACGTTATCCACTGTCCCAGAAAACCAACCAAAAGTGTTGTCAAAGCCAAAACCCACATGGGTCAATCCCACTAAGGCAAAGCGTCCTGTTTTGTCTCACCAGAGACATCAACGTTCTTCTGCTTCGTATAATCCACAGTTAAGAGAGTTTCAACGGTTTGCTCAGAGATTGAATAACTGTGATGTCTCTTCTGATGAAGAATTTATGGCTTGTTTGGAAGAAATTCCGAGTTCGCTTACGAGGGAAAATGCTCTGTTGGTGCTTAATAGTTTGAAGCCATGGCAGAAGACACATATGTTTTTCAATTGGATTAAGACCCAGAATTTGCTTCCTATGGAAACTATATTCTATAATGTTACAATGAAGTCTTTGAGGTTTGGGAGACAGTTTGGGATTATAGAAGAGCTTGCACACCAGATGATTGAGAGTGGGGTTGAATTGGATAACATTACTTATTCTACTCTTATAACTTGTGCTAAGAAGTGTAATCTTTTTGATAAAGCTGTGTATTGGTTCGAGAGGATGTACAAGACTGGATTGATGCCGGATGAGGTAACTTTCTCAGCTATTTTAGATGTTTATGCTAGGTTAGGTAAGGTTGAAGAGGTTGTTCATTTGTTTGAGAGAGGGAGAGCAACTGGGTGGAAGCCTGATCCAATCACGTTTTCCGTGTTGGGGAAGATGTTTGGGGAGGCTGGGGATTATGATGGGATTAGATATGTTTTGCAGGAGATGAAATCTTTAGGGGTGCAACCTAATTTAGTTGTGTATAATACCTTGTTGGAAGCAATGGGAAAGGCAGGGAAGCCGGGGTTTGCGAGGAGTTTGTTTGAGGAAATGATTGACTCGGGGATTGCCCCGAATGAGAAGACTCTAACTGCGGTTATTAAGATATATGGAAAGGCAAGGTGGTCTAAAAATGCTTTGGAATTGTGGAAAAGGATGAAGGAGAACGGTTGGCCTATGGATTTTATATTGTATAATACATTGTTGAGTATGTGTGCAGATGGTGGATTAGTTGAAGAAGCTGAAACTTTGTTCAGGGATATGAAACAATCTAAGCATTGCAAGCCAGATAGTTGGAGTTACACGGCTATGCTCAACATATATGGGAGTGCAGGAAATGTGGACAAGGCAATGAAATTGTTTGAAGAAATGTCTAAGTTTTATATTGAACTCAATGTGATGGGGTGCACTTGTTTGATTCAGTGCTTGGGAAAGGCCATGGAAATTGATGATTTGGTCAAAGTTTTTAACATTTCAGTTGAGAGAGGAGTTAAGACAGATGATAGGCTATGTGGTTGTTTGCTATCTGTTGTGTCTCTTTCTCAGGGTAGCAAGGATCAGGAAAAAGTCCTTGCTTGTTTGCAACGAGCTAACCCAAAATTGGCTGCATTCATTCAACTAATTGTAGAAGAGGAAACTAGTTTTGAGACTGTCAAAGAAGAGTTTAAGGTTATCATGAGTAATGCAGTGGTTGAGGTGAGAAGACCCTTCTGTAACTGCTTGATTGACATATGTAGAAACAAAGATCTCCTAGAGAGAGCCCACGAGTTGCTCTACCTAGGGACTTTATATGGATTCTACCCAAGTTTGCACAACAAAACACAATATGAATGGTGTTTAGATGTTCGAACATTGTCAGTTGGGGCAGCTCTAACTGCACTTGAAGAGTGGATGATTACACTCACCAAAATTGTTAAGCGGGAGGAGGCATTACCAGACTTATTTCTAGCACAAACAGGTAAAGGTGCTCATAAGTTTGCACACGGACTCAATATTTCTTTTGCATCTCATTTGAGAAAGTTGGCTGCTCCATTTAGGCAAAGTGAAGATAAAGCTGGTTGTTTTATTGCAACAAAAGAGGATTTAGTCTCTTGGGTGCAATCAAACTCTCCGTCGGCATCTATTGCAACATAACATTTTGGAAAAGTTCAATCATCTTTTTTCCTATGATTAATACATATCAGTGATATTTGAAAGTCTATTTTATCACTCGAAATGTCAAGATGTGGGTAGTTGAAGACAGAGAAGATGGGATATACTATTTTCTTCATTTATTAGAATGTAACACACCCTAAAATTTTGTATTGCTTTTTTTTTCTCTCTTTATTTTGTCTCGCATCTTTCAAGGATTGTTTTTATAGATTGCATCTTTCAAGGATTGTTTTTATAGATTGCATCTTTCAAGTTTTGGTAGAGGTCTGGATGCTGGAAAGATTTCAAAATGAAAATAGTTGGGTGTTTAATGATGTAACGGTAACAAACTGTTGTGCTTATTTTGCGCCATTAGTCAATCTCACTGTCTCAATGTTGTATATTAGTACAGTTTAAGTTGTTGACATTACAAAAGGTGAAATCTTCAATATAATTGTATTTCATATTTGCCTCCACATTACCTTTTATTATTGCATAGCAGGTTCTTATTTAGATGATGCACTTTCTGTAGCTAACTGTATATCAAATGGTTGGTTATAAACATGAATGTTTGAACTGGAGTCAAAGTCTCCTTGTTTAGAGAAAAGCTGACGATAGCTTTAAATTTTGATTCATTTAAGAGATTCTCTCAAGTCAAACAAGTGATGTACTTTGGCATTGTGATTGTGAACTAGAGGTTTCGCCTATTGACCTGAAGACATCAATTATGCAATGTGATTTATTTTTCTAGAGGTGTGCAGCAAACTGAAATTATGTTTACGAATTTCAATGAATAACCCATAACTTTAGTAGTGTCACTCAATTTAATGTTTGCAATGCTTATAACAGATTTGGCTCTTCGAAAGTGAATAGTTAGTAAAGTGAGGAAATCAAAAAGTTGATATTGTGACGGTCCATGCTTTGTTATTCATGTTCATATAATATTAATCAGTGATTTATTTATCAATAGTTGATATTACTGCCTTACTCTTTAAGTGAATTGATCACTTTTAGAAAAGTTTTGTCTGCTTATAATCATATGTTTTTTGTGTTAGTATTTCAATATTTTATATAAATTGGATGATTTGTTTTTCATATTCATGTTTTCTATGTAACTATCCATAATTTATCATTCATGTTCGTATAACATCAACCAATGATTTATTTATCAATAGTTGATATTACATGCTCTCTAAAATTGATCTAAAGTGAATTGATCACTTTAAAAAAGTTGTCCTCTTATAACCATATGTTTCTTTGTGTTATTATTTCAACATATTTATTTATAGAAGGGGTCTAACTTGGATGATTACTGTATATCAAAATAGAATTGTACTCTAAAGTGTGTTTAAAATTATAACAATATATAGTTTCTTTTTTAATTGAATTGATAAATATAGTTTCTCTTTGAAGGAATGATGAGAATATACAGTTGAAATATCGACTAATGGTTATAATTATATGTTGTATTTAAATAAAAAGTGACAAATTCGACATGTATATATTACTATAAGATCTAGTTGATTATTTAAGCAAATTGTTTTTTTTAGCAAAGGCAAGATTAATTCATTTCATTAATAATAAACAGATACAGATGGTCAGGTACATCATAAAAAAGGTAGGGGCTAGGATGAGATAAAGAAGCTCTAGCTATATTATGAGCTACCCTATTTATTTGCCTCGTAACATAGTACAGAGAATTAGATGATAATAAAGTCTTACATCTAGTGATTATATCTCCAAACTCCTATTTAAGCAAATTGTTAAGACAAAAAAGATCCAAATTCCCATACAAGATGGGGTATTTGCTTTCATGTGTATTAATTTAGTAAATAGTACTCTCTGATCCTATATATAAGAAAAATTTCAAAAAAAGCTTTGATCCTATTTATAAGAAAATATCATAACTTTTTAGGTATAATTATTGCTTAAAAGACTTTTCTACCCCTTATCTAATGTTGTCTTTTTAATATTAGTGGGAATGTATTTAATGTTTCACAATTTTTTATGAAGGTATATTTGTAAAAATATTCAAAAAATTATACTAATTAATGACTGCATTGGTTTTAGATTTTTTTGGTTTTTCTTCTTATAATAAGGACCGGAGAGAGTACTTATTTGTCTTGCCCTTTAAAAAGGACAATGACAGGACATGTACAACTACTAACAATCAATGTGTGGTTCCGTTATGTTTTAGTGCAAAAAGGGTATTTCATTGTGCAATTTTTAGTTTGATTTGATTTTTCATCCTTCTAGTTTAGAATCATGTTAATTTGCCGAGTCAAGATCCTCTCCATTTTGAATCTCCTAACTCTAATTTGCTACGGTGGAAATCCACCCCCAGCTACAGATTGTCATATTTCTGACTAAGAACAGCTCCAGTTAAATCAGTACACTTGTATCCCCACCAATATACACCAACATTTTACTTGGCTCAGCCAAAGGAAGAAAGAAAGAAAAAATTTAAAAAAATAGAAAGGACCTTCGCTGTGCAAAATTTCTATCATTTTTCATCTCTATAATAACTGCAAAAAAGATGGAGGGGTGCAGAAATGGTGAACGGAAAAAGAAACAGTTTAAAAGACTGCACTTTCTTTTCCACGCCTAAAGAAAATTTCCATAAGCCTGTTTGCGATGTCTAAGGAAGAGTTGTAACAGTTGCCTCTTGCCATTAAAATTTGAGATTCCACGAAGTTAACTTTTTTGTTGCAGCACCAGGAAAATACCCAGATCCATGAAAAATGGATCAGCTGTGAAGCTATGACATCATCTTTAGGGCAATCTCAGGTGGAAAAATTGTTGTCACATGTATAGAGCCAACAGAAAGTTGAACGCCTCACAGATATTTCCCTGACGATTTCCAGATTCTTCCTTCAAGTGATATCACCATAACAGTAACATCATCATGATACTTCCTCCGATCTCCTTGCGGGATATCCAGCAATTCATGAAAATCCATTCCTGCAACAATTGAGTCTGTTATATCATCACTCTTACTTAATTCTCTAATTGAGTTCTATAGACACGGTAATTGACAGCCTAAAACATTATCTATAAATGAAATGAAAACAACGTTTTGCTTGAACGATTTTCTTCACTATCCCCATCCTAAGACAGAATGAAAAGTTAGAAACATTATAAAACATGTTCTCCAATTTACAAAAACCAAACAAACCCATGAATATAAATGCAGAGGAACACAACAACCATCCCAAGTTAAAAACTGCCATCTCAGTCAAACTCAGGCAAAATGAAACGTGAAAAACATTATAAAATATTTTTTCTCCAATTAAAAGAACCAAACAAACCAATGGATACAAATGCAGACAAACACAACAACCATCTCAAGTTAACACTGTCACCTCAGCAAAACTCTAGAATCAAAAGACAACACATACAAAAAAGAAAACAAGGGTGAGTTTTGCAATAATCAAGAATCGACTTTATACAAACCCAGATTTAAGAAATAATCTAGAAATCCTATGAAGTGATAGAAATTTTATGAAAGAGTTAAATATACAAATATGTAAGAACTGTCTTTTAAAGAAAGGAACCGATATAGTAGCTAGTACTCAGATGCTACAAATAATCAAAGCGCTGGACCAGAAGCTCAAGGGAATGGAAAACATAGACTTATAAAATACTATCTAATTCTAAAAAGACAACATATTTCTTTGAGGCTCTGAGGCACACATTTTAATAGAAAAAAAGGCCACAGGGACAAGAGCTTCACCATCAGTTTATTCTTTCACTGTGCGATCTTTGTATAAAGTATAAACAAACACGTCCAAAATTTAACAATCCAAAATTTGGCACAACGATACAGAGCAGAACAAACGCTTTTAATTCATTTATAAAGAAAATCTAATTAATATTCCATCCACCTGTACCATTCAGCAAATTGTGTATGTCTAACAAGACCGTAAAACAAAAGATACAAAAGGTGAGAAGATCCAACTTACCAGCTTTCTTGGCTGCACGGAGGAGCAGCTCTTCAATTAAATGTTGGGCAGGATCTCCGTCTGGAAACTTTTCCATGAAGCTCTCAACTTGAGAAACAACTTCTTCATTGTTTAGATATTGATACAAACCATCAGATGAGAGGATCAGGAACTGATCCCTTGGGCATAATCTATGGTGACGTACTGAAGGGAAGCAGGATATGTATGGGGCAGTTCCAATATATTCATTACGAAACATTTCCAGTACTGCATCATTCAACTTCGGCTACAGAAAAATAAGTATATTCCATCATGTTAGACTAGATTTGTGTAAAATTAAAATATGTAATAAATTGACACTGTGTAGCTTATATCTATTCAGTTCATCGTATATTATTACTTGTTACAACATCTGAAGAATAATTTCATATGATTATGAAGTCATGACAGGTTTTTCAATTTCCCTCTTTCAATTCTGACTGAGAATGCAAGAGGTTTAGACATTGTGACAGATATTGCTATTTGTTATAATAAAACTAATATTTTTAACATGAATATCTTCCATATGAAACTCAATATTAGAAAACACAAAATGTTCATGAACAATAAGATTTACAGAGCTATGAACATAAATAGTTAAATAAATAACATCAACGTATCTATTTGTTCACCGCTTGTCACATTTTCTTAAATAACCGTTTATTTGCATATAGGCACTTACAGTGTGTGTACAATGCAGCTGTCAATCCCGGACGGCTGCATGTAGTGGCCAACCCCAAAACCGACAGAGGTATAGCACATTGCGGGATGATCACTCTTCTAATATATATAATAAATATACAAGTAATTATTTTACTATTAATTTAGTATTAATTTATATTACAATTTTTATTTTGCAATTCAATTATACTAAATAATACTATACAACAACAACAACCAAGCCTTATCCCACTAAGTGGGGATACTAAATAATACTATATTATATTTATTTGATTAGGTTACTGTTATTTTATTATTTGTTTATTATTAACTGCTATTCATTTCCGTAGGGATACTAAATAATACTATATTATATATATTTAATTAGGTTACTTTAATATTTTATTATTTGTTTATTATTAACTACTATTCATTTTCGTAAAAGCCTAAGGTACTCAAGGCTCAACTTTTTTTATGATTCCTTTTAAAGATGTATTTTTCTGTAGGTTGGGCCTTGGCAGTCCAGATGAATTCTTCTTCCTTAGCCTAGTAGACCTAACAGAAGTGGTATGTAAGACATTGGGCCGCACACAACTAGTACTTGCGGAGCTGCAAAAATTGCAGGAATAGGGAGAGGCAGTTGGTGTGGGCTTGTTCTGAGATTGAGACAGAAGCTTCAAGCCTGAAAATGCAGATTTTGTGGTCTCTCTTTGTGGCCAGAAAACCCAAATTTGGTCGGACATCGTGACAGAGTCCTTTCTATTTTGATTTTTCATTCCTTTTCTCTGGTTTGGCCCAGAAGCACTGCAGCACACGCAATCTGTTTAGCGTGGTGACACCTGCCGCTCCAGCTGCAGCACTATATTGTGATGCAGGGAGCTTTGCTGCGGTCACCACCCGCTCCGTGTCGCTCTGTCGTGATAGCAGTGGCGCCGCTATTAGACCAGGTGTACGTTTTATTTAAAATAAAAAAATGTTTCAGTGTAAGCAAGATGAGTAATAAACCTTTATTCCCATCAAACAGATAATCAACACAAACTCGGAACTATTATCCCGCCGTGCATGAAGTCATGAACAACACTACTATAGAAATCGGTATGTTATTTCTATCTGAAGGAAGGAGAGATGGTTCGGAAGCATGTTGTTTAAAATTTATAAATTTAGTAAAAGAAAAAGCATAGCATCAATAAATAATGTATTTTCAAATATACCCGTTTCAAAGATCCTGCCCCAAATGCTCTGGTGACCTTAAGACGACCTTTAACTCTATCGTTGACTATACAACGGGGATCATCAGGATGCTCATTCTTAATTCTAATGATTTCCTGCAAAAAAAATAAAAATAAAAAATAAGCTGCATTTTTTAGACATCTGAAGTAAGCAATTCACAACATGACAGGAGAAAAAGAAAATATGACTAATAACCACAACTACAAATAAAACTAAAAATTGTAACTTCTGAGATTCATTTATTTCAGAACAAAATCAGTGAAGCTAATTACTTAGCCTCTTGAATCTATCACTACTACAAAGTACTCCAACTCAATACTGCATGTTACTAAATCACAAACTTCATCTGTAGCTTAGTATAAAGTAGTATGCTAGATTAAATTAAATGAAAGAAACAACGGCATCCTTCTGAGGAATACAATGCACTTAAGGAGAAGTACACAAATGTCATGCATACACGAACTCAATAATGGACAAACATACAATGAATGACATGGACACAAGCAAACTCAAGAAGTTAAACCAGACTGCAATAGGTATAGTAAGGAAAATTTGACCTGTAGCTTAAAACCTAACTCAACAACAGTGAAGTAAGAAAGCATTTCAGTTCATCAAAAGGCCTACTCATTCAAAATTAAGCTTACTTCTTTAATGCTGGTGCTGTGGTCAGTAGACAGCTGCAATGCCGCCAACCTCATTTCTTGAGCAGGGCCCCCCTTCATTGCACCTTCAGTTTGAGTTCCATCTAAAGCAAAGGACTCTTCAACTATGCTCTCACTGCTGGAACCAACATGAACATCTCCCTTGCTTGCAGATTCCACATTGGAGGTACCCTCATCCTCCTTGGGCTCATAATGCGCTACAATTGCACGACTATCCCCAACATTCATAACATACACATCCTCATCCCTCATCAAAACAACCAACAGACATGAACCCATCAAAGCAAGTTCAGGATTTGTATCCAGAAGCTTATCCGTCATATCCAAATACGCAAGCTCGGTCACTTGAAGCGCCCGTGACATTGCATTCAAAACCAAATCATGATCAACCGGACCCAATTTCCGCCTCCTCCCACCACCGCTGCCAGTACCAGAAGCAGAAGGCTTGTTCTCCGCCTCAGACTTTTCTTCCTTCTCTTCCTGACTACCCAAATTCCACGGTAACAATTTCCTACCATTTCCCTCCTTATGCTTCGACAAACCATCACCCTCCTTATGCTTTGACAAACCGTTCTTCAGTCTGGACAGCAACAACCACCGTCTACTACCTGCCGAACCTGCATTGGCATTGCTAACACTAAGTGCATCGTCAACTGAAAACGCAAACCTATCAGACCCAGAAAGATCAAGTCCATCTTCAGGATCTTCTGCCAAAAACTCCCACAACCTACGCCGTTTACTCTCCGTTCCCACAGCCGGTCCAATTTCAGTCTGTTGTACCATATTCACCAAACCAGAACCTGAATTTTCTCCCTCCTTTTCCACCTCAACAGGGTTATGACTCTCCATTGGTTCATCAAGTTCCCAAAACAAACCCTGAAGCTCATTATGAACATTACGGTACATATGCCCCATCAAAAACTCCGGAGCATCCGGTCCATTAAAACCATCGTAAATCCCAACAAACAACCACCCCTGCTCCTCTGAAACCACCACATGAACCCGATCCTCCCCGGCTTTCCCTAACGCCCACTGCACATTACTCTCGTTCTTCGCCTCCACTGCCTTCTCTTTCGCCGGAACCTCCTTCCTCCCAACAAAATTTAACACCGGCACCACCCAAGGCCGTTTCTTCTCCGACGAAACTTTCCGTTGAAACGCCTTCCTAAACCCCGACACACCTTTCTTCCTTCCATACATCCCCCCTAACGGCGCCGAGAATGGAACATCTCTCCCACCGGCTACACCACCGGAATCCCCACCGGCGCCTCCGTTAATCGGGCCGGAGTGCGCACTCTCAATCGGACCGGAGAGAAAATAACCACTCCCTTCAAAAACCTCACCGCCTCGCGGAACAGGTTGAAGCGGGAGAGCACTAAACGACGACGTACTTTCAAAGCCATTTACAAAATTACCCTTACCGGTGACAAAATCGCCGCCAACACCTCCTCCGGCGATGGCGGAAGATTGTTCTTCCAACTGAATAACCGTTTTGGGAACAGAACTATTAGCACTAACAGAAGCACCAGAAATAGCTTTAAAAGCAGTTTCACGAAAATCGGGTCGGGTTCTAAGAAGCGATTCATGAGTGGGTGAAAACCGAAGAGAAGTAGATTCCGGTGAGAGAAAGCGATCGGAGTGAGTCGGAGAAAGAAACCTCGCCGAGGATCTAACGTAACAGAAAGAATGACCTAGGGTTTCATCTAATGGTTCATCAGTGAAAATAGTAACGTCTTGGTTATTTTTGTTCCGGTGTTGAACCGGTTCTAAACAAGAACACAACCTCGAAACTCCAGTTCCCATCACATTAGGGATGTAGTAATTTTCCGGTTCAGATGAACCCAACCGCCTAAGTCCAATCCGAAAGGGACTAACTAAGGGGAGGGAAGGAGGGAAGAAGAGTGAAGTAAGGGTCAACAAAAGAAATTTAAAAAGAAGAAAGAAAAAAAAAAGTAAAAAAAGAAAAGAGATGTGGAGAGAGAAAGTAAGTGAGTGAGAGGAGGAAAGTGAGAAGAAAAAGCAAAGGAGAGTGTTTTTCTTTAACTTTTATTTTTTGACTTGTGAGTTTTGATGTGTGAGAGAGAGTTGAAAAATTGTTGGTGTGTTTGTCTGTTTTGAAATTGTGTGAAGTTGTTGGGTTGGGTGTGTGTGTGTGATGAAATGAGTTGACGGTTACTTCTGGAAATGCGGTGGGTGTTTATATATAAGATCTATTGACACGTAGGATTCCACCTCATCCTTGTCTGTGTTTCTTTTGACTTTTTTTATTACACTTTTCAATGCCATCAATCTTTGCTGTACTAATTAATTAACGATACTTAATCATACCACTGGTTTTCAATACCAGATGTGGTTTTCTTTAAAATTTTCTCCCTCTCTTCAAATTATAAATTGCAAAAAACTCATTAATAATACTTCCTCCAGTCTTAAATATAAGAAAAATTTTAAAAACTTTTTCTCCTATTTATAAGAAAATGTCACAATTTTTAATGTGTAGTTATTGTTTAAAAGATTTTTCTACCCCTAATTTAATGTTTGTCTTTTTAATATTTGTGAATGTATTTAATGCTTCACAATTTTTTACGAGGGTATAGTTGTAAAAATATTAAAAAAAGTTATATTAATTAATGATTGTATTGGTTTTGATGTTTTTTAGTTTTTTTCTTATAATAAGGACCGGATGGAGTATTTCATAATTTGAGTTTGATTTTCGAGTCAAACAATTTTTTGATTGACTTTATTTATCTTTCAACTAAACTTATAATGTATGTGAAATAACGTAAACAACTTATAATTTGAGATGGAGATAGTATATTGTTAAAAAAAATTAAAAAAGATCTTGTTAACGAGTGCCTCCGAGACACTCTTTAAAAATCTTAAATTTACAAATTATTTCTTCAAAAGTCAAATATTACAAATTACAATGCATTGAATACACAGATTTTTATAAAAACTTACTATTAAAGATTATCAAAGAATACCACATAATCACTCGTTAACATTTTTCAATAAAAATTCTGATATAAGTTATAAATAAAAAGTAAAATGTATATAGTCTAAATTTGAATTAAATGCATTTGACATTTTACCTAGATTTAAAGTGGGAAATATTAAAGAGTATCATCAAGAAATAAATTAGTTCATGATACAAATATAAAAATAATATGTTAGAAAGTGGTGAATTTTAGGGACAGATGGAGAAATCAAGGCTTCAATACGCAATTGGTCCCTAAAAATATTGCAAAAAAAAGGTCCATGCAAAAATTTTTGTCTTTTAAAAAAGTCTCTGACAACTTTAGAGGTGATTTGGTAGTGTTTTGGCCACAAGTCACTTGCTAACTGTGCAACTTTTGCCACGTGGAGCTGACGTGGATTTTTATTTATTTAAAAAAACTGAAAAATATTTTCCAAATAAAAAATTAGAAATAAAAAAATCTGATAATATATTAAAAATTAAAAAAGCTGAAAATAAATTTCCAAAAAATTTCAGATTAATTAATTTTCAAAAATTAAAATTATATAATCTGGAAATTTTGGAAAAAATCTGATTTTAAATTTAAAAATCATAAAATAAATTTCCAGGAAAATTTTGATTATATAATTTTCAAAACTTCAAATTAAAATTAATTTTTTTGGAAAAAAATCTGAAAATAAATTATCGAAAATTTAAATTTAAATTTTCGAAAAAAAATCTGAAAATTATATATTAAAAAAATTTCAAAAATAATGACAATTACATTTTCGAAAATCATAAATTTTCAGATTATATAATTTTTTTAAAAATTAATTTTCATATTTTAATTTTAATTTTAAAAAAATAATATTCTAATTTAAAAAACCCGTAACTATATAATTTTTGAATTTTTTCATATTTAAAAAAAATAGAAAATTATATAATCGAAAAAAATTTGGAAATTTATTTTCAGATTTTTTATTTTCTAAAAAAAATCAGAATTAAAAAAATGATTTTTTAAATTTTTTATTACGTGGTCTGCCACGTGGGCAAAACCATGTCACTTCAGCGTTTTGGTTGGTCCAGAGACTTTTTTAAAAGACAGAAAATTTTTCAATGGCCTTTTTTAAAAAAAAATTGCATGAACCAAAAGTCAAACGAGTCATAATTGCAGGGACCAAATGCATATTTAAGCCAGATATATGCTATTTTTTAATAATAAATATTACATTTGTCCTTAAATATGTGACTCTTTTGAGAAAAACACATGAACTAAAAAAGGTGGTTGTTATATTAATTTTAGGGTTAATTATTTAAATTGACAATATAATATACGCGAAGTTTGAAAAAATGACTATGTAAAAATACACACAGATTTTTCATATTTTTGCAGATATAAAATCCAGAAAAGTGACATAGATATTGAATTTTTTCATGATTTTTTTGGGGATATGTTTAGGACGTTAAAATATGACTTTCAACTTAAAATTATAATTATAATTTTCTGACAATGAGTGGATTAATTATGAATTTTTAAGGCAACAGAAAATTAAAAAAGAAAACAATGAAAATCTCGATCTAGAAGTTGAATTTTGAATTGGTTTGCTGTAGACAGATCTATAAAAAAACATAAAGATGATCTGCAGAGTTTTGTAACATTCTGACTACGTCTAAATTTATTTTGATTTTTCAACCAAAATGTGAAAAGTTGTCATTTTGTTTCAGTAATCATATACTCAAGGATCAAATTTTGTTCCCGTATTTCGCTATCATAATTATAAAATCATAAGAACCTCCGCCACTAAATTTTGGAGTTTTTAAACGAGGGCAAATTAATTATGAATATTTGTTTCCCATAATTATGAATTTCTTAACATGTACCCTCAGGGCACTTGTTAAGAAGTCTATAAAGGAAGGTTTGTCTTGTAAATTATGCATTCAACACATTGAAAGTTTAAAAAGTAGCTTTTTCTACATGAAACTTATAAACTATTTCCATATTTAAATCCTTAATAAGTGCCCTTAGGGTACTTGTTAGCAAAACCTTTAATTTATCTCTCGTTTGAAAACTTCAAAATTTCATGGTGATGATTCTTATGATGAATCAACCATGCCTACAAAATTTGATAATGGATGAAAATACGTCTTATATCTAATATGTTCATTTTGTCGTGTAGGCATATTCTTAAAACATCATTTTATATATAAAAGTATAAAATTCGACTTCAGTAAATTCCCCATTTAGCCTCTCCGATTTCCTAACTAGTTTTCATGGGTAAAGCTTCCTCGTTCTCATCGTCGTCAATGAGCTTCAGTTCTAATCAAGTGCCAAAGTCAGTGAGGTTCACCTTGCAGGCTAGTTGTGACTTGAGACGTTTCTCTACGTCCTTCAAGCACAATGGTTCATCATTTACCGTTTCAAATCCTCTTTATACTTCTTTAATGATGCTAAGAAGCTTGAGCGACAAGCTTCTAGGTCTGTGTTAACCGTACCCACCACATCCTTAACCTTGTGGTAACATATTTTGAGATGCACGATTTGACGAGACGACACAGAATTTGGTTGAGGTGGGACATCCAATGATACAATTATACATAGAAGGGAAGTCGACCACCAGGAATAGGGCTTTGAGGGTCTTTCTGATGCAAGTCACTAAAAGCTCCACATACCTCCTCGATCGGGTAGAAGCTCTTTTAAATCCATGGAGGTTGCATCCATTGTAGGGCAGCAAGTCCTTCTTTGAGATAATGAAGGGGTAAAACAAACTGGTGTGCATGATGTCACATGAGCTCCATTGATCTATCAATACACGACGAACGTAAAAGTTTTCCATTACGACTCTAATCGGTAGGGGGCGTTTCTTCTTTTTGGGGATGTTGATTATGTTCCTTTCTGATGGGGAAATAATCTCCATAAGCTTTATTTAACAGAATTTCATGACGCTTCTTCAACCATATGAAAACCTACTAAAATGACATTAGCGACTGGGAAGCGTTCCCGCTTCCTGGTTGGTGGGTCAGTCACCGTATCTATGATTGGAAGACTCTCTCAAGTGGTAAACACTTCTCCAGTGAGACTCATCACCTTGAATATGTCTTTCAGGGGTTGAAGATACCTTCGGATATTGCGTACACGACTGGGATTTCTTTGGGGGGTCTCGTCTTTCAGATTCCTTTTCTTCTTTTGGAACATTTACATTATCAGCCCTTCTTTTAGGAGGGGAAGATATCTGTATTGGTTTACAGACCTTGTAACCGCCTCTGATATTGCGAACAAACCTTCTCAACTTCTCATTTTTTTTAAATCTTCAATAGCGTCCAATTTTGTGTTGCTTTTGTTTTTGTTTTTGGATTATCTCTATGTCACTATGCATGAACATATCTAAGTAATTCAAATTGGGGGTTGTTATCCCTTTTTTTTTCTTCTTTGAGAGGGTTACTTTTCGCCACTTACTTCATTTTATCATGAGTAGTCCACTTTCAAACAAAATATATTTTTGTTTCATTTAAAAATAGGTTTTGTTCCCACTAGAGGTGTAGGCAGTTCAAACAAAATCAAGAAAACTGAAAATCTAATCCGAACCAAACTGAAAAAGTAACTGACCTTGTCTAGTTCAGTTTAGAATCTAACCAAACCGATCTACTTTGGTTCGATTTATAGTTTTGGATTTTGAGATCCAAAGGACCGGTGAACCGAACCAATGTTAACCACACCCCTCAATTTACCAATATCATTCCCCACCCCACCTCACATTCTAAAGTCCATTATTTTTAATCCTTTCTCACTCATTTATTCATCGATTTATCTCATGATCAGTACAGAGACACTCATACCACCATCATATGTCTGCGGTTCCACAAAATGTAATCCTAGCCCTCAATTCAAGCTGTAATTGAATTGAAATTTTAGTTTGGATGTTTTTTTTAATTTGATGGCGAACTTAATTTCAGAATGTTTAAATTTCAAGATGTTATAATTTCAGTTTGTATGAATTTGTTATTTTGAGTATGTTTTGGTTGTAGGATGTTTTTTTGGAACTTTTGTGTTTAACGAATGATGGATGTATGAATTATGGATGATTGAAATATTTGAGTTTGATAAAGTTGTGTTTGATGAATGAGCCATGGATGTATGAAATATTTGAGTATTGTTAGTTATACAAAGTTGTTTGAAAAACAAAATATGGAATACACAAAGTTCAAAGAAATATTTGAGTATGAATTAAACAAAATATGAATTAAATACAAATTTACAAGAATATTAAGTATTTTAATCGCATTTTCAAACAAATCGATCAACCGAACCGATCTAAATTGAACCAATCTGTTTAGTTTGGTTTGATTACAATTTTTAAAAATGGTGAAAATCGAACCAAACCAATGAATTTAAAAATAGTGAAAATCGAACCAAACCGATGAAGATTTCATTGGTTCATATACTTGTTTGACTAAAACCGATTCAAACCGAACCGTTACATGTCTAGTTCACACTACCGTGTATATATTGATTTATTTTTGGCCAAATACCATTTGGGTCCTTTAAGTCACATGATTATAACAAGTTAGTCCTTTAAGTTTTTTTTGTTACAAATTGGTCCTTTAAGTCATAAAATATTTGCACCATTATCCTAATTTCATCAAACTTAATCAAAAATTGTTTATGTGGATGTTTAATGTTAAGTTGGTTTGTCCAAATTCATTGCTCTCAAAACTAGAGCTCATATATGTGTTATTTGTCTTGATTCAAAACAAAATTGACCGATTACTTGATTCATAATATTGTTGATCAAATATTTATATGTAAAATTAGGCTTGAAATTCAAAAACAAGAAGAAGAAAATGTGTATAAGTAATCATGTTTGATGTCATAAGCACTTTTGGACCTATCATCTTAATGTTAAATGGACTATAAGCATTTTTTAACGAAGTTGGATGAAAAGATGGATGACAATGTAAATATTTTATGATTTAAAGGACTAATTTGTAACAAAAAATAACTTAAAGGACCAATTGGTAACAAAAAAAACTTAAAGGACTAATCTGTTATAAACATATAACTTAAAAGACCGCGGGAGGTATTTCACCTTTATTTTTTAAATAAATATTTATCGGATACGTTACTATCTTTCCCCGCTATTCAATTTTTTTTTTTAGATCTACCAATTTTTTTTGTATTCACTGTAATCTACATTTAGTTTTAAAAACTGCTTGGATGAAAATATCGTGATCGTTTACGAGAGCAGCACATAATCTGTCGGAAAAACTTTGTAGACAATTTTACAATACAACTGAGAACTGACAAGGATTATTTCAAACTACCTATTAAAAAAAGTTTATTTCAAACTAATTATACGTTACCACGTGTAATATATCTTCCTGCTGTTCGTGTTTAGATATTTTTATGAGATATAGTTTTTTATGGAAAATATCTAGATCGAACAAAAATGATTGTAATAAATATTAATTTAAAATTGAATTTAAATATGTACCTCTATCCCTGTCGCTGGATTACAAACTATATATGTATATTGTGACAAGAATTTCTAAATAATTTCATATTTATAATGCAAAGTGAGAAAATAAAGAAGTTATAGAGATCAGTTGTGATATTGGTGCGAGATTGTTTTGCTTTTTGGTTTTGTTATAATATTTTTTTATTCAGATTGACAAATTAGTTTTGATAGAGTACATACTCAATCAATGATTTTGTATTATCAACATTATAAATTTGGTGGGTTAAATATTCTGAACACTTGGATATATTCATGCGTGTAGGTTTTGTGTATTATTGTTTTAAGCTATTATGATTGATGTTATGAGTTGTTGCATATTTATTCTTTTTTGTTTTTAATGAATATGTATTGTATCAATGTACTTTATTAATTTGAATGAAAAAATGAATATCATTTAGTTTCAGTAAAAAGAAATGTTGTGGTCACCTATTGAAATTTTAAATATGTGAAAGGTATGAATATTATTTTGACTATTTTCCTTTCTCAATATTATAGATGAATAATTTATCAAAAATATTTAGAGCTTGTTTGGCCAAGCTTTTTTGGGCTTCTCTTCTCCTTATAAGGAGAAAGTAGGGCCAAACACATTTCTAACAAAGCTATTTACCCAAAAAAAAGTAGTTTTTGTTCAATGTACAAAATTGAATAGAATGAGCTTCTATGAGAAGCTATAGAAATGAACTTTTGAAAAAAAAAATTCGGAGCTTCTGTGCATTGGACCGCACTTCGAAACCTGCTAGACACTATTTTTAATATTTTTTCATTTTTTATTTGCATATATATATATATATATATAGATTTATTTTCGCGGGACATGCTCTTATTCATCTTAACTGTTCCCGCATTTTCTCTTCAACCTAGCCACCGCTGCTGTCAGTTTTTTCATATCTGCAGGTACTCTTTTTCACTTCATCTATTTTATTTTTTTATTTTTTCGATTTTGTTGAATCATGTTATCAAATCAATACTCTGTGCACTTTGGTTTTCTTTTTTTGTTTCTTATTCAATCAATACTATAATTTTTTATGCTTTTGTTATTGCAACTTGCATGTTTCTTAATTCATGTCTGACATATGTTTACTATATATGATATATGACTCAAAATCAACCAAATCAAAGTCAAAGTAAAACAACCTATCAACCTCATAAGCATGTATATTATGAATATTTAATACGACTAAAGGGCAATATATATATATATTCAACACGTCAACCAGAAGTGTACAAAAGTTATATTAATAAATACGGATATTTTTTGGATTAGATGTGTTTCGATGTCAGACATATGTCGGTATTCGACACGTCGGTATTCGATACCAGCATATATAATTACATTAAATTATATTATTTTATAAAATTATTATTAGTTTTGACGTATTTGTGTCCGTGTTGTGTTCGGTGTCCGTGTTTATGTATGTATGTTAACAATTGTTCTTGTTAAAGGATTTAAAAAACATAGTTTTATAATGAAAATAATATTTTTTGTACACTTTTAAAGAGGTGGTTAAACACGTCTCAATAAAATATTAATAAACTTGATTTCTTAACATTAGCATTTTCCTATATACAATAGCACCAAGATCGAAATTTCTAAGAAATTTTCGTCAGAAAAAAAAGGGTTTAAAGAAACAAAAACCTTATTCTTCCTTATACGCTGAGTTTATTTAAACTGCTTTCTTGCTTAGAAAAAATAGTTATTAATATATATATATATATATATATATATATAAACATGTTTGCTTACATATTTACGATTCATAAATATGCACAAGTTTCTAATATAATGCATTGTTGCAGTTTATGGCTTCTAAAGAAAGCCTTCCAAATAATTCTGAAAACTTAGGAAAAGCAAAGTGGGATACATTTAGTACCAAAATGTTACTTGACATTTGTATGGTTGAGATTCGTAAATGTGGAAAACCAGGAATTGCTTTTAGAAATAAAAAATGGGAAGAAATACGTGACGAGTACAACAAGCATGCTAATAAAAACTATACTCAAAAGCATTTGAATAATAGGATGGACACTTTAAGAGGTGAGTGGACTATATGGAAACAATTGATGGGTAAAGAAACTGGTTTAGGATGGAATCATCAGATAGGAAATATTGATGTTGATTCTGCTTGGTGGGATGCTAAGATAAGGGTTAGTACTATGAATTTTAGTTTTTATTCATTGAATGTAAATAGGAGAATCTAGATAGTCTAAATTTTATCTATTGTTATTGGTTACAGGAGAATGTGAAATATGCGAAATTTCGATTTCAAGGTTTGGAATTTCGTGATGAATTGGAATTCATATTTGGAGAGATTGTGGCAACTAGTCAATGTGCATGGGCACCAGCTCTGGGTGTGCCATTAGAATCTACTGGAAAAAAATACTATTGCAGACGTGGCACATGAAATTATTGAATCTGACGATGAACTCAACATTGATGAGTTAAGCCCTGTGGAAAACACCCAATCAAAGAATAAAAGAAAGGTTTCACCAAATATGGATGAGAAAGCAACAAAGAGTAAGGCAAAGATTGGGACTGCACCAACTATGAGAAAAACATTAGAACGATTAGTCCAAGCAGTAGAAAGTCATAACGAAGTTGAAAAGGCTGAAATTGAAGCAACATCTCATGTCAATGGACAATATTCTATTCGAACATGTGTTGCAATATTAAAAAGTGCAAAGGAAAAAGGACTTTTGGATGGGAAACAATTTAGTTATGCTTTAGAAATGCTTAAGGATAAGCAAAACAGAGTTTTACTAATGACCTTGAAAGATTCTATGAAGGATTTGATAGAGTGGGTTCTATACAAGTATAAGTGATAGAGTCTAGGGTTTAGGTTAAGATTAAACTTTATATTTATATTTCTATTGATTTTATGCTTTCGTTGAGATTTGAGGTTTTTTTTATGTATCTGCATTCTATCATTTTAGTTTTTGGATTTTATGTTTATGGTTGAGAAATTTATGCATTTGAACTACTATCATGAATATTTATTTGCATTTGATTATGTTGTTGTTTATAAATTGTTCTACATATGCATTCTAATGAAATCAATGGGCATTCAAGAAAAGTTAAAAAAAGACGATGCTCATTTTACAAAATATATTATGCTGCTGCAACAATTGCAATTGATTATCATATGAAGTACTTACTAAAGCAAGGTAACAGATTTCTTTATTCACATGGATGGAACTGGGTTCGAGAAACTCTTAACACCCTAGGTGAAAGTTATAACATGTTTAGGATGGAATCTAATGTTGTGTTGAAACTTGAAAAACTATTAGTTAGTAAGGGATGGTCACATCCATCCAAAGAAATGACATCGTTGGAGGCTTTGACTATGTTTCTTTGGAGTTGTGCACATAGCGAGACTAATCGAAATGTCCAAAATAAATTTGGAAAATCAGGAGAGACCGTAAGTAGGAAGTTTGGTGAAGTTCTGGATAGTTTATGTTTATTAGCAACATAAATTGTCAAGCCTCCCGATTTTAACTTTGTAGAAATTCCATCCAAAATTAGAGATGATAATAGGTATTGGCCTCATTTTGAAGGATGCATTGGAGCTATAGATGGAACTCATATTCCTGCCATTGTTCCTACTAAATACCAAATTCGTTATATTGGTAGAAAAGGATTTCCAACACAAAATGTCATGTTAGTGTGCAACTTTGACATGTTATTTACTTTTATTGTTGTTGGTTGGCCTGGTACTGCACATGATACACGTATTCTTTCAACTACGATTGAAGATATGAAAGATGTGTTTCCTCATCCTCCTGAAGGTAAGGATAATCTCATTGTTGTAATAAATTATTAAATTTTTGAAATTAATTTTTTTATATATATTAACAAAAATTGTTTTATTCTTTTTAGGAAAGTACTATCTAGTTGATGCTGGATATCCAAATATGAAAGGGTATCTATCACCATACAAGGGTGAAAGATATCACATTCCAGATTTTAGAGCAGGAAGCCAGCAGAAGGCATACATGAAGTATTCAACCATGCACATTCTTCACTAAGAAATGTCATTGAACAAACAATTGGGGTTTGGAAGAAAAGATGGCATATATTGTCTGATATGAGACCATTTCCACTGATGAAACAACAAGAGATCATAGTTGCAACAACAACACTTCATAATTTTATTCGAAAGTGTGGCATTGAAGATGAAGAATTTAACGAATGTGACCATATTCCAGAATATATGATTGACCATAGAGAAGAAAGAAACAATAATGAAGACATGGGTTCATTTAATCCAAGAAGAGTACAAGATGGAGGCTATATGGACAGAGCTCGAAATCGAATAGCAGTCGGGTTGATTGAAAATATAAATCATTAGAGTTTTTGATAATTTATATTTCTAATCATGAATTATTTTCTGAAGTCTTTTAATATTGTTTATGATATTGTTAAGCTCTTTTTAGATCATTTACGTTTTATAAAAATATTTCAAGAGATGCTTTTATACGACAATTTATGAAATTTTATTCACATTTGTCTTTTATTTTTAAATATTCACTCATTTATATCATAGTTTGTCATAAAAAATTAAGCTTTTAAAAATGTATTTTACCAAACAACTTTTAGCTTAAAAATCACTTGGAAGTTAAAAAAAAATAACATTTACCAATTGTTAGCTTTGGCTTCCAAATAGCTTATAAGCCCTAAAAAAGCTTGGCCAAACATAGCATTAGTATAGAGTACTCCCTCCGTCCCATTTTAAATGACCTACTTTAAAAATGTGCATTATTTTTTTTTACACAACATACTTTGACCATATTTTTCTACTAATATACAAAGACAAATTATAAAATATAAAATGTTGTTGTATTTGTCTCGACGAATATTTTTAAAATATCAAATTTTCATAATTTTTTCTAATATAATATTAAAGATATTTAAGATCAAAATTATGTATTGACATATGTGACATAGTCAACCGTGTCACGTAATATGGGACAGAGGAAGTAATATTTTTTATATTTGTCGCTATTTGACATGTTTAATTTTAAATAATAAAAAAATTGACTATTTTCTTATTTAAGTACTTTATGTGACCTTTGTTTTAGACCTTGTTCATTCTTCAAAATTGGTTAGTCTTTTATTGTGTGATTTATATTAAATTAAATATAATTCCAATCTTTCATGTGACTTCGTCTACAAGCAAAACACGATTGCAGTTGTCATTGACGAAGTCTTGCAATGCAGTGCCGTGGTTTATCAACAATAGTTAGATAAATAACGTGACATTTAAGTTGATTATTTTTTATAAGTAAAAAAAAGTTGATTTTTTTTATAAGTAAAATGTATTAATGTGAGTAAAAGGGGTTGAAGTTGTTGAATACAGTTTTTAACACTAGTCTTCAATGTGTTCCAACATGCCACAGTAGTAACAATAAATTTTCAGACGTTCATATTTGAATCGCTAGATCATGGAAGCATAACGAAAATTATTTTTATCTAAAAAGTATAAAGAAAAAAATCATAGACCTAATTTATATTTATATTATTTAATTGGACAAATATTTTATTTACAAAGCTACTACTAAGTGAACCAATTGTTTGATTATATAAAAAATAATGAACCATAAAACACTCGACAAACTCAAGATTCAGCTGTATGTATTTAAATAAAACTGTATCATATTCTTTTTTCTTTAAAATTTCAACTTTTTTGAACAAAAAGACTGTGAATTCTCATTTCTTATGTAGTTTTTGCAGTACTAATGATAACGTTTATAAATTAAGATTCACCATATTTTTATATGTACTTTGTAAAACTTTTGCTAATTTTATAGCCACAATATTAGAAGTTGCTATAAAGATTTAGGTTTACTCCTAATTTATCGATCAATATCTTGTTCATCTAGTTGAAGTAATGAGAAAAGGGTTGGGAGTAGTACTCTTCCCAACATTGTGTATAGAAAAAGGTTGACTACAATGTGAAGTAGTTCTCTTCTCAAAATTGTGTGTCCGATAGAAATCAACTAATTTCTATTTTTTCAAAGATGATTCATTGCTAACACCAAAGAACGGTTGCTATCAATATTTCATACTACATTTGTCCATATATATAAATCCCTTTAGATGAAACCATAAGAATTAAGAAAAATTGTTTTTGCATTAAATTTGTCAACAATGTGCATTCTCTTTCTAAAATTATCTTTAATTATTAATAGTGAGAAATAGTTTATCTTTAATTTTCCCCATTTAAATAGGGGTATTCTTATGAAAAATTAATTAATGTGCCTTAGATATTTAAAAATGATCTTATAAAAAGGGACCATAGAAATTTGCAAAAGAATCTTATAAATAAGAATGCAAGTAGTATATGGATGTTGTTGGCATTGTTTTTTCACATTGGGATGTAAACTATTTAGGGGCAATCTTTTGTTTTTGAAAGAAAACAAAATTACCCAAGCACTTCCAACCTTCTAGTCTTGGGATGGGAATTTGAAACCAGCATTTAGGAAAGATAACAGTTTGAGCTGAGGTATATAAAGATAAAGGATGTAAAAAAACACTCCAATATCTTAAAAATTAAAAATGAGAAGTCTTTACTCAAACGTGTTTTAGTACTCTTATTGGATAAACACACCAATATCTTAAAATTTTGTTGGTTACAACAATACTCAACATCTAATCATTTAGTGCATTGTAAATTTTTTTTATATTTAATTATTTTTAAGTGAATTTCAATTTTGAATAATTTTGTTACAAGATACTCATACAAAACAAAACTCTAGGTATCAAATAAATTTTCTTTTAGTCATAAAAAAATGAAATTTTCCTTTTTTAATAAGTTTTTCATATTTTCTAATTCACAAATCAAGGAACTAGTCAAGATAGGACTTTGTACTGCATTTTTAATTAACAATTTGATAGTCTAGTCCCTTGTAACGCGGCAATTACGGAGTTGAACGATTTTTGAAGCAGCTCCAACCAATAAAGAGAGAAAGAGGATGTGGCCAAATCCAATTTAATTTAGGAAAATGTTAACGAGTGTTCTCAGGTGTTATTTAAGAACCATAAGTAGTAAATATTTATGAAAATGCATGTAATCAATATGTCTTAGAATGAATTTTTCAAAAGCGCCGAATGAAAATGTTAGAGATAGAGAGAGAAACTCTGGAGAATTACTTCACCTCAAAGTAACCTTCCCACCACCTTCTTCCACCGTCTTTCTGCCATTTTTTTCACCTCAATCATGGCTATCCCTAAACCAACAATTGTTCCTTGGTCTTTCTTGATTGATTTGAGTGTTGATCCACCAAAATCGCAACCGGTAAGTAACCCAAACGTCCCAAAACAACAAAAAACCTTCGATGAAGCTGTGAACAACGTTTGTAACATACCTCTGAGCCAGTTGCCTAAAGCAATAGTTAAGGGAAACAGATTAGCTATAGAGATTCCAGAAGAGGAGTATGAGCAAGGATTGGACACATGCAAGCACAATCTTCATGGAAGGGTCATCTGGCCCAAAGGTGCACAACCTCTCACTGTTCTAGCCTTGAAGAACAAACTATCAACCCTATGGAAATCTATTGGCAGATGGGGAGTGACTTCAATTGGTAAGGGTTATTATGAATTTATCTTTTCATCTGTTGAAGATGTTAGAAGAGTCAGAGCTATCAACTCATGGGATTTTAATCCTGGGTTTTTGAAACTATTCACGTGGACAAAAGATTTTAACCCCAGCACTCTCAATCAATCTACTGCTCAGGTTTGGGTTAAGATCCATGGATTATCGCAAGAATACTGGAGGCCTAAAATCATATTTGTTATTGCTAGCTGTATGGGAACCCCTTTGTGTACTGATGCTGCAACCAACAAAAATGTATTTGAAAGACATTTTGGACACTATGTCAGAGTGTTGGTGGATATAGATCTCACACAGGAACTAAGATATATGGTTTTGGTTGAAAGAAAGGGTTATGCTTTCTTTGTAGAAATGGAGTATGAAAATCTGCCAGACTATTGTACCTTTTGCAAGTGCACAGGACATTATTATGAGATTTGCAAGAGAAGGATTCCAAACATTCAGGTTGACAAGAATGACAATAGCAAGAACAAATCAGCTACTAGAAGGGAATATGTTCAAACAGCTGATAACAGAGGGAAAGAGAATCAAGTTGAAACTGTTGATTTAGAAAAGGATACAAGTGAAGTTCCTGAGGCTAACTTGCATGTTAAGAAACAAGGTCCAAGTGGAGCAAATGATAATGTTCACATGTCCAATAGATACAAAGAACTGGCAAGGCTTGAGGATGATATTTTAGAGAATGAAGTAAATGATGAAATGCAAGGAAATGATTTTCAACATGGGGAAGATTCTGATTCTAATGAATCAGAATTTGTGGATGCCACACAGGTAAATGAAGGAGAACATGAGACTGATAACAATGAAGAAGTCAATCAACAGATTGTAGCAATCACAACTGAGGAGAAAGCCAATAACAATCTCAATGAGGGGGTTCCAAATGTTCAAGTCAATGACAATAACAATGTGGGGGTTCCAACTGTTCAGGATAATACAAATGAGATCCCTGTTGAGGTTCAAAAAGACATGGACTTTTTAAATCAATCATGGGCAAATATGGCTGAAAGGGAAGCAACTGAAGCTTTGGAGATACCAGATGATGAAAATGAAGAACTATTGGAATCACGATCAGGTGGAGCACATATGGATATAGGTTTCCAAATGGTGAAGTCTAGGGGGGAAAAAGAGAGGAGGAAAGCAAGATTCAGCTCCTAGAAGTTCCTATACAACCAGAGCTAAGTCTGGTAAATCCAATCCTTCCTTATGAAGATCCTTTATTGGAATGTGAGAGGTATAGCCAACTCTCCTACCAAGCTGACTATTAAAAGACTTATTATGCAAAATAAACCTGATATTTTAGTTATAGCAGAACCTTGGATTGATTTTTCCAATTTACCTGTTAGATGGTTAGCCAGACAAGACTTGAAACTTTTTGCTACTAATAATAGAAATGGTTAGATCCCTAACTTGTGGTGTATTTGTAGAAATCAATTGAACCCCACCATCTTAGCTTCAGATAGCCAACAAGTTTCTTTTATGCTTAAAGAACAAGATAAGACCTTTTGTGTATCAGCTGTTTATGCTTCAGTCAGCTATATTCAGAGAAGAAACCTATGGAGTAATTTACAAAACCTACAAAATCAATACAATTTACCTTGGTGTTTTTTGGGGGACTATAATGCTATTATAGGTTCTCATGAATATCATGGTGCTTTCCAACCTGCCAGGCTACCTATGGAGGAATTCCTTCATTGGTCCAACTTTAATCACCTAATACATCTTCCTACTAGGGGCACCTTCTTCACATGGTCCAATGGCAGGAGAGGTGCCAATCTTACAGAGAAAAGATTAGACAGGGCAATCTGTAACCATCTTTGGATTGATATGTGTAATTCAATTTCTTGTTCAACTCTAGTCAGAAACAGGTCTGATCATTATCCTTGCTTCTTGACTTCCAGATGAACAACATTAGTTTTGTCTCACAGTTTAGATTTATGCAAATGTGGGCTCTTCATTCTGAGTGTGAAAATGTTGTTGAGAGCTGCTGGAATATGCCAGTTGTGGGTTGTCCTATGTTTGTGTTGAATAGGAAACTTAAGAATCTCAAGCTGGTTTTGAAGGATTGGAACAAAGAAAAGTTTGGTAATGTTCAAAATAATGTTAGAGAAGCTGAAGAGAACCTAAATCAGATTCAAATGAATATAACTAACTTAGGCTACTCAGAAGCTTTATCAAATCAAGAAAAATTAGCTCAAGCTAAGCTGGATTCAGCATTGAAAATTGAAGAGGTTTTTTGGAAAGAAAAGTCTAGAATTAAGTGGCATGCTGAAGGAGACAGGAACACCAAGTTTTTCCATATGACTGCTAAAATTAAGAACTCAACAAAGCTGATCTCTTCTCTCATACATGATAACTCCATCATCACTGATCAAGAGCAAATAGCAGATCATGTTGTGAACCATTATACTAACCTTTTTAGCAGCACTTCTATTTTGCAGGATTCTAGCTTAATAAGGACTCTATTCCTAAGGTGGTTTCTGAGCAAGCAAACAATTTGTTAACCATGCTGCCCTCTGAGCAAGAGATCTATAATGCAGTTACAAGTCTGAATAGGGATAGTGCTCCAGGGCCTGATGGATTTGGCGCTTTTTTCTATCACACTTTTTGGAGAATTATCAAGATAGATGTAATTGCTGTTGTTCTTCAATTCTTCACTGATGGCTGGATTTTGCCAAACTATAACTCAAACACTTTAGTTCTTATTCCTAAAACACCTAATGCTAGTACTGTTGACCAGTTTATACCAATAGCAATTGCTAATTTCAAGCACAAAATCATTACTAAGATTCTGGCAGATAGATTAGCACAGATGCTTCCCAATATAGTTTCTCAGGAGCAAAGAGCTTTTATTCATGGCAGGAATATTAAGAACTGCATTTGTCTTACTTCAGAAGCTATCAACCTAATGCAAGCCAAGTCATTTGGAGGAAATCTAGCAATAAAAGTAGACATAGCAAAAGCTTTTGATACCTTGGATTGGAAATTCCTTATAAAAGTTTTGGAAGCTTTTGGCTTTAGTAGCATTTTTTGTGATTGGATACTGGTTATTTTGAACTCAGCATTAATATCTGTCTCAATTAATGGCAAGCAAAGAGGTTACTTTCATTGCAAGAGAGGAGTGAGGCAGGGAGATCCTCTCTCCCCCCTTCTCTTTTGTCTTGCAGAGGATGTCCTTAGCAGAAGCATATCAAAGTTAGTTCTGGATGGCAGAGTAAAGCAAATAAAAGGCACTAGAAACTCAATGGTTCCCTCACATATCCTTTATGCAGATGACATTATGTTGTTATGCAAAGGTAACACATCCTCAATTCAAGCTTTGACATATCTTTTTGTTGATTATGCTGCAGTCTCAGGCCAAAAAATAAATCCCTTAAAATCCATATTGTATGCTGGATCCATGACTGCTCAGAGACAACATCATATTGCCACTAGGCTGGGATTCACTGCAGGTTTCTTACCCTTCATGTATCCGGGAGTTCCCATTTTTAAAGGAAAACCTAAAGCTGCTCACTTCCAATTTTTAGTTGACAGGATAAGATCTAAGCTTGCTGCTTGGAAAGCATCTTTGCTTTCTATAGCAGGGAGGATTCAGCTGGTCAAATCAGTTATACATGGTATGCTTCTCTATTCCATTCTTATTTATTCGTGGCCTTCCTCTTTGATCAAGGAGATAGAGAGATGTCTTAGGAATTTCATCTGGAGTGGAGACCTGCAAAAGAGGAAATTGGTGATTGTTGCCTGGCACAAGTGCTGCTTGTCCTATTCTGAAAGGGGGCTTGGTCTTAGATCTATTGCAACTCTAAATGATGCTTCTAATTTGAAAATGTGTTGGGATCTCATCAATTCAGATGATCAATGGGCAAAGCTTCTCAAAGATAGAGTCATTAGAGGAAATAATATCATCAGTCATCATATATTCTCATCTCTATGGAGCAGTTTCAAGAACAAATTTGCAGACTTCAAAGATCATACTAACTGGATGCTTGGAAATGGTAATGATATAGATTTTTGGACTGACAGATGGTGTGGTGTCCCATTAGTGGAGGCTCTTCAAATACCAGACATTATTCATTCACAATTGATCTCTAAGGTCAGGCATTTCATCAGAGAAAACAGATGGTTTATTCCACAGAATCTCCAACATATGTTCCCTAATTTGCTTAATCTTGTCCAAGGAGTGATTGTTCCTTATGGGGAGCATAAAGACTCTAGAATATGGGCTCCAGTGGACACAGGCATCTTAACTCTTAAAGTTGCTTATTCTCATTGCTCTCCTGCCACCAACAATCTATTTTGGAGCAAAGTTATTTGGAATATATCTGTTCCACCCTCCAAATCTCTTCTCATGTGGAGGTTCCTTCACAACAAACTGCCAACAGATGAAAATTTGATGCTTAGGGGAATGTATATGCCTTCCTGTTGTAGCTTATGTTACAAGAAAGAGGAAAATAGCCAGCACTTGATGTTTGATTGTGAATATGCATCCAATATATGGAGATGGATTGCTTCCTCTGTAAGTTATCATTATCAGATCACCTCCCTGCTAGATGTTTGGCAGATCTTAGGCATCCAAAGAGGTCCACAATGCAAAATCGTGGTCCTATTTGCTATCATCAACTCTATAAATGCAATCTGGTATGCTAGGAACCAAAAGAGATTTAACAACAACATAATTCATTGGAGATCCTCTATAACCAGCATCATTTCAAAAGTTTCCCTATCTGGTAACTCCACAAAAAAGGCCTCCTTCTCCTCAATGGCAAATTTTTCTATTCTGAAGACTTTCAATGTTGCTATACACCCTCCAAATGCTCCCAATATCAAAGAGGTCTTTTGGCTACCCCCATTGAGAGATTGGATAAAATGTAACTCTGATGGTGCTGCTCAAGGAGTCCCAGGTTCAGCTGCTTGCGGGGGGATGTTTAGAAACTCAAATGCTGAACACTTAGGAAGCTTTTTCATAAACATTGGAATTGGGAATGCTTTTCAAGCTGAATTAACTGGTGCTATGCTTGCAATAGAAGTTGCAGATAGAATGAATTGGAGAAAATTTTGGTTGGAAACTGACTCCAAACTTGTTGTCCAGGCTTTTCAGAATCCCCATATGGTTCCTTGGAGGCTAAGAAACAGGTGGTTTAACTATCTGCACTCAGCCCAGTCCATGGTCTTCATGTTAACTCATATTTTCAGGGAAGGGAATCATTGTGCTGACAAGCTGGCTAATTTAGGTTTTGGTGCTCAACAATTTACTTGGTTAGATCATGTTCATAGGGATTTGGCAGCTGATTTCAATAGGAATAGACTAGGTCTTCCTTGTTTTAGATTCACTCACTGAGAGGGTTTGGTCTTCCCCCCCCCCCCCCCCCCCCCCCTTCCTTTTGTAACTTTCTTTTTGGTTTAATATATGCTTAGGGAGCTCCCTGCTTCCTTTGGTTTAAAAAAAAATATGTCTTAGAAATCAAAATATTTGATTTTTTTTAAAGAATAATTGCTTATTTTGAAACGTTTAAAGAATGTCTCGGGACACTCGTTAACAAGACCCTTTAAATTTAAGACGCCCTCTAGGGTGCGCAAGTACATCATGTTGCCTACGGTACACAAGTAACTTTTTACCAATAGATCAAAGTGTGGCACACATTATTATAGTATACCACTCACACCATATTATTTCTCTCTCTCTCTCTCTCTCTCTCTCTCTCTCTCTCTCACACACACACTCTAGCTGACCTCCTTCAGTCACAAACAATTTTAAGAAGCAACAAAGAAATTAAAGAATCAGAATCCAAAACTCAACAACATCACATTCAAGAACAATTCAACTCCAATAAAAAACACAACCCATGATTAATAAAAGTATAAGATCTAGTTTTTGAAGGCAAACCACCCATAAAACAATAAAAGTTTCAGATCTGGATCTCATCAACGTGTTTGTCGTTCCCATCACCGCTTTGATTGGTGTCGTAGCCGAGATTGCCGAGGTTGTCTTTTTTAGTTGGAAAAAGAAAATAAAATAATGGCTTCAGTTTGTATAACAATTAGATCCTTGATAAAACAGTCATTTAAATATGCTAAATAATTAAATTAGATTAAAGAATCATCAAAATTATAGGTATTGGAAAAACCCTTCTCGGTCAATTTGAGGTTATGCAGAAAGGCTCTGTTTTCAACGGTTCCACCACAATTTCACATTCCTTTTAACTAATTAATTAATTAATTAATTATTGTGTGTGTAGATTTCTATATGGATTAATCACCCAAAAAGAATCGATATTTGGGTTTGTCTTAGAGTTCAAATTATAATTTTACTTACAATTATTTGGAACGAAAATGTCATTGGTTGTGTAGCTGGATTGGAAGGGGAAAGTTTGAGCTTTAAAAAATTGATCCAAAGAGTGTGTTTTTTGGACGTCGTAATAGGTTTCAACTTGAATAGTAGTCCCCTTGATGCTGCTGGTGTGTTGTGAGGATATGAAGAGAAAGAGAAAGTGGTGAAAAATGGATTATTATTTTTTTAATAAGAAATAATAGTGAAAATGGGGTAGGGTACAAACATGGCTAGTGTAAGCTCTGACAAAACTTTACTAATGTATCGTGCGCGATATTATTCACTTGTGCATGCTAGCATGAGCCATAATTTAATTGAAAAGTATTACTAGTAATAGTGGTCACTGTTGGAGTATGGGAAGCAAGGGTCTTTCAGATGAACAGAACAAAACAAAATGCTGCACATTTACGTTTGGGGAAATGAGTTGGTGAGTGTTTTGGTTTGGTCCCTCCATGACCATGGTGTGTGTGGTGCATTTCATTCATTTATTTATTGAGAAGTAAAGACTTCTTTTAAACATCACTTTCGTATGGTTGACTTCACTGCTTCATGTCAAGTTACGTGCCGTGCCGTGCCGTGCCGTGCCGTGCAGGATTGGGTTTCCAATATTCCAAATATAAATATTTTCATGTTCACATTTTGTAGGATTTTATTGGATTTCTTTACTTAATATACCAAGTGTGGATAAAAGTGTTCCATTAAAAAAATAAAGGATATTAGAGAACAATTTCAGTTATATTGTGTTTGATCGTAAAACTGTTTTACAACTAGATAAATTGGAAGATAAAATGCATGACAAAAACTGAAATTTTTGTCACTCATTAAACCACATTTTTTTATCCTAAACACAAACCATCTAACATAGCAAAATAACATGTTGTCTACCAAACATTGCATAAAACAAAAAATTGTCAATATCATAAAATTTTGTCAAATGTTTCGTTCTGCTTTGTGTTGTGATGCTATGTCTTGTACTCCCTCCGGTTTCAATTATAAACAATTTTTCACTTTTTAGATTCATTGAATAAATGATGTATGTGATCTATACATCATTTATTATAAATCACATACATCATTTATTAAATGAATCTAAAAAATGAAAAGTTGCATATAATTGAGTCCAGAGAGAGTACTTACCTTTTAACATATCAAACACACCCAAAAAGTCTCATATTAGACAAAAAAATGAACGTCAAACATCATATAATTGTAGAGTCTCATATACTTAATATCTTAATGTTGTTGGTGAAGGATTTAGTGTTCAATTATGTGGTCATTATTAATTCAATGTGATGATTCTCATGCTCCTCTCTCATGATCTAACATCTTTGTCTTCGGACAAGTTAAATAAATAGAGACATTTTACCATAAGATGTGAGCTCACAATGGTAAAAGTTTGATATTATAACTTCAAGAATATACAAGACTCTTTTTACACTCATCTTTCAACACACTATCGGGTATTAGTCAAAATTTATGAGTTCCACCAAATTTATATTGGAGTCGCGCAATTTAGCGAGACTCATGTGAATTTTAAGCAATAAAAATGACTGTATTAAAAAGTGTGTTATATAGTCGTCGCTAATGTCACTTTAATTATTACTAATAATATTATCTTTCCCAATTTTTTTATTAGAAAAAGGGGACATTTTACCAAAAGGAACATTATTCTTTTAAATAGTCATAGCAATTCACTTATTATGGTTTTAAATTAATTAAAGTTTAAAACAACGAAAATTGTATCATCATTTCTTTTCTTAGCATTTTCTTTTTTCTTTTCACACATAATACTATCGGCTGAATGGAACAAAGTTTAGTTGACTGAAAATGTCAAACTCTATAAATAGTTTGTTCTGTTGTTTGAAGTTTGAACAATGTCAAGAACAAGAATGAAGATTGTCGAGTAGAGAAGAGAAAATGACTAATGAGAGACAAAGACGGCAGAGAGAAAAAAGGTTAGAAAGTAGTCAAACCACACATGATTCGTGCTATATCTGTATTATCATATGGTTTTGAAAACTAGACTTTCATTTCACCAGATCCAATGACTGTCATTAAAGAAGGAAAAAACATTTGAAAACATAAAGTCCTCATAAAACTACTAGTCGTTTAGCCATAGTTGGAATCGGCCAAGGCTTCGGTCCGAGAGCAAAATAAGTCTCCTGCCGTGAGAGAGCTTTATTCTACCATAAGATTTATTCATTTTTAATTCAATGACCTAGATTTGAGAAGGGCAACCTATTTAAACAGTGTTGGACAACTTTTATCGTATTATTAGGTTATTACCACATGAATAGTTAAATATTGTATTTGTATTTTGTGTATTTCACTAAGTAGATGTTCGAAAAAGTTGGCAGTCCAGAAATAATAATCCTAACATTGTTCTTCATAGGAAATTTGGAATTTTTTCAAGTTTCATAATTGATAAAAATGTCATTTCTATTTATTTAAAAAAAAGTATTTTACATATAAAATAAAAAAAATATTTAATAGAAATATTACATTAATGATATTTTAAAAATAGTCATGAATTTTCAAAATTTTATCATATCGACTTTATCATACTTGTACATAAAAATTTACCTCCTTAGATATAAATACATAAAATCCGCAACTGGCGCATTGGAAATATATAACGTGTTTTTAAGATAAAATGTAACAAATATGTTTAATAAATACAATACATTAATGTTGATATTTTGAAAATACGAGTTTTCAAAATTTTATCACATCGGTCATGAAACTTTACCTTCGTAGATTTAAACACATAAAATCTGTAACGAGCATGGTTGAAATATATAATGGTGTTTTGAATATAAAATAACAACATATTTAATAGAAACATTACATTAATGTTGATATTTTGAAAATAGTAATGAGTTTTCAACAATTTATCATATCCACTTTCTCATATTAATATTTTTTTTAAAGCATCTCATATCACTACATTAAAATTTGCTTTCGCAGATATAAACAATTAAAATTTGCGATGGACGCAGTGCAAATATTTAACGAATTTTTACATATAACGTTTTTACTATTAACATTACACTAATGGTGATAATTTTCATTTACTATTTTTAAACATTTCACGGTATTACCAATATAATTATTTTTTATATGAATACAACAATATTACGTGACTCGTACGAATGTACGGATATTTTTCTAGTGACATAATACTAAATAACAAGTTCTCTCAAAAAAGAAAATACTAAATAACAAGTAGAAATGGGAACACATGTACACCAAAAGAAAAATGGGAACACATGTATTATTGGTAATTAATTTATATGAAAATACCTGCGGTAACTTGCTACTGCCTGTATAATCCAACTAGCTTACCGTGCGGGACTTGTTCCCCTATCACACGGTAGAAGGCGTCACCATAGTGTGTCCCTAGTGTAAATATTCGAGTCTTTTAATAATTTGGTTTGAAGTTTCCCTCAAAAGAAAAAAATTTGGTTTGAAGTTTGCTCTCTTTATGAAAAATCAAATGTTAGAAAGTAGTGATAAATCCTTAAATAAATTTTATTTTGCTCAAGTGATTACTCTCTACAATTGCACATGAAGATATATTGATTTATCCAAAAAGTTGAGATACAATATAGTCTTTGTTCCTTAAAATAAAAATAAAAATATAGTCTTTTGTGTCAAATGTTCTCCTACACGTCTTGATGTGCTTGATACACAACATATTTTTCAATATAATTTTTATTGATTAAAACTTATGAGTTCCATTAAATCATATGAAACCCATATAAATTTGATACGACTCAAAAATTAACCAATAAAAGAAACCGCCTTCTATACCCTTTTTTATCACATGAAAACCACTGACATTCTCATTTTTTATCACATGAAAAACACTGACATTCTCATTTCCACAATAACCAAATTTTATGCTTTCTTATAATTTGTTATGTTAAAAATTCATTTGTCTCGTAAGCATAACTTAGTTGACAGGGACCATGCATTGTTATATACATGGCCGGGGTTCGAACCCCGAACACCCCACTTATTCACCTTAAAAGGTGAATTCTAGCAATAGGTTACTTGACCAAAAATAATAATAATTTCATTCCAGGATTCAAGCGATTACCTTTGTAACCCTTTAAGCGCTTTTTCCAGACCATGTACATGAATTAGAAAAAATTTCAGGCATACTTGCAGCTACAAATATTCTTTTAAATACTACACTCGTGAAAAATATATCAACTTTCTTGTTAAGAGAAACGAACTTATAAAAAATAATATAGAGTTGTCCCCTCAAAATAATATAGGTACTATGATATACTAGAGTTTTTTTTTTTTTTTGACAAGATATACTACAGAGTTATTCCCATGTTTATAAAAAATAAAAATAATATAGGTACTATGATACTACAGAATATAATCCCATGTTTAAATAACACTCTTAGCTTTGGAATCCTGACAAGCCTGTGTATATTCCCACTGCACCAGAAGAGTTCACAAGAACTCTCAAACTCAAACAGAAACCAAGGGACAAGAAACAGAGTTATTCACAGGGGAACATATTAGTCCAAAACATATCAATACATTGGTACTAGTATAATTTACATACAGAACGGGCATATGTTTAGTTGAAGAAAGGTCAAAACTAAACAGAAAACTTGCCACTTCATTGATTTCTGGGCTAGGCTAAAATACAACATTGCTGAAAAGTTACTGTACTATTGAACTCTTTCTTTGGATAGTCAATAGCTCCGTGTGATTGGGAAGATATACATCTTGTGAGAAGACATCAATGTTTGGATGATGACGAGGACAAGGCTCAAAACTGTCCCGCTCTAATATCTCTATCAAACCGATCTGCATTTAGTGTCCCTGGAAGCTCTCTGAAGTCTTCATTGAAGATAGAGTATGCACTGCATGCATAGTAGAGATGACAATGTTTAAGAACTACCAACAATGTCCATGAAGTAAATTTTATATGTATGGGTAGAAGAAAAATGCAAGGTAGTCAAGATTGGGAAGACACGTGTAACACCTAGAATGAATAATAAGATCCTACTTAAAATATATAAAATTATATTCAAACACTGAACAGCAAAAACAACCACCACCCTAAAATTGCAACTAACATTTAATCAAACTCTGATTACAAATGCATAAGGCGGTAACAAGTGACAAGTTAAAGTCACAACTCATAAAATAATAGAAACATTTTATCACATTAAACTGAAATAAATACCAAATGAAAACGCTTGAAGTATCTGGACATTAACATGTCATAGTATGTCACGGTGTGACCAATCATAACACAACAGTGCCTGAAAACCATTGGATAACAAAACAAAACACAAACTAGCAACAAGCCAAGCAGGCAAGCACTGCACTAACCAGAAGTAGAAGCACATCACAGAAGAAATAGGAAGCAATGAAAAGGTAGCAGCCATAACCAAGGTCAACATCTTAGAGATATAGGAAGTTATAGATTAGGAGTTAGTATTTTACTACTACCTCCGGTTTTTTATACAATAGACACCATGTATATATTTCTCTTATAAAAAGGACAGGTGGTAATATTTGATTAGCCTATATAAAGGCTTGATCTAATCATTTTCAGTCACCCTTTCTAGTTTGTTGTTATGATTTGTTAGTGATTGCAATTAAGCATGAAGCACATGTTAATGAGGCAAGTCTGCTGTTTTTTGTCTACTTGATTGTGGTTGTCTTTGTTATTTGATTTCAAGCAAGTTACTCAAGGAGAAATAGAAGTGCACATTATTCTGGATTTAGCTCAATATTTGGTTTGGTTTGCAGCTGTCTAAGTGGAAACAGCATCTTGGCACAATGTTTTTTTTTTTTTTTTAGGTTTATGGTTTACCGCACTGCAACTGGTTCTAACATGGACGGAGTTGTGGTTTCATTGTTCTCCAGCTTCTTCGACGCTCCATTATGATAAGTTTCTAATCTAGCTTTGACGCTTGCAATTGTGCGTTGTTTGATCTCAGGAGCATGACAATTGGCTTATGCCAATGATCAATCAAATTGTATTTGATGCTAATTGGTTACTTTTTGGTTTAATAAATGGGATTCTATTGAGAATACTATAATCAAAAGATTATATGGACCCTACTCCAAATACATCACTGCTGCAGGATTTGGTTTGTTTTTGTCATGCTTTGTGAAGGTTGAACTTGGTTGTTGTCCTGTTTGGAGCCTATGGGTTGCAGGGCATGTAGCAATTAGATATCAGCTTGATAGTAATGTGCAGTGTGCAAGCCAAATGTTCAATGATGTGCTTCTTTGTTGTTTGTTGATGTTCTTCCTTATTGGCTTGTTGTTTGCTTCTATCTTGAGTGGTTGAGTACTCTTGACGGTTAAGCCCGGTGCCTTAATTGGTTCTGCTGATGTGCTTCTGCCAAGTGGTTAAACTTTGAGTTATAGTTTCTGCTTGGTGGTTAAGTCTTGTGTCTTATGGTTTTTGATGTCAGCTTCTGCCATATGATCAAGATTGTCAAACTCGAGTTTTTAGGTCAATATGTTTTGCCTAGGTGGAATCGACTCATACACTCGAGTGTTTAGGTCAACACGTTTTACCTCATGTTAAAACAATATTAAAACTCGAGTTCATTGTAAAAATATCTATTGTTCATCCCAAGCTGAAAGTGTTATTAACACTTTCCATCTTGCAGGATTAGAAATATAGGAATTATAGATTAGGAGTTAGTTTGTTACTAATTGGTTAACCTATATAAAGGATGGATGTTTACTAGCACAAATTAAATTACTTCTCTCTTCTCTTCCATGGATACCATGTTTACTAACACAACACATTTAATCAAATCTCAAAGATTACAAACATGCAACGGGGAAGGGTAGAACCATAGGAGGAACAATATAACCAAAGTTTGTAGGACTTGGGGTCTAAAGATTTCGGAAGAGCTTGGGTTTAATTTTCAGAAATGGGTGACTAGGCCAGCATGATGGCTATGTTTCCAGTCCATTCCAAATAATCCCAAAATCAAAACCAATGAACCTAGAAAATCATGCCGAATTGTATTTTTGGTTGTGATCAAGTTTGAGTTTGCAAACAACACAGGAGATGCAACTATGAAATCTGTGGCATATCAAAGACATAAGAGATGAAAGTTGGTAGAGATTTATCACATAAGAATAGAAATCTCAACTGGGGAAAAAATAAAGAGAAACTCGAGCAAAACTAAAAGGATTTAGCGTCCAGCTATTTTACAATATGACTTATAGATGTCCAATTTTTTGAATACAGGATTTAGTGTATTTACTCTTCCCTCCCAACAATTTTTTTCTAAATATCGTTTTGCTTCTTCTTGAAAACCAGTGAAGGTCCCTAACGCATCAATGTTAACTCTTAATTGAATATTCAGAGTTAATTTTCAACTTGCACTAACACTTCAGGACAAAATAGTACACAACAATTAATCTCGGGTCATACCTGGAGTCACCAGCTTTGCGCTTTCCAAGATTGAAGAGAATGAGACAAAAGCCAGTTGCAAGTATCTACATGAAAGTTGCGACAACCAATCAAAGACAAGACATTTCATTCGACAAGGTGAACAGCAGATTACCCTTGCCCGCCCACCCCCCCCCCCCCCCCCCCCCCCCCCCCCCCCCCAAAAAAAAAAAAAAAAAAAAACCACAAATAAAAGAAATGATGAAAGGAGACATACATACAAAGGTCCGAGGTCCCATTTATGGGCAACAGGGGCCAGGATAAACCACATAATTATGAGAACCCATGCCTTCAAACTCAGAGTGAAAATTACCATCAAAATGATATCTGTCAATGGAGGATGAGCATATTTAGAAGACTGTTCATATGAAAGGGTAACATTATTGCTTTTAATAAGAGATCCACACATCTAAAATGATTACATTTTCCAAATAACTCTAGTTCTAAAATTTACATCAATTTTGTCCTCAACGCCTCATGAAAACAACACCTTTCAAAGAAAGATCTCTCATATACTGAGCCAAATTGAAATAACTCGGTGACTAATCACATTTTTCAGATATCCAAACAATAAAATAGTAGTGTCTAACAGAATGCGATTAACGCAACTTATACCTGGAAGCTTCAACTTATCATGTAGAAAAGAGTATAGCTTCTTTTTCCACCGACTTGATGATTGGGGAAGCTGAAACTTCTGCAGAAATAGAAAGATGACATCAAGTGCCAGATTGACATTTTAGTCACTTCATTACATGTTATTCAACTAATTTTACCAAATCTTCATCGTCATCATCATTGTCATGCCCATCCTTCACTGGTGGCTTTGGTTTGACAGCAACAATCAAGCAATCTAAAATAAATGCAATAAACCATGTTTGTAAGAAAAATTAACCGTCACATCATTATTAATTAAGGTAAAATACTATGATCCCAAACAGAGAATGGATCAATATATAACCACCGCCACCAAGTATTTCATTTTATGTGCGAATGTCACATAATACAGATGCGCGTATACACACATGGTGAATTTTTCAAATAACAAAATTAAGATCAGAACTATACCTCCATCATTGAGTTCTATACGCACATCATCCCCATTTTTGATGTCACATAACGCAGTTCCGCGTAGAATAAGACTCAAGTTGTCAATAGGTAAATGACCATTACTTGCAATTAATCTTCTCAAATCACGCACCTATATGTAATTTAGCATGAAGGATGTCCAAATTAATTAACTAAATAATTAAAAGAACGAAATGAAACCCATAAAAATTGTTTCAAGAAAAAAAGCATAATTTATGAGTTAAATTAATAAAGGTATAAGCAGTATGAAGTACAAAGTTAATTAATTTCAAATGGAACTAACTATGTATGAATTGAATTATAATTTCCTAATGACAGAGAGTACAAAAACATAAAACCCTAAAATAAAAATTGGGGAAATTGAAGGAAACCTTGATGGAAGAGGGAACTCGAAGACGAGAGGGTGGAGCTGGACCGATGGTTTTGAGGACGATTTCAACCTTCTTCTCCGATTCATCTTCAGAAACAATGTCTACCATTGCTACTGATCCCCGCCCAACGTCAACACAACTACAATACCAAAATACAACTGCAATAAGATTTTTCTCAAACCATTTTTACTCCTTTTATTTATAATATCACTTTTTTTTTTTTTTTATAGAGAGACGATATATTCTCATTTAAAGGGAAAAAATGCCTTGTTTAAAATTGGTGCATTTTTTTTAAATATAATTTGCATTTTTTGAATTGGTGCATTTTTATAAGAGTTTAATGGTGGTGGATTGTCGGTCCAAAATAATTTTGCACACACAACCAATCAAAACATTTAGAATCGCCATATCAATTAATGTTTTTAATTTGTGTGGCAATATAAAATGTTTTGATTGATTGTGTGTGCAAGGTTGTTTTGGACCGTCAACCCACCAAAATAATTAGTGCAATTTACATTCTATTGGTGCATTTTTTAATGAAAATTGGGGCATTTTAACATTATTGTTTGAAAATTATAAGACCAATTATAAGAATACATTATCATTTTTTAGATATAATATGCATTTTTTGAATTGGTGCATTTTAACACTATTGCTTGTTGAAAATTGCATTTTTCAACCATTCTCATTTACCACGTTTATTCATTCAATCATTCTCAATACCTTTTAGAAAGATCAATTCAATTCATACACAAGTACAAGTACACAAAATCAATTCCAAAGCAATAGAATACGACAAATTTATTTAGTTTTAAACAAAGTGTTGCGTTACATTACATTATCCATAAGGATGTTGTATCATCATGATGTTGTATTTAAATTAAATTTGTGGTTGTTTGCTCAAAATGTTGGCATTAAAGTGTTTTATACTTAGTGTAAAAATTTGCAAGTCTCTTTCAAAACTCAAAAGAATGAAGAGAACACAACACATGTATTCTACCAAATCAAGTATACATGTTTTCACATCGAATTCCTTCATATAAGATGAATAGTGACGAACACGAATGCATTCCAATATATTCTTTTGAACTTAATCATACTGTTCTGCCAACTGACAAGTTTCAATTGACAGATGATCAAGCTCAAAACAACATCTTAGAAATGCATTCTCGTTTGTCACACTCATCTTATACGAAGAAATTCGATGTGAGAACATATATAGTTGATTCGGCAGAATATATGTTGTGTTCTCTTCATTCTTGTGAGTTTTAAAAGAGACTTGCAAACCTTTACACTAAGCATAACACATTTCAATGCAACCATTCCCAACAAACTACCATGAATTAAACTTAATTCCAACAAAATAAAGACACTACATGATAATACTACCTAAACATCTTCATCTGGCCGAATTAAACTCTTGAGAATTAAACTACCAAATATCGAGAACATGCTCCTCACGTCGTCGTCGTTTGTGATCATCATCTGGCTGAACGTCAATCTCCCGACTGAGTCGAACGATAGACGTTCATACCAAACGTCTTCCACCTTTCTTATGTCTCTATGGTTGAGTCGTTGGATGATTTCATCCAGTTGATCCTTAAGATCTTTTAACGTGACATCGACCCGAACCTTAAACAACTTGTTGGGCTTTCCACCATTGAAGCATACTTCAGCTAATATTGTGTTTAGATCTACTATATAATTGGTCATTGCTTCACATCTACACCATAAGAAATTAATAACAATCAATGAAAAACTCATTCAAACATTTCATCAAACACTTGGAGTGCAAATTATACATAAACCTTAAAACTAAAACATAAACATGCAAGCATCTAAACATTTAATCAACTTAAATCTAGTCTAACAAGGATTCATAATACTTAACATGTAAACATTGAATCATTTCTTACCAAAAAAATCAAAATTTAAATAAACCCTTAAACTAAAACTATAAAAAAAACACCTTATACAAACTACATTGCATGTTAATAGCACTAGGATTACTTACTTGTGATTTTGTTGAAGAAATTTGGATGAATTTCGTGAAAATGAGATTGGGTGATTTTGGTAGAGATTTTGAGAGTTTGAAAATTGAGAGAGTATGCAGAACTGCATCTGCTCTCTGCAATTTGTACCGAAAATTGCAATGGTAGTTAACTATTGCCGGAAAATAAGAGAACAATAGTTAACTACCGTTGGGGGTATTTGCGTCATTTCAATGTGTTTTTAAGAACTTTTGTATGTGAAAAAACAATTTTATTTTTATTTGTGATTAAAAAGAATTTGATTCCACAAAAAAAAAGAATTTGATGGCTGCTTAATATGCCTTTCAAAGTTGCTCACATTTATGAAAAACCAATCAGAGTTACGACACAATTGAGGTTTATGCACAAAAAGAGCCAATTGAGAGTTACGACTCAATTTGTTGAGCAATTTGAAGAGTATGTTGAGAAACCATCAAAGAATTCGACCTTGTACAAAAAAAGAGAATTAGGCTTTCCCTACTTCCTAAAAAAAAACCGCCTCTACTCCAATAGCAATGAAAAAAAAAAATAGGTACTCATTCACACCTGACACATCTGGACAATGACACTACTATTTCTTATAAAGAAATGTTAAATTTGTTAGATCAAGCTATGATCAAAATGCATAACATAAGTGCTTTTTCATAATAAGTTGTTTTAAGCAAGATGAGAATTTAACAAATAAACTATGAAAATTAAGAGAGAAGAGAATGGAAAGAGTTTGCTTGTAATATGAATCTCATTAAGAATTGAATGTACACATTACAAAGCCTTTTATAGACAAATACCACACTTGCTTGTATCACAAGCTATCTAACTAACTAACAAGTTTTTGTAACAAATTTCTAACTAACTTGCTATATGACAGTTATGGATTAAATCTTAACACTCCCCCTTAATTCATAACTGCTGAGTATTGAGAAACACCAAGTTTCTTCCTCAAAAACTCAAATCTATCAAGTTTCAAAGCCTTAGTGAAGCCATCTGCAAGTTGCAGTTTTGTATGACAGTACAAAACTTCAATCATCCCATTAGTCATATGCTCCCTAATGAAATGGAATCTAGTCTCAATGTGTTTGCTTCTACAATGAGAGATTGGATTCTTAGCAAGGCTTATGGCAGACTTATTTTCAATTCTCAGTGTTAGAGGTTTCACAACTTCACACTTGAGTTCTTTTATCACTGAATCCAACCACAAAGCTTGACATGTTGCAAAATTTCCTGCAATGTATTCAAGCTTGACATGTTGCAAAGCTTGACTTTCTCACTAAGTTCTTCCTTGCATCAAACATCTTCAATGAATCACCATCCATTGTTACTGAGAACCCTTTCTCCACTAATTGACCTATACTCATTAGATTGCATTTCAGATCTGGAACATAAAAGACATCTTCAATAATGATTTTCCCATCATCATTGCTCTTGATCACTATATTTCCACTTCCTTCTGATGCAAGCTTTCTACTATTAGCTAATTTGATACTGGTTTTCTTGCTAGAATCAAAATTAGTCAACCATTCTCTATGTGTAGTCATATGATTAGAACATCCAGAATCAAGATACCACTCTTCACTTTTGATCTTATCTTCACAGGCAGTAGCCATCATCAAGACTGTATTGGGATCATCTCCATGAGCTATATTAGCCTCCTCATCAGTCTTTTGATCCTTCTTGAACCAACATTTATCAGCAAAGTGTTCATACTTCTCACAATTGTAGCACTGAACCTTACTTTTATCAAACTCCTTGTTCTTATTCTGACCTTTGCCAAAGCCTCCTCTTTTTGAAGATTCAACTTTGTCATTAGTTCTAGACTTTTCATTGTTGGACCAGTTTGATTTACCTTTGCCTTTCTTCTTGGAATTCTTGTGATTTCCTTCTTTCTTGAATATTTGTGCTTGAAGAGCTTGTTGTACAGATCTTTTAGAGCCTCTATCAATCACCAAGAGTTCATGTGCTTCCAATAAACTTTGGAGTTCTTCAATCTTCATAGTTTTAACATCCTTTGCTTCTTGGGTTGCTACTACTATGAAATCAAACTTTGGACTTAAGGATCTCAATACCTTCTCTACTACCATTTGATCGGAGATGTTTTCACCACAATTTTTCATCAGATTCACAATTTCAATCATCTTTGAGAAGTAATCACTTACTTTTTGGTCTTCCTCCATTTGCATCATCTCATACTTTCTTCTATATGACTGCAGCTTAACTTGATTCACTTTTCCTCCACCATTATGATAGTTTTCCAGAATGTCCCAAGCTTCTTTGGATCTTGTTGCCTTGTAAATCTTTTCAAAATGCTGATTATCCAAATTTTGTTGAATGTAGAACAATGCCTTACAATCTTTCTTCTTTGCTTCTTTGAATGCTAATCTATGTGGTTCAGTTGGATTCCCCCTAAATCCTCATAGCCATTCTGCACCAGATCACTCACATCTTGTGCTCCAAACAGAGATTTCATCAAGGCACTCCATCGTTCCCAGTTCCTGCCATCAAGAACTAGAATGTTTGATCCAAAACCATTGTTATTCATCTTGCTTATCAAGAAATCAAGACTCACACATCACTTAGTGTTTCCCAAAATGATTCCCCTCACACTTCGCTCGTGTTTCCCTTGGATTTAACCTGGCTCTCTATACCAATTGTTAGATAAAGCTATGATCAAAATGCGCAACATAAGTGCTTTTTCAGAATAAGCTATTTTAAGCAAGATGAGAATTTAACAAACAAACTATGAAAACTAAGAGATAAGAGAATGGAGAGAGTTTGCTTGTAATATGAATCTCATTAAGAATTGAATGTGCGCATTACAAAGCCTTTTATAGGCAAATATCACACTTGCTTGTAGCACAAACTATCTAACTAACTAACTAACTAACACGTTTTTGTAACAAATTTCTAACTAACTTGCTACATGGCAGTTATGAATTAAATCTTAACAAAATTGACACAAAAGATGATATATCGAATAATTACATGAATTTTATATTTTTGCTACTTTTTTCAGTCTCTTTCAAACAAATCAACACTATTGAGTGTACTTTATATGGTGCTTAGATAGGATATCAATTTTGTGTCAAAATATCATTACTCTTCCTTCTATATGTACTTGAGCGAAATGAACATTTAATCATGATAAATGGTATGTATTCTTAAAGAAAGTATTTGACAATACCATAATATATGCAAAGAAATTGGTTGCCGAATCATTTTGTTTTTGCTTTTTCTTGCATGTTTGAACTTACGTATTATTGTGCTTTTGACAAAAACTACACTTTTAAACTTAAACAAAATCAATTCATCGTAATTTCCTCAAACTTAACGTAATTCCAAACATGTCAAACGTCAAAAAAGTGCGGTAAACTACTTCCATGCTGTCATACCCCAATTTTTGACCTAAGTTTCTTTTTCACCTGTCTTTTTAGTTCGGAATTTATTCGGCGTTTTAGACAAAATTTTGACAGGGAGGTATTTTAAAATACCTCATTTTTTTTTTGGTTCCGAAGGCGACAGTCTTTTATTATTATTTTTATTTTGTTAATTTTTATTTTTATTTTTTTTTATTTTTTTTTTATTTTTTTTTATTTCCTTTTTCATTTATTATCCTTTTTTTATCTTTATCATTTTCTTTTATTTTATTGTTATTTTCGTTTTTTTATATACACATTTTTTTTTATTTATTTAGGGTTGACATTCTTTTTTTATTTATTTAGGGTTGACATTGACTTATTGATTTAATGAGTTAAGTGTCAATTAATCCTTGCCTTGTTTAGATTGTTTGACTGATCAAATTCATGAGTCATCAATGGCTTTCAAAGGCATTGATCTGGCTTTGCATAATAAAAGGGAGGAGGCCACCATCAGAAGAAAGAGGACAGGGGGAACCGAATCCAAAAAGTAACAACACAAAGCCACAACACTATCAGAAAACCAACAAGAGTTTCCTACCACCGTACAAAACCAAAGTAACAAACACGGCCACCACCTATCACACTCACACGCCCACTTAACCTCCACACCCCTCAATCACTCATACTGTCCATCACCACCACCACACTCCTCACAACCAAACTCCACCTTCCCCCCCCTAAACTACAATCCCACAGCCGCGCGCCCACAACACCACTCACGGCAAAACACAACCACTTACCCACACGACCGTCCACCCTCTAAACCACCAAACACGAACCTGAGACTCACCCCATCCCCCCAAACCACCACAAACACGCGGCCTTATCCCTTCTCTCCCTCACCCACGAACAGCCCCATCATCCACTCAGCCACCACCGTACAAACCGCCTCCATACCTCACCAAACACACACACACCCACGGTCACAAACCCACATACCAACACCAAATCCGAATCCAAAAGAAAAGGTGGTTTCCGTTCTTCTTGTAGATCTGTCACTTTTTACGATTTTTTAAGAAAAACAGAGGGAGGATTCGTAAAGAGGAGGAAGAGGGGGTCACGAAACACTAATTTTTTTAAAAAAAAAGATATCAAAATTGCTCCGGCGCGGTGGCGCCGCCGGCCAACCACCGCGCCGGAAACCTGCAGGCCGGCCAGGCTTGAGAGAGAAAAGAGAGAAGATGAGAGCTAGAGAGAGAGAAGGAAAAGGGAAATGAGTAGAAAATCAGAAAAAAACATTTATATAGCTGATCCAATCTTCAGGCCCACACGGCCCAATTTCCCTTTTCCTCATTTCTCCATTCAGACCACTTTTTGCACCCCCTTTTCTACTCATAGCACCCCCCTGTTCCTTTTTATTTTATTTTTATTTTCTCTTATCATTTCTTGCATTTTATTTCGTTATTTCCTTATGTATTTTCATGCATATTATTCCATTGCATTTACATTATGGTATTTCATGCATTTTTTTTTATTATTATTTTCCTTTTATTTTCATGCATTTTCATCTTATTTTTATTCTTAGCATATTTATTTAATTTTTAGTGCATTTGCCATTTTTATTTTTATTTATTATTTTGCCATTTCTTAGAATGTATCTAGGCCAATGTAAATATAAATGAGAATATGCACTGACACCCACACTTTATTTATTCCGCTTTATGTCTTTTACTTTTATTTTTATTTTATTTCGCCTTATAAAAAAAAATACAAAAATATTAGGTTAGTTTATTTTCAAAAGGATTTCGTGGTGATCCAACGTCACCACGGAATTTCCTCGTGTTTAGCTTTTAGTTTTGTTTTTATTCTTAGTTACTATAAAAAAAAACAAAAAAAATGCAAATAATCAAAAACTCAAAAAAATCTTTTCTTAATAAACCTTGATTTTCAATCAAGTGTCCGTTTTTTTTCTCTTTTATTTTCTTTAAATAACCATCAATCCATTTTAATAACATTTAAATCATTTTCAAAAATAAAAAACACAAACCAATCACATTTTGCCATTTGGCCTTTATTTTATCTTTAAAACCTTTTTTAAACTAATAAAAAACACAAAACAAATCAACCGTCATTTTTTACCCCGAACTACGAGGTTTTGATCCCTCACGGGTACGTAGGCAGAGGACCTTGTCCTTCCAAATCATAAAAAATACAAAAAAAACATTTTTATTTTTTCTCACTATTCTAATTCGTTCTTTTCTTTTAAAAATAAAAAAAATAAGCAAGTTATAGCCAAAATAATAAATAAAATCAAGAGGTTCTCGTAGAGTACTACGAACGTTTAGGGTGCTAACACCTTCCCTAAACGTAACAAACCCCCGAACCCTAATCTTTAAAAATGCGGTAATTTAGAACTTTTTTCCACTTTTCTTTTAAAAAATTAAAAGTTCAGTCGTGAAATAAAACTAGTGAGTCAACGCTAATCAATAGCTTGATCTCCGAAAATCACCGCGACAGAAATGGCGACTTCACTGGGGACTCTATAAGAGGGTTGAGCCTGACTTGAATTTATTTAATTATTTTGTGCTATAACTTGCTTAAAAAAAATAATAAAAGTGTAAATATGTGCATATGTGTTTTTTTTTTTCCCTTTTACGTGATTGGTGAGATAAGTCCTACACCCGGACTTGAGGGAAACATAAGATAGGACGGTGGTATAATCAAAGTGTCTTTCCGAGGGTAAATTTCGGATGTGGCACATGTGATAACCCCACTCAATGGAGGAATCTTGGATGTATTATTATGTTGGCATGAGTAAGTCGTGTCCAGCATTGATATTTCCAAATGACCCATGGAGTTGAGGACCTTTAGTTACCTTTAACCCATCTTGGCCTTTTAGGACGTAGTGCGGTGGCTAACCAAGAGCAATCTTGAATTAGTTGATACGCGATACTACACTCAAACGAGACTTTCTTACAAATATTATTGGATCGGGAGTCAATCTCGTAACCCGACGATATTTGGAAGGGGTTGAGGACTTTGGGAACTTGGTAGAACCCGTGATACAGGTACATGTGAAACCATAGTCCTTACCAAATGGCGTGTTTACCCTTGACTCCAACATTTTGGACTTAACCTCACCATGTTTTCTCCGCTCTTTAGCATAATCATGCATACATGCATCCATGCATAAACTCTTTTCTTTTTCATCCAAAACATCGAAGGACTTAAATAAACTTTTTTGTAAACGTTGTAGATATGGACATTCCACGAAGAAGCACTAAAAAGTATCTTTTCAAGAAACCAGACTTGTCAAAATTAAGGGAGCTAGGATCTTTAGTAAGTGATCCAACGGATTTTTGAAATCATCATGGGTGGTTGCTTAGTATCCTGAGAGTAGATGTTGAGGAAGGATGCTTAGAGACTTTGGTTCAGTTCTATGACCCACTCTACCATTGCTTCACCTTCCCTGACTACCAGCTTGTCCCCACACTTGAAGAGTACTCCTACCTAGTTGGTTTACCTGTGCCAGACAAGATACCATTCCACGGTCTTGAGCCTACCCCTAAACCCTCCGACATCGCAGCCGCTCTCCACCTTGAAACCTCCATCATCCAAGCAAACCTTATCTCTAAAGGAGGCCTCCAAGGTCTTCCCACCCACTTCCTCTATCAACAAGCCTCCATATTTGCTGAAGCGGCTAGCACTCATGCCTTCCATTCGACCCTAGCCCTCCTTACATATGGCCTTGTATTCTTCCCAAATATTGACAACTTCATTGATATCCATGCCATCAAAATCTTCCTCTCCAAAAACCCTGTACCCACTCTACTAGCTGATACCTACCACTCCATCCATGACCGTACCCAAGCCGGCCGTGGAACTATTCTTTGCTGTGCATCACTGCTTTACAAATGGTTTATCTCCCACCTACCTCAAACTCATACTTTCAAAGCTAACCTTGAAGATCTTCCTTGGTCCCACATAATCATGGCCCTCCATCCCTCAGACATAGTTTGGTACCAGGCAGCCTGTGATGTAGGGAAAGTTATTGTTAGCTGTGGTGAATACCCCAACGTACCTCTTCTTGGTATGCGTGGCGGGATTAGCTACAACCCTTTTCTAGCCCGTCGACAGTTCGGTTACCCAATGAGAACAAAACCAAACAACCTTGCCCTGACCAGTGAGTTCTATCTTTATCATGAAGACCACTCAAACAGGAGAGAGAGATTCGCACAAGCTTGGAGCGCCATCCGCAGACTTAACAGAAGTCAGCTGGGGAAGAAGTTTGATTATGTGCATGAATCTTATACCCAGTGGGTCATTGATAGGACCATGAGTTTTGGCTTACCCTACCATCTACCTAGATACCTATCTTCCACTATCCCACCATCAGCCTTGCCTATCCCCTTTGACACCAAGGAGGAGTTTCAGGAGCAGCTAACCAAGGAAAAGCAAGAGAAGGAAACTTGGAAGAGGAAATACCAGGAACTCGAGCTCGAGCATGAGACCTTGAAGGGGAAGCTAGCCCAGCAGAGCCGTGAGCTTTTCGTCCAGAACCAGAGGATAATTGAGAGGGACGACTTGCTTCGTCGAAAGGACGCTTTGCTCCGCCAAGATGCTAGAAGGAAGAGGAGGTTTATGGATTCACTCTCTAGTGCACATTCAGATTCCGAGGATCCATCTACTCCGGGAGTTTGAGTTCGAGCTTCTTAGGACCTTATGTTTAGGTTTTAGCTCCCAAAATTTCTTGACTTGTAAACAAAAAACTCCTTTGTAATATTTCAATGCTTAAATGAAGTGTTCAGTTTATGATGTTTACAATTACTCTAACAAGTCCTTCGATAATATTTGTTCTTTTCTTTTTGCATAAGCACAATCATGCATCATCCTGCATTCATAGTTTCTAAATCGAGTCTCACATTGTGTTCACTACTTCAGAGGTCAATCAGCCGCCGTCCAAAGAAAGTGGCCCGACGAATTCTCCACAAACTGAATCGCATTCACAACACTATGGCTAATCGGAAAAGAATGGATCTGTTAGAGCAAGAAAACCAGAACCTCCGGGAAGAGGTGGCCAATCTCCGGGAAGGGATGGAGAAGTTGACCTCCATAATGAATGCGCTGTTGACTTCCAAAGCCCAGACGTCAGTTCCTCAACCTGCTGTCACTACTCTTGAGCAGCCAATCTTATTTGCTTTACCAACTTCTACCATACTTGCTCCACCGCCCGGCGCGGCTAGAGCTTACCCATGGGGATGTCATTCCTATCAGACGAAGGTTTTCATCCCACCTCTTTTGGAACCCCAACTCCGGCTATCCAGAAATCAGCTCCAGCCCCAACAAAGGCCTCAGCAACAATATCAACGACAGCCTCGACAACAGAATCGGGTTCAGCGGGTATCCCATTTTGATCCAATCCCCATGGCGTATGCAGAGTTGCTTCCCGCTTTGCTGGGTAAAAATCTTGTTCAAACTAGGGCACCTCCTAAGGTACCTGAAAGGTTGCCACAGGGGTATAGACCTCATCTTTTTTGTGCTTTCCATCAGGGGGCACCCGGTCATGACGTTGAGCATTGTTACGCCTTGAAAGCCGAAGTCCAAAAGTTGATCCAGGCCAACATCCTATCCTTCAAAGGGTCGAGTCCCGATGTGCAAGCTAATCTACTACCTGGCCATGGGACCCCATCTGTTAATTTGGTGCAACATTGCTCAGAAGCTCACCCTGGTGAAGAAGGTGGCAGTGAATTTTGTAACACATGGCAAAGGTTACTGCAATTGGATCGTTGTTGACATTCCCTCAGTTACTCATAGGTCCAAGTAATGTGTTTTGTTGTCTTGTCTTTTTAAAAAAATTCCTTTCGTTCCGCCCGTGACGAAAGTGGACTTTTTTAGGGCTTTTTGTTTCATGCATTCCCATCATTAAATAAAAAGTCGTTTTGTCCTCGACTTTGTCTTTTTATATTTTGTTTTTTCTGGAAAATGGTAACACAAAAAACCAAAAAAGTTAATTATCTTTCTTTTATATGTTTTCTTTTTAATCATTTCCAAATGTCTGCATTCTCCACTCATTTTCTAAAAAAATCATCAATCATTTGCATCCTTGAACCCGTTGAACACTGTAACCCTATGCTCTCTCCCGACTTTGAATTCCCTGTTTATGAAGTTGAAGAGGAGGAGGATGAACAGATTCCCGAAAAGATCTCTCTGTTACTAGAATATAAAAGAACATCATTCAGCCTCATGAAGAAGCACTCGAAATGATTAACTTGGGTTCCGAAGAACTGCCGTTACAGTATTCCTGGTCAGATCCCAGGTGAATGGTGCCATCAAGGCTGCAAAAAAAAAAACAAAAGCAAAAAACAAACAAAAGCAAAAAAAAACAAAGAAAGAAAATACATCAAAAAGATGGTGCAGAAGATGGTAACCACTTACAAGGACTTGCATGGGATGTTACCGTATGCTTTACATGGATATCACACTTCAGTACGTACCTCAACAGGGGCAACCCCCTTCTCTTTAGTGTATGGCATGGAAGCGGTACTCCTTGTGGAGGTTGAGATCCCATCAATGAGAGTTCTAATGGAGACCCAGTTGTCAGAGGCTGAATGGTGCCAAAGCAGATATGATCAGTTCAAACTTGATTGAAGAGAAACACATGAATGCTTTGTGTCACGGGCAGTTCCCGTGTGTTCCAAGAAGGAGGTCTTGTGCTCAAAAAGATTTTATCATTTCAACCGGACTCCAGGGGCAAATGGACGCCTAATTATGAAGGCCCATATGTCGTCAAGAGAGCGTTCTCCGGTGGTGCAATGACTCTTACGACTATGGACGGTGATGAGCTTCCCCGTCCTGTGAACGCCGATGCAGTCAAGAAATACTTTGTCTAAAAAATAAAAGAACAGCTCGGTGAGTCGAAAACCCGAAAGGGCGGCTTAGACAAAAATGAGCGTCTCGGTGGACTGAAAACCCGAAAGGGCGGTCCAGGGAAAAATTAGAGACATGAAACAGAAAATAATCATCCTGATAGATCGAAAACCCGAAAGGGCGGTCTATGCAAAAATTAAGGATCAAAAGACAAAGTAACTGTATCAGGTTGGCCATGACTCACTTGGGGCACATTAGCGGTCAAAGAGACTCTGAATCTGAAGCATCTAAACGGTGGAATTCAAAGTTGTTAGGGAGAATAGCGGTTATTGTGTTCAATATACCTTCCCCTTATATTTACCATTTTCCAAACTTTTGAGAGATCCGTGGGGCAACGCCATTGGCGGGCCACCACTCTGTTAAAATGAATTTGAGCCTGTGCCTTTTATTTGGAATTCTCATTTATTCGGTTTATAAAATTTCTTCTATTTTTGATGGAAGTGCTTGAAGCAAAATTTTTTTCAAAATCATAAATCTTTTTTATATATTTTTTGGAAAGCATGAATAACAAACACATTCTCTCTGAACTCATGAATAAGTGAAGTGTGCGTCAACATCTGTCCTGAGAACGGATAAGCTTTGCAGGTTGAACATGGTCAATTGCTCGAAAAAAAGAAAAGAGAAAAAGAGAAAAGAAAAGCTCGGTAAGTCGAAAACCCGAAAGGGCGGCTTAGGCAAAAATGAGCGTCCCGGTGGATCAAAAACCTGAAAAGGCGGTCCAGGCAAAAATTAGGGGCATACAAAAAGAATATATTCCCGGTGGATCGAAAACCTGAAAAGGCGGTCCAGGCAAAAATTAGGGACTCAAAAAGCTAACAAAAAACAAAAATAAGCATGACCACAGAAGCACCAGTTCTTTTACCAGGTTTTTGGATTTAGCACGCTCTCCCCAAGAAGTGTGTATTCCCCATCAGTTGTTGCATGTCGGGCTTTACCCCGTTAATGTTTTGATATGTCCCCAGTGGCATCATCCCCATTGAAGATTGCCGAGTGTTTGTGATGCGACGTCGGGTCACTTTCCATCTTATCCGTCCAATCTTGTCTCATCAAGTCGGTCTTTCATACAATCATACAAGTCAGTCTTTCATACAATCATGCAAGTCAGTCTTCCATACAATCTTACCAGTCAATCCTTCATACAGTCACAAGTTAATCAGTCATGCCAGTCATACAAGTCACATCATCATTCATGCATTCATACATTCATGCATATACACATTCATGTATATACAATAAAGATAACATCATCTACTACATGGTTGCATTAACCACCTTGAGTCTTGTTTTTCATACCAATCAGTCATAAACATTTTTTAAACTCTCTTTATCCCCAGTGTGTCTGGTCCAAAGATGTCACCCTTTTTATGTCAAGTGGCAGTTCAAACGAACAACTTGTGCATCCTTTATCTTGTTTTTTCGCCAAGTGGCAGTTCTTTAACGAACAACTTGTGCATTTTCCTATCCAATATTTTGTCGTCAGTTGACTCGTTCGGCAATAACCCGAACAGCTGACATTTACCTTTTTCTTGTCGTCAGTTGACTCGTTCGGCAATAACCCGAACAGCTGACATTTATCCTTTTTCTTGTCGTCAGTTGACTCGTTCGGCAATAACCCGAACAACTGACATTTATCCTTTTTCTTGTCGTCAGTTGACTCGTTCGGCAATAACCCGAACAGCTGACATTTATCCTTTTTGCTTCCTGTCGTCAGTTGACTCGTTCGGCAATAACCCGAACAGCTGACATTTATCCTTTTTCTTGTCGTCAGTTGACTCGTTCGGCAATAACCCGAACAACTGATATTTATCCTTTTTCTTGTCGTCAGTTGACTCGTTCGGCAATAACCCGAACAGCTGACATTTACCTTTTTCTTGTCGTCAGTTGACTCGTTCGGCAATAACCCGAACAGCTGACATTTACCTTTTTCTTGTCGTCAGTTGACTCGTTCGGCAATAACCCGAACAGCTGACATTTACCTTTTTCTTGTCGTCAGTTGACTCGTTCGGCAATAACCCGAACATCTGACATTTACCTTTTTCTTGTCGTCAGTTGACTCGTTCGGCAATAACCCGAACAACTGGCATTTACTTTTTCTTGTCGTCAGTTGACTCGTTCGGCAATAACCCGAACAGCTGACATTTACCCTTTGTTTATTGTCGTCAGTTGACTAGTTCGGCAATAACCCGAACAGCTGACATTTATCCTTTTCGTTTCTTGTCGTCAGTTGACTCTTTCGGCAATAACCCGAACAGCTGACATTCACCTTTGTCTCTTGTCGTCAGTGGCATGTAACTTTTATTTTCGTCTTTACCTCAAGTGGTAAGCTCTACAAACGGGCAGCTTGTGGTCGGTGTCTTTTCCCATATCATATTTCCTTTCTCAACTGTCAATACGATAGTTGATCCCTTCCCCAGTGAAACTGTGTTATTCCCCAGTGGAGTCGGATCCCTTTCTTTAACGAACTCGGGTATCTCCAGTCAGGTCATCTTCGCCGTCTTGCATTCACATTTGCATCACGAGCATGTCACATTTTTTGTTAGGTCCAAAATTGGCGTACTCTGTATTTAAGTCCCTTCGACCCGTCGAATCCAAGACTTTATCTTCAAATCTCCGGACGAAGAGACTTAAATAGGGGCATCTGTCATACCCCAATTTTTGACCTAAGTTTCTTTTTCACCTGTCTTTTTAGTTCGGAATTTGTTCGGCGTTTTAGACAAAATTTTGACAGGGAGGTATTTTAAAATACCTCATTTTTTTTTTGGTTCCGAAGGCGACAGTCTTTTATTATTATTTTTATTTTGTTAATTTTTATTTTTATTTTATTTTTATTTTATTTTTATTTTATTTTATTTATTTATTATCCTTTTTTTATCTTTATCATTTTCTTTTATTTTATTGTTATTTTCGTTTTTTTATATACGCATTTTTTTTTATTTATTTAGGGTTGACATTCTTTTTTTATTTATTTAGGGTTGACATTGACTTATTGATTTAATGAGTTAAGTGTCAATTAATCCTTGCCTTGTTTAGATTGTTTGACTGATCAAATTCATGAGTCATCAATGGCTTTCAAAGGCATTGATCTGGCTTTGCATAATAAAAGGGAGGAGGCCACCATCAGAAGAAAGAGGACAGGGGGAACCGAATCCAAAAAGTAACAACACAAAGCCACAACACTATCAGAAAACCAACAAGAGTTTCCTACCACCGTACAAAACCAAAATAACAAACACGGCCACCACCTATCACACTCACACGCCCACTTAACCTCCACACCCCTCAATCACTCATACTGTCCATCACCACCACCACACTCCTCACAACCAAACTCCACCTTCCCCCCCCCTAAACTACAATCCCACAGCCGCGCGCCCACAACACCACTCACGGCAAAACACAACCACTTACCCACACGACCGTCCACCCTCTAAACCACCAAACACGAACCTGAGACTCACCCCATCCCCCCAAACCACCACAAACACGCGGCCTTATCCCTTCTCTCCCTCACCCACGAACAGCCCCATCATCCACTCAGCCACCACCGTACAAACCGCCTCCATACCTCACCAAACACACACACACCCACGGTCACAAACCCACATACCAACACCAAATCCGAATCCAAAAGAAAAGGTGGTTTCCGTTCTTCTTGTAGATCAGTCACTTTTTACGATTTTTTAAGAAAAACAGAGGGAGGATTCGTAAAGAGGAGGAAGAGGGGGTCACGAAACACTAATTTTTTTTAAAAAAAAGATATCAAAATTGCTCCGGCGCGGTGGCGCCGCCGGCCAACCACCGCGCCGGAAACCTGCAGGCCGGCCAGGCTTGAGAGAGAAAAGAGAGAAGATGAGAGCTAGAGAGAGAGAAGGAAAAGGGAAATGAGTAGAAAATCAGAAAAAAAACATTTATATAGCTGATCCAATCTTCAGGCCCACACGGCCCAATTTCCCTTTTCCTCATTTCTCCATTCAGACCACTTTTTGCACCCCCTTTTCTACTCATAGCACCCCCTGTTCCTTTTTATTTTATTTTTATTTTCTCTTATCATTTCTTGCATTTTATTTCGTTATTTCCTTATGTATTTTCATGCATATTATTCCATTGCATTTACATTATGGTATTTCATGCATTTTTTTTTATTATTATTTTCCTTTTATTTTCATGCATTTTCATCTTATTTTTATTCTTAGCATATTTATTTAATTTTTAGTGCATTTGCCATTTTTATTTTTATTTATTATTTTGCCATTTCTTAGAATGTATCTAGGCCAATGTAAATATAAATGAGAATATGCACTGACACCCACACTTTATTTATTCCGCTTTATGTCTTTTACTTTTATTTTTATTTTATTTCGCCTTATAAAAAAAATACAAAAATATTAGGTTAGTTTATTTTCAAAAGGATTTCGTGGTGATCCAACGTCACCACGGAATTTCCTCGTGTTTAGCTTTTAGTTTTGTTTTTATTCTTAGTTACTATAAAAAAACAAAAAAAATGCAAATAATCAAAAACTCAAAAAAATCTTTTCTTAATAAACCTTGATTTTCAATCAAGTGTCCGTTTTTTTCTCTTTTATTTTCTTTAAATAACCATCAATCCATTTTAATAACATTTAAATCATTTTCAAAAATAAAAAACACAAACCAATCACATTTTGCCATTTGGCCTTTATTTTATCTTTAAAACCTTTTTTAAACTAATAAAAAACACAAAACAAATCAACCGTCATTTTTTACCCCGAACTACGAGGTTTTGATCCCTCACGGGTACGTAGGCAGAGGACCTTGTCCTTCCAAATCATAAAAAATACAAAAAAAAACATTTTTATTTTTTCTCACTATTCTAATTCGTTCTTTTCTTTTAAAAATAAAAAAAATAAGCAAGTTATAGCCAAAATAATAAATAAAATCAAGAGGTTCTCGTAGAGTACTACGAACGTTTAGGGTGCTAACACCTTCCCTAAACGTAACAAACCCCCGAACCCTAATCTTTAAAAATGTGGTAATTTAGAACTTTTTTCCACTTTTCTTTTAAAAAATTAAAAGTTCAGTCGTGAAATAAAACTAGTGAGTCAACGCTAATCAATAGCTTGATCTCCGAAAATCACCGCGACACATGCCCTGCTCTTAATTTTTTGGGTACAATCTCTTATCGTTACTTTGCCAAATTAAACCATATATCTTAGCCAATAGCCACAAAAACGGAGATAGTAATAGACCGATGTTACAAATCAATAATGAAAAAATACAAGAAGCAATCGCTTTTGCAATTGTGCCTTGATTAGTTTATTTGCTTATAAAAACGAATACTGCCTTCCAATTAGTCTCACTTTGATGTCATTAATAATTGATAACTAAACTTGGATTATCATTTAATTAATGTTAATTGTCTCTTCAGTGAAATATAGATCACACTTCCTATATACTATTTTCACTTCATTAAGTGACTCTTCTTTATATAAAAGCTCATTTTTTACGTTTCCCCAACATTGAACGTAAGAAGGTGGGAGTACTACCACTATCTATAGGGGAAAATACTCCCAACTTCTTATGTCTTCACATTTATTCCCCTAAATATATAAGTATACTTACATACAATTTCTTAATCCAATGTGTTTATATAATTTAGTTAAATACGTATGTTTTAAATATGGCATCATAAGCTTCTAGTCTTAACCAAGAGTCTTGCTTCTGCGTAAAAACCCTAGCCGCGTCAGTTGTAGTCTTTCTCTTTTGCTGGCATTATTGCAACCTCTCTGTCACTCTAAAATTCCAATAGTGGTTAATGGTTAGATTATAGACTTTAATATGCAACTGGTCCCTGCAAATAGGGTTCGTTTGACTTTTGGTCCTTGCAAAAAAAAATTTAAAAAGGTCCTTGCAAAATTTTATGTCTTTTAAAAAAGTCCCTGGGCCCACCAAAGCGTTGAAGTGGCATGGTCTTGGCCATGTGGCAGTTGCTGACTGTGCAACTTTTGCCACGTGGTGATGACGTGGCAGTCCACGTAATAAAAAATTAAAAATCATTTTTTAAATTTAGAAAATTATTTTTTGAAATAAAAAAAATCATAAAATAAATTTTCAAAAAAAATTTCGATTATATAATTTTCAATTTTTTTTGAAATATGAGAAAAAAATTTGAAAATTATATAGTTATTTAAAATCAGAATATTAATTTTTTAAAATTTAAATATGAAAATTAATTTTTAAAAAAATTATATAATCTGAAAATTTATAATTTTTGAAAATGTAATTGTCAGTATATTCGAATTTTTTTAATATATAATTTTCAGATATTTTTCAAAAAAATTAATTTTCGATAATTTATTTCAGATTTTGTCCCAAAAAAAATAATTTTAATTTTCAATTTTTTTTTCAGATTTTTTTTCAAAATTTCAGATTATATAATTTTCAAAAATTTTAATTTTCAATTTTGAAAATTATATAATCAAAATTTTACTGGAATTTTATTTTATGATTTTTAAATTTAGTTTCAGATTTTTAATTTCAATTTTTTTAAGGATTTTTAAATTGTTTTTTTATTTTTTTATGATTTTTTTCCAAAATTTTCAGATTATATAATCTTAATTTTTGAAAATTAAATAATCTGAAATTTTTTGAAAATTAATTTTCAGCTTTTTTAATTTTTAAATATATTTTTCAGATTTTTTATTGTTAATTTTTAATTTCAAAAATAATTTTAAGAATTTATAAATAACTAAAAAGCCACGTAAGGCCACATGATCAAAAGTGTACAACTTTTGCCACGTGGCCAAAACACTGCCAAATCACCTCAAAAATGGGTCCATGGACCTTTTTAAAATACAGAAAATTTTGTAATGGTCTTTTTAAATTTATTTTTTTGCTAGGACTAAAAGCCAAACGAACCCTATTTACAGGGACCAAATGCATATGTAACCCTAGATTATATTTAAAATTCATAAGTGGTAATTGGTAAAGTAAACTCCAAGGATTAAGATTGCACTTTTGATGTTAAGCATGCAAGATAATCCACTAATAACCCAAGATTTTGGTTAGCTATACAATCACAATTAACAAGTTGGTTCTACTAACAAGAGTTTAGATGGAGTTATGTGGTTGCTGCACCTGCACCATATACATGTGAATCTGAATAGTTCGAAGGGAGAAACGAGCTTGTAAACGATAAGAAAAACTGACCAAGTACTTTTTTTCAAGAATTTCCTTTTGGAAGTGTTGGGTCCCGCTTGATAACACAATCACTTTCACGATTGAAAATAGAGAAAAGTGTTTTGTCTGATTAAGATGACGTGGAATTGAAGAAACTTGACGGTAGAGGTAGCGCCATGAAATTGTCCAAGGCATTGCTCCAATCAATATGTCTTGATAACGATCTTGCTTGCATTCACAATTTGTATATATATATTTAAGCTTTGTTTGCGAGTTTGAAGGGATAGAGTGGGGAGAGTTTTGAAAAAAAAGGAAGGAGCAATTGGAAGAAATAGATTACATTGGGAGGGGAGAACTTTGAGGGGTTAATTTTTCTTCATAATACAAAACTCTCTTCATTTGGGGAACTAAAAAGTTGTATTGGATGAAAATTTTGAGAGGTTTTGGAAAATTTATATGAATTCTTCAAATTTATTCTATGTTGTTATAATATTCTTAATATTAAAAAATATATGAATTATGAACATTAGTTTATCATTCTCTAAAAAAACAATCTTTTAAAAAAATGTGAAAGATTTCTCCAATTTCCCTATGTATTTTCCACCCTCCAAAGTCCTTCCTTCCACTCCTCTCCAAAATTTCAAACAAAGCCTAAAGGTATAATCTTTATCTTTATAATATTAAATGTTAGCTAGTGTTGTCCTAACCCTAATGATTAACCCTAATTTTTAGTTCTGAAAAAATTTTATGAAAAAACTCCTAATTTATGAAAAATTTATGACATGTGATTGCTTCAACGTTGTAAATTCATCACAAATCTCGGGTCATCTTTCTTTCAATCCCACAATCTCTAAATCATTTATCATTCACTCTCATCTCTCTCACCATCATTCAGTTGAACCTAATAACCATAACCCCGCCCTTTTTGACGGACCTAATTAATTTTTATGAAAAAAGGTCAGCAAGGAATTGAATCAGGTAGCACATGAAAATGTCATTTTTTTATAAGCCACTAACGTCATTGCAATTCTTTTTTTATAGTAGTTCCTTTTCATTATTATTTTTTCTTTTAATTACCACATAACAGTTCTTTTTTTTATTTTTTTCTTTCGGTTATCGCATAACAGTTCTTTTTCATTACTTTTTTCTTTCGATTAGTAGATATCAGTTTCTTTTCCTTTTCATTTCTATAGATTTAACCGCTTTTGTGGTTAGGACCAATTTCTTGGTGCAGACAATGTAACTATAAAAGTAATAATATAACTAATTTAATAGTTATATATGAAGCTCTACAAAACTCATGCATCGCACGGGTTAAAGTCTAGTTATTTATACACTTCTTGTTATAGCATCAACTCTATTATAATTTAGAGAGAGTTAGGGTAACACCAGAGCCGTTCCTATAAAATTGGAGACCAGGTTATAAAATAAAAAATATGCCCTAATAAAATAAAAACACAATTTTTTAAAAGAGCAATCTTCTATTCAAACTGAAAATAAGATCTAAAAAAAATAAGAAATGGTCATCATTGTAACTAACACAAAGAGCATCAATATTGTAATCGATAAAATTAACATACAATTTTAATTGAATATTTTTATCAACCTTCCACGTTGTTATTTTCTTTAGTTTATAATGAGGCAAAAAAAATAAAGTTTATAATGTTTTTTTTTTCTAGAGAATGATTTTTTTGAAGGATTCCTAGAGAATGATTATAATGTTCGTTATTAGAACTTTGTTATTTTATACGACAAGTATGGACAAAAAACTAGAAGAAATGCTCTAACAAAAATAAGAAAAAAAAGTTATATTGTGTTTTTATTTGTAAATATATAATCCAATATGTTGATGAGAGTTGAGCTGAATTGGAGGAATAAGAGAGATATTGATGATAGATGGAACTCAGATCTATGGTAACTTGAACCAAAGCACACCAAAGCTAACTTGAACCACTGGACCATGGTTACAGAATTAATACTATAGACACAATATTTGTATATATTCCTTTTTTACATGCAGAATATATATATAAAAATATTTTGGGCCCCCAAGTTTTGGAGGCATAGCTCAGTAGAGCTATTTGCACCCCCTCATGACTGGCCATGGGTAACACCTATGGTAGAAAGTAGAGAAGAGAGCAAAAACTCTAAGAAAATTGCTTTTCCCACATTAAAGAAGGCTAAAACACACCAGAAAATGACGGTTTTACCCCGGCGACAGTTAATTGCCGCTGGGATGATGCATCGACAGTTAACTGCCGCCGGCTCCATCGGCAGTTAGTTGCCGCCGTCCCCATCGGCAGCTAACTGCCGCCGCGTTCTGTATTTATGCAGAAACGAAACAGAACCTGTGTTTACAAGTTTCATTCTCTCAAATTCTCTCAATTTCTCTCCAATCCTCTCCAATTCCATTCCACTAAATTCAAGTAATTTCATACCCATCAGCAACAAGTAGTATTAATCATTTTTAATGTTAATGTTAGTTTAGATAGGTTTATTTTTGTTAATTTTGGTAGATTGCATGTGGTTAGGGTTTATGATTAAATTGAAATTTTGGTAGATTGAATGTGTAGTTTATGATGTTATAGATGAATTTAGTTGTTGTGAATATTGTTTAGACTATGTTTAAGTATAATGTGGTTGTGAATGTTGTCCAATTAACACAATTAACACAATGTGAATGTTGCACTCAAAGTGTTTGTTAAAATGCCTAAATGAGCATGTTGATGAATGTTGTTTAGATTGTGATAGAATTGTGAGAATGTTGGAATTGTGAGAATGTTGGAATTGTGATAGAATGATGTTTTTATTATGCCTAATTTTTTTAGTTTTGTTTTTGTGTAAATATGTCTGATCAGAACCAAGATAGGACGACTAGAGCTGGTAAGCAGCCCATGATAGCAGCTACCGACGGGAGAGACAGGCTGCAAACCCTCATGTGCCTAAGAGGGGAAGAGGCCGGAGGCCTGTTGGGGGCAAGGGTAGTTCTCAGCCGACACATCAGGTGTCGCAGGTGGAGGACCCCACCCAGTACCTGCATTATCAGAAGCAGCTACATGATGCCACAGATGGTGGCTATGACATCCAGCATGTTGCTGATGAGGGTGGGGACGACGATGCGGCTGCGTTAGATGAGGATGAGATTGCGGCTGCGACAGCCCCCGAGGAGTTACCTGATGTGGCTCCATTTCCTGGAGGGCCTTATGATGACTCATTGTTGTCGTCATACGCTTCACACGTTGCATTACCGTTGTGGTATAATGCAAATAATGTAAGTTTTTTTTTTCTTTTTTAACTTTTATCTATGAAGTCGATATATATTTTTTGTATGATAACGTTTTAAAAAAAATGACATGAACACATGCCGTTGTCTGATTATTTTTTTGTCTTCGATTATTGTTCGCGCGTAATTTTTTATATATGAAGTATATGTTTTTTTTGTATGATAACGTTTAAAAAAAATGACATGAACACATGCCGTTGTCTGATTATTTTTTTGTCTTCGATTATTGTACGCGCGTAATTATTTATATATGAAGTCGATATATTTTTTTTGTATGATAACGTTTAAAAAAAATGACATGAACACATGCCGTTGCCTGATTATTTTTTTGTCTTCGATTATTGTTCGCACATAATTTTTTATATATGAAGTATATGTTTTTTTTGTATGTTTTTGATTTATGTGGTGTTTTTATTATTTTAGATTTGTAACACCCGTATGATGAGATGCATAAATCACGGGGCGAATGTGGCAGATCTCCAGCGTCCATATATGAATCAACTCTGGTTTTGGGATCCTATAAGGGCGAGTGAGTTGCATGATTTGCTGTACACAGGGTATTCTACTGTTAATCATGCTCTGCTCCAGGCGCTAAGCGAGAGGTGGCATTCCGAGACCAACAACTTTCACATGCCTACTGGGGAAATGACCATCACTTTAGATGATGTGGCGTGTCTGCTGCATGTTCCTGTTGAAGGACGGATGCTGAGCCATAGGAAGAAGGTGTCTCAGGTTGATGGGGTGGAATTGATGGTGAGGAACTTATGTGTCACCCAGGAGTATGCAGTGAAAAACTGCAAGACTGAGTATGGTGGCTACATTAGCTATAAGGCGCTGAAGGAGCTTTATGAGGATCACTTGAGTGTGGCCACCAGATTAGCGCATGCTGAGACACAGAAGCAGCTCCATGAGCTAGCCAGGCGTAGGGATGCCTGTGTGAGGTGTTTCCTCCTATACCTGTTTGGATGTACGTTGTTCAGTGACTTGAGCAACAAACACATCGACCTGATATACCTGCAGACGATGGAGACCTTTGCTGGGATGAGGGACTACTCGTGGGGAGGAATGGCATTGGCATACCTTTACCACACTCTATCCGAGGCTTCTTCGCTTGCAGGAAAGAGGATCGGGGGAAGCACGACACCTTTGATGGTAATAATTTTAATTTACTATGTCTTTTAATAATTTACTATGCTTTTTAATTTACTATGCCTTTTAATTTACTATGTTTGCTAATAACTTATAAATGTGTTTGGTTTGTGCAGGGATGGTCTTGGCACATTTTCCAGAAGTCTACTCACATGACCATAGTGATAAATACAAGCAAAACTATCCTTGCGCGGCCAGATGGATTCCACACAGGGGTCATGCCAATCCGAAGCCATACCGTCTGGCGCTGGATCGTTTGGAGATGGATGATGTTACCTGGATGCCATACGAGGATCATAGGGAGATCCAGGAGTTTGAGGAGATATGCTGGTATTCAGGCTGGATCATGTGTGGTCGTGACATCATCTACCGTCACTTGCCTGAGCGGGTTAAAAGGCAATATGGGTACGTGCATGACATCCCCCGAGCTCCGACGTCTGTGCTTCCTCTCCCTTTTCAGGCCGTTGCACATGCTTTCCTAGACTTCCGTGTGCACATCATTCCTCAGGCTGCGTGGGGTAGGGAGGTTGATCAGCCATGACAGTATGAGGAGGGATACATGAGGTGGTACAGACATGTGTCTCACCCAAAGATTCTGCCACCTATTGATGGATCTCCTCCGATGCCAGCAAATGAGGAGCAGATCATTGCACACCATCAGCAGCGGCACGAGGAGAGAGACTCGCCTGATACCATTGACATGGTTGGTGGACTTGTTAGCCAGGCTGATGACTACTTGGGTCAGGAGGCGATGAACAGTGAGCAGCTATATCAGGCGATGCGCCATATCAGGGACATGATGACACCGATACTATCCAGGAGGTCGAGGAGGCGGCAGCAGCACGATGACCAGGATCATGATTAGGACATTTTTGTAGGACTTTTGTTAGTTTTTTTTGTTGACATTTGTTAGATTTTTTTTTTTTGTAAATTTATGGCACATTCACATTATCATAGTTTTTTCGGGTTTATTTGGATTATTTTGATTCCTTCGAAACAACAATAACAACAATTCCTTCATGATCCGAACTAAAAATTCACACAATAAGCGTTACATTACATTATCCCTAAATTTGTTGTATCATCATGAAGGATGTTGGATTTTAATTTAATTCTTGAAAATTTGCGGAAAACATATATATGCTCTCGTGTCTTATACTTAGTGTTGGACTCAAAAGAATGAAGAGAACACAACACATGTATTCTACCACATCAGCTATATATGTTTTCACATCGAATTCCCTCATATAAGATGAGTCATGACAAAAAGGAATGCATTCCAATATATTATTTTGAACTTAATCCTACTGCCCTACCAACTGACAAAGTTTCAATTGACAGAGGAGCATGATCAAGTACAAAACAACATCTTAGAACTGCATTCCCTTTTGCCACACTCATCTTATACGAAGGAATTCGATTTGAGAACCTATATAGCTGAGTCGACAGAATACATGTTGTATTCTCTTCATTCTTTTGAGTTTCCAAAAAGACTTGCAAACCTTGCAAACCTTTACACTAAGTATAAGACACTTCAATGCCAAGATTTTTCGCAAACTTTCAAGAATTAAAAAAAAAATCCTACAAAATAACGACACAACATAATAATATTACCTAAACATCTTCATCCGGCCGAATCAAACTCTTGAGAATATCTTCAGGCAACCTCAGCAACGTAACATCCATCTCGAGGGGGATCATGTTCGGCTCAGCAAATATCGAGAACATGCTCCTCACGTCGTCGTCGTTCGTTAACTCCGACCGAGTAAACGACAAATTCCAGTCTGAGTCGAACGATGGACGGTGATACCAAACGTATTCCACCCTCCTCGCGTCTCCGTGGTTGATTCGTTGGTTGATTTCATGAAGTAGATCCTTCAATTCTTTTAACGTCACATCGTCGCGGACCTTGAAAAAATGTTGGTTACCACCGTTGAAGGATACATGAAAGTATACTTGAGCCATTTTTTCAGATCTACACCATAAGAAATTAAAAACAATCCAATTAAAAACTCATTCAAACATTTCATCAAACACTTGTACTGCAAATTATACATAAACCCTAAAACTAAAAATTACAACATAAACATGCAAAGATTTAAACATTTAAGCAACATAAGTCATTTCTATGTAAACAATCTATCATTTCTTGCCAAAAAATTCAAAAATTAAACAGTCTAAAACTTAAAAAAAATTAAATTAAGATAATAAATGTAACATATAAGCATAAAATGACAATGAAATTGATTATGAAAACTTACTTGTTATTGGAGTGTTGGTTGATTTGAGGTTGAAAATTTTGATATTTTTGAAAGATTTGAGAGAGTTTTTAGAATTTGAAGAGATGAAGTTGGAGGTTTTGGGTGCTGAGCTTCATAAGTACTGATCGCAGCGGCATTTAGCTGCCGATGGGGACGACGGCAACTAACTGCCGCCGGATCCTTCCCATCGGCAACAAACTGCCGCCGAGGTAAAAACGTAAATTACTGGTGTGTTTTACCTTTCTTTGAAGTGGAAAAAACAATTTTCAAACTCTAATTTAGAGGGTTTGAACATGTAGAGAAATAAATTCTTGTAAGGGTTGCTTTAACACTCGTGAACTTTCAACGTGGCTTGAGGACTTGAGAGGTATAATTATTTATTTTACTGGTGCAGCCAAAGCTATTAGATGTGAATTTAAAGAATTTATATTGTGTCTTTATTTTCTACTATAAGCTGTTATGAAGAGAGTTTATGAAAATACGTTGGAAACAACTTATGTACATGTCATAAGTTGTTTGCAAAAGCTCTTTTAAATTGTCTAACAAATTATTTCTTTATTACACATCTCTAAAATGATTGCATTAGAGCAGCATTTTTAAGGGTCTTAACTTTAAGTTTTATCGCATAAACAACTTAATTATATATTTAATAGTATAAACATTTTTATGTATAAACTATTTTTATAACAAAAATAAAATAAAATAACATTGTTTTCATATAAATTATAAATTGTTTACATACGCTCTTATGAAGAGTTTATGAAAATAAGTTGAAAACAAATTATGTAAATGTCAATAATTTGTTTTCATAAGTTCTTCTAGATTGTCTCACAAGCGTCTATGACAATTGAAAACCACAAATAAGTAAATCTAAAAAGGATATTCGAACTTTAACGGGGCAATATGAAATAATATACCAATGAAAAAGCATTAAAAATTGAAATGCACTTTGATGAAAATAGAGGCACACCCCTCTACTTTTGTTAATGATTGAAGACAAGTTAAATCATTATTGTGATGTTGTAATCAACTCTTCAAACTGAATGCAAAGGAAAAAGCTATTGTTAAAATAACGGTCACAAATTATTTGAATTGACGGGAAGTAAACTTTATAGTTTCTATAGTGTGAACTTGTTGAAGTGGTGGGCCATTTGCTTTGGAATTTTGGGTGCACTCATGACAAGTAACTTCAAACTTTCGGTGTGCTCAATTTTGGACTGTTGGTTTTGATTCACTTCCAAATGCTATAAATAGCACACTATCAATGACTTATGATTTTACTCTATAGTTCCTCTTTTTGAAACCTTGTGATAAAATTTTATGTTGTTCTCATTTTTTGTTTTAAACATACTTAGGGAGTCAAAAGTTGGTAGTTTTGTAACTTTGGAGTATAGTTGATAAATTAATTTCATTCTCTTCTGATCCAGCTTTTAAGGGACTCAATTATTAAGGGAAGAAGGTGGGGTTGGGGGTGAAATTGTTGCCATAAGACACATCTATTTTATTTTTCAAGACCATGATCCTTGCATTCAATGGAGGCACTTTGTGGAAGTGTCACTTGACTCTAGAACAAAAATCTATTGTAGACAAAAGCTTCTACTTTTGGATCTTCCATTTCTTTAATAGATATAGTCTTGCCACTTAACAATAATTATCATTAATCATCATTATATCCTATAGTTTTGTTGCTTATAGCTTTTGTTACTTCTTTCAACTTAAGTTTCACAATTTTTGGTGAGGCTTTCTTCTAGTAAGAAACATTGCAATATAACATGGAAGGAGCATTACTGCCACCAGGTTTTCGTTTTCATCCAACTGATGAAGAACTAGTTGGATACTATCTTAAAAGAAAAGTGGAAGGACTTGAAATTGAGCTTGATGTTATTCCAGTGATTGATTTTTACAAATTTGATCCATGGGAGTTGCCTGGTAATCTTCAATTTCACATTTTAATCATTTGCATCGTATAATATAAATAAACATCTAAAAAATAGTATATTTCAAATGTAAGGTTTAATATGGTACATCAGATATAATTTATATCAACCAGTGTGAAACAGAATCTTTTATGTAAATTTTACTGCATTGTTTATGATAAGGAAATTTGAGAAGCCTAATTCATGAGATGTGAAATGCAGAGAAATCATTTCTACCGAAACGAGATTTAGAATGGTTTTTCTATTGTACACGAGATCTAAAGTACCCAAATGGATCAAGAACAAATAGAGCTACCAAGGCTGGCTACTGGAAAGCCACTGGAAAAGAGAGAAAGATTGTGTGCCAGTGTAGTTCATCCACTATCACAGGCAACTGCAAAACACTTGTTTTCTATCTTGGAAGGGCTCCTTTAGGTGATAGAACTAACTGGATCATGCACGAGTATTGCCTCACCGATGATCTTAGCCAAGACTCTCCATATTTTAAGGTACATATAATACATTAATTAAGTTTTATGTAGCGTCTGTGTATTTTCACGGTTTCTCAATGTTGAACGCACATCATTTGCAAGGCTATGATCTGGAGCTTTTACTTTAACATGCGATGGGTCGATTCCTACAGTGAAAACAAACTCCTTTGTAATGTGTTAGATTTGTTTTGACCTTATCTTTAACGGAACGTTGAAAGACTAAAGTAGGTGTGTTTGTGCGCGCGCGTGCATATATGTGGTTGTTGTAGGGTCGTTTAGCTTTATGCCGGGTTATCAAAAAGAATGAGAAGAGCAAGAGGGTTGCAACAAGTTCCATCAATGGAAGTGAGACCTCAATGAGATTCTCAAGTGATGTTTCTTCTCAAGCAAGTCACCTGAATAACGAGAGTGGATCACAAAATGTGTCTCCAATTGCTGAGTTTAACCATGTTTCCATAGAAACAAATCCTTCAACTTTCTGGATCTCCCCTGATATGATTCTTGATTCTTCAAAGGTATATATTTTTTAATTTTATTAATTATTATATGAACAAATGAGGAAAGTTGAGATTGAATGGCTATAATTTGGAGATGTAAATGACAGTTTTGCTAAACCAACTGCAGGAGTATACTAAAGAACAAGATGCACTGTTTGAATATTTTCCTCCTAGTTGTGAATCATCAAGGCAATCATTGGAACATATAACAACTTCACCTACTTTATCCTACTCAAATCTTAATGGTGAAAATGAATTTTCGGATAATGTAAGTCAAAATGGATGCATGTCACCTTACTCATGTACTCAAGGGAATTTCATGGACTATAATGGAAATTGGGATGTTCCTTATGAGGTTTATGATCAAATTAATTCAGTCTCATATCCAGAGCCTTTCTAAAATCTAAAGACAAAAGGGAGATCATTCTCACTGTTTTTTTTACTATGCCAAATTTGGATTAAGATCCATTTGAAGGCAAACAAGTGGAGATTAGAGTTATGGATAAATAATTGTGGGGACTAGTTAGCTGGAATTTTACTTGGTGTGGCATTTACTAGGGATCTCTGGGATAACACCTTTTAATGTATGTCTTAGAGTGATAAATAATGAGTAGTAGTACTACATTTTAATGTATGACTTAAGAATGATAAATAATGAGTACTCTACATTGCTATATATATATAGCAAGATGGATTTTCTCAAATACTTGGCCAATTTGCTGGCACTGAATGGATACTGAAGGATAGATTCTACTGGTCATAGTGCCCTATTGCAAATTAAATATGCAGTAAAATTACAGGTTCAAAATGTTCAAATTTTAAATTTTGAAGAGCTGAAAGTTGCATTATGCATTTGAACAACATGACTCTCTGTTTAATTTCAAATTTAAATATATATTTCTCACTTCATTTTAAAAAAAAGCTGAGAATGAATTTGATGTTGGAATTGATATGACATTGATGCATTCCATAAACTTTTTGTTGGCTCATTGTTTTTGCACTAGTTGGTGATAGTTTAAGTTTTAATTTCCTTTTAATAGATTCCCACTAAATAAGCAAAGGACATGATGGAATAGTTTGCAAAGGAAGAAATGTTTAAGTCATCATTTCTTACTGCTTAAGTGATGATCGAAAAATGTCAGGATTTAGATTTATTGTAAGTCACAAATTCCATGCATTCACTAAGTCACCCATTTGTGGCCGTTGAATCAAGACCAAATGTTGTACCGTCAAATAGATAAGAATATAAAAATCTACTAATATGTTGTACCGTCTGATCTCAATCTAACGATCAACGATATGCTGACTGCGTGAACGCGTGAAATTTGTGTCTGTAATAAATCCAAATCCGAATGTTAGAGATTGATCTTAACCATCACATACACATATACTTACTTACTTGAAGGATACAACTACTTATAATACAAATGTACATATCACATTCTATTTCATGATCAATCTAGTGATATAGTTTCGCATATGTAGAACATCAAACATTCGACGCATCCTTACGATGTGTGCAATCACATTAAGATTTGGCTGCTCACGAAGCGACCAGTTGGTTCACCAAACCCCAACCCAATGTCACACGTTCTCCAGGTTTGAAGGGATCCAGTGCCCAACTGCCGACTGTGTGAACTTTAATAAAATACAAAATCAAAACGTGAATCATTTGATCTTGATCCAAAAGTCCAGATCAGTGAGTACGCGATTGCATGAATCCAGAGAATTCAAATTCATAAGTAGCATATGATAGTATTCCTTACCCCATAATGAAGCTCTAGTATAAGCTTGCAATTTTGGGGCTACAAAAAACTTCTACTTCTTGAATAGTTGCCCTAGACTCATCACCAAAAATAGACTCCTTGCCATCTTCCCTTTTGGCATAAGACAATCCTAATCTGGACTTAGCTTGTCTTAAGTCACCAACACCAGAATTAGTATCAGGCCCAGCAAAGCCACCCATAACTGGGGCTAACGGGGGCCCAATGAGAAGCCCATCAGCCCCAAACTGTGGCCCACCACGTGCATAATCAAACAGAGCTGCACCACTTCCACCAACCTTAGGCAAAATTATTGGTTCATTTTTATTTTCTACCCAATAAAATAGAAAGGCATCAAATGTTTCATAGTAATCATCTGTGCTTCTATATCCTTCTGGGTTAAATGCACCAAACTTGAAAGAGTTGTCTGTGTAACCTATTATTACACATGGTCCTTTAAAATCACAACATTGGTGGAAATTTGTTGCACTAAATCCATCAATAGTTGCTCTGTAGCAGCATTTCAGCTCCTTACCTGATCAAAATTATGTCAAACCTCAGATACATGTAAAGTCTAAGGATGATAACATTAAATAATCGTTACATCAGTTTATCATTTTGGTAAAAAAAAGAAATAGTTTACCATTAACTATTTAATTTTTGTTCATAGATTTTTTAAAACAAATTTACTCTTAACAACCAAATTCTTTTTTAAATTTAAATTTAAATCTACACTATAATTAAGAGGAATTCCAAAACTAACTACTAATTTTAGTATGATACTTATTATGTACAAATTTTCCCTTAACAACACAATAATTTTTTAAATTCAAATTTTAATTTAAAAACATATAATATGAATATATATACTAAAATTTAGAATAGTTTAGATAACATAGATATTATAAAACTAAAACAAGGGAACTAAATTAAAACGTAAACCCACTTGGGTTGACCTGGGTGGGCTAATTTAGCCTTTTCAATATTTTATATACGGTCAATGTAAAACTTTTTACATGGTACATACTAATTAACTCATAAAATATAGATACAATGAAACACAATAGAAAAATCGGATAAACATACCGTAAATATGATTCAAGATATTCATAGTAAATTTTGGTACTAGTTTAAAACATGAAGAGAGAAGCAATACCTTTCAAAAATGTTTTGTTAACTAGAGAAGTTGAGAAAGTGAGATCAATATCATGATATTTAATCTGAGGTTTGTCATCAACTCTCTTTCTGCCTATGTTCCAACCAAATAAACAATATGGACTTGTCTTCCTCCATTGGAATGATAGAGAATTTGAGATACAAGATGCCATCCGCAGATGACCAAAACTAATTAGCACTATTCATCCATGTAATGCATTTCCACCACTAAAACACAATTCATCCATCATCTTATCCGTATTTGTTTTCATAAAGTAAATTGCATATCCCTTTCCATAGTCAATAATCACTAGACCCACTTCTATGGAAAACTTGGACCACATTTATTATTATTAATTATTATTAATACAAATCATATTTGATGGTTGCTCTTTTGACCCTCATATTTGCTCTTTATCCTAAAAAACAACCTTCGAGAGATAACCCGAAGCCTTTAAAAACACAAAAAATGCCCTTCAGAAGTTATCTTCTGAACAATTTGCGCATTTTTTAGGCCCAAAAGAGCAACACTCATCATATTTTCTAATAAGGCATTTGAATTGAATGTGATACCATGTTAGCAATTTGCATATATAAGGTCCAACCATTCAAAACCTAGAATTTGATTCTCTTTATTCCAGACAATGTTGGACTTGCTCTCAAATAGAAACAAGAAAAAATGAATAGATTTGAAGTATAAAAATATCTGATGATAAAACATACTCTAACATATGAATCATCACAATCAAATTTAAAATAGCAAAATAATCGATATTATATATCATGAAAATAATGTATTTCCTTGCTCTTTATCAGACTCAATCTCCTCCATGAGAAGGGAAATGGTTTTCCAACACATCAACTCTTGGTTTCTCACAGCTAACAGAAAATTCATCACCATGTCTATACTCTTTGAAACACGCCAACCGACCAAGTTCTTCAACTTCATCAATTATCAAATCCAGTTTTGCTACCGTTTCCACAAGCAAAGAAACAAAAGCAGCAAAAGGCAATGCTTCAGAAAACTCAAGACTAGTAATAACAATTTTACTCATCTGGCTTCTCAATACCTTACGTTCTTGTAATTGTTCGGCTTCCTTTGTCTGTTCAGCTGATACACTTTTGCTTTTCCAATCTAACAAAGCTGAAGAATCAGTTTTAACACTTGAGAGTGAGCTCTTTCCATGAGAGGAAGCTATGGTGGCGAGCATGTTGTTAGCTTGGATGTCATTGGAGCCTAAGAAGAGTCGTGGCTGTAATTTTATGGCAGTGTTGAGGTCTTGCAATGCTTCACGAAGATTATCGGAGAGAATTTCTGGTGAGCAATGGCGTCTACTTTTTATGCTGTTGGCAAGTTCTATTAGTACTTTTGATACCTCTGCTGCTAGTCTTATGCAAGGGTCCTTGAAAAGAACTCGAACAGATCTTGGTGTCTGAAATTAAAAATTATCAAATTAAAAGCAGAAAAAAATCTAGAATGAGAATTAGTCAATTAGGGAGATATTGTATGATGGTTAAAAGTATCTAGATATTTGGTTAAAATCTATTTTAAATATGTTATTAATTCAAATTTCTATGGACAATTAGGGAGATTTTTTTTTCTGAGATATTGTATGATGGTTTATAACATATTTAAAAATTTGACGAGATATTTGGAGAGTAAAGTTTACACTAGTCTTAGACTCAATGACAGATACCACAATAACATAATTAAAATAGATTTTGATGCCATCTTAAAATTTGAATTTTGAGGTCAGTGAGTTTCAAAAGCTAATTTATGGGGGGAGGATTGTCCAACCTATGATATAAGCATAACCACTATTTTGACTAGTCAAAGGGTATCTCCAACAGATAATATAAAGGTATCATTGTCCTTTTATCAAATGGTGAGATGCTAAGTTGTGATAAAATTTATGTTAAGAACTCAAATGTTATGTACCTGAATTTCTGTTCTCAAACAACCATGTAGAGCAACCACTGTATACCCAAATTGACGAAGAACAGTTCCAACTTTTACATACTGTTGACATGGAAATTTGTGACAGTACCTAGAATGCCTTGGCTCCCAACTTCCATGTAATGCCTGAACAGTTCAGAACAGAACCATTTGAGGAGTAAGACATTATTTGAACTGGAACAAATATCAGACATGACACTCTGACGTAAACACCTATAATAATTAAAAAAATATTGAAAGTGGTTGAATATAGCCACACATGTCTTTTTTGTGATTGTGTTGAACAAAGACACATATCACATACCAGACACCTCTTTAATCCAAAGTGTTGATGCTACACGTACCTGGTGTAGAAAGTTAGGTGCACTATGCTAATTAACAACTGATGTATGATCATTTTGAATTTTGAAAAATTTGTGAGCAAAAAATAGTTATGAATAGCTTTGTATTGCTTGACTCGGTGCACATATTGTATGTGTATTGATCATAACAAGAATTTCCCATGAAGATCAACTTTTAATGTTAGCTTCATTATACTCAGCATCTTTTAGAATGAATCAAAACAATATGAATAGCTTACCAATGTTTCATCAGTGGATTTTGAATCCAAAACTACTTTATAACCTTTGTATATTGAATCATCACATGATTTTATATCACCAGAAACTTCAATGTCTCCATAAAAATATTCACCGACACAAGCTGCACGAATTCACACCGTACAATAAAATGTTACTATACAAAGCAAAACCTCTGATACTATGTCTGTTATAAATTTTACATACCTTCTATAGATTTGGCTAGGCCTTCAAGTTTGAAAGCTGTGGAATGATGTAGATCTTCCCCTGACCAATTTGGAAATACTAAAAGACTCATGAAAAGACAAATGGCACAGCCAATGGCTATGGTATAGAAGCGGTCACGTGCCATCTTCATGACATTATCAACTCGGTAACTTGAAACAATTAACAAATTGAATGTCAAGAGAAATATAGCCACACCATAATCGTAATTCTTCTTTATATAGGGAATGAACCTCATATATGTGGCTGCAGATCCTTCCAAACACAACAATTGAGATAAAAAAAAATTATTTTGGTTACAGTTGAGGCCTCGAGACTTGCTACAAGACAGTGAAAAGAAGATTGAAGTTTGAGTGATGACAAATGGAACTTGATCAGAATATTAAACCTTAGATAAATTACTTCTTAAAATACCAGAAATGATATTTTGACAACATAGGTCGTCGGATACCGTATAAATATATAATTTTGTGTTTTCATTTATTTGTTTTCTCTCTTTCAGCCATGTACAGTTGTGTTGAGTGTATTTTTATACAGTGTTTGCATTTGATGTTAAATTTGTGATTTTGAAATAACATTAGGCATAGATATACCTATTATAAAAACTGCAACTGCAATGAAAACAGCTTGAAGGATCTGACCAGATTTATTTGCAACATAATCAAGAAGAAATGACAATAACCCTGCTAATAATGTCCCCAATCCTCTATTCAGCCCTTTGCATAAAGTTGCCCCTGCCATCAAAAGAGATTACAAATTAAACTCATCCTTATACTATCTATCTATGTTACTATACTTTTAATATCTATCATAATTTTAAATTGCGGTCTCTGTCCAAAGGTTTTGAAACTTTCAACTATAAGCAACCGTAATTGCAGCTGCATCAGTCACATTTATTTGTATTTTTCTACAATATCAAGGATGACAAAGTACAAAACAAGACCATTTGAGTTTATTATGTTGCATAGCCTCTCCACTGCCACCACCCTAGCATGCTAGCTTCTCTGTTGCGCCACCCTATTATTGACTTTAATCCAATAAAGCTACTATGTTTGGCAATTAGACTATGTATAAGAGTTTGGATTTTAGGCAGAATGGAAGCAACAATTTAGAGAATGAGAACTCAGCATTTAATTGCAGTAGTAGTAAGTAAATAGGTTCAAGTACTAAATTGACATAGCAAAATATCAGTAAGCTATAATGGTTAACTTGAAGACCCATTTGAACCATAGACCTAAAGAGGGGAGCAGCCAACTTATTCAGACCTTTAATATCACAACAAGCAATTAAACTAGACCATTCCATAACAGGTTGAGTCATCAACAATCAAACAAGCTAGATGCATTGTTAATACTCACATGTTTATTATACAGAACACTTAGGCTTTGTTGGCGAGTTTGGAGGGGAGGGGAGGGGAGGGGAGGGCTTTGGGGGGGGGGGGGGGGGGGGGTGAGAAATATAGAGAAAAATGGAGAAATCTTTTACATTTTTGAAAGAGTGGTTTTTTAGAGAATGATAAATTAGTACTTATGATAAATATATTTTTAGTTTTAAGAATATTAAAACAACATTGATTAAATTTGAATAGTTCATGTAAACCCTCAAAATCCTCCTCCAATAAATTTTTAGTTCCACCAAATTAGAAGGATTTTGTATTATGAAGAAAAATAAACCCCCAAAGTTCTCATCTCTCAATGTCCTCTGTTTCGTTAACTTATTCCTTCCTTTTTCCGAAAGCACTCCCCTCCCTTCCCCTCCAAACTCGCAAACAAAGCTAAGAGTACTTCTACTAACACCACCAAACTCACAACCACAAAAGATTACCACTACAGAAGACACAACCCCAATTATCCCATACTTTTTACTAGTGAATTAAAACATTCAGCTAAAGGTGATCCTACAACAATTGAATTGTGGTGAAGTTTATCCTTCACAACATGGTTTCAAATTGCCACATCCGCAATTGCGGCCGGAATACATCGCACCACATTGCAGTGTGATATTCAATCACATCATAACGGCATCAAGCGATGTCAGCCACGTTTGTTCAAATTTTCTGACCTTAAATAAAAAATTCAGAAGCCCAAATCCCAATATGCTATGGATGTAATGTAAAATCTTACTTTTAGCAGTCTATCAATCGTGTATTTCAAACACCTCCAAATCAATATTTATGAGCAAACTGAGACTCTACTATGATGGGTAAATACTAAATAGTGAGTGTAGTGGTACGGTGGTGCCACTTTACATAGTTTGTGAAGATTAAAAATTACTTCAACCGCAACTGTAATTTAAAACCATGCTTCAAAATGACATTCAAAATAATGAACTCAAGAAGCAGTACCTATACAAAGATCTCCAATTTTACTCATCAAATCATACCATGTTTCTTCAACAAAATCTGCAACTTCTTCTCTATCACTTTACCATATAACCAGCTAGTACAAAAAATTTGTGAGAAGGAATGAATACTAAGGATTTCAAAGAATTGCTATATGTGTGACCATGAAACATAACCTATTTAGAACTTGGACACCCTTAATAATGGGTTTTGAGCTTTTTGGAAGAAGAATTGGTACATTAACTGGCTCAACACCAAGCTTCAATACATAATTATCATACTAGATATTTTTTGAAGCTGAGACAATTAAAATTGCTTGATTGCTCTATACTTGGACAAATCGTTATTGCCATGAAAAAGGGCAAAACAACACTATGAAAAGGCGGTTTTGGCCTGCTGCTTCAAAATTGGTTATTTCCTCACTTTCAATCATATAACATTGTGTTTCCATTCATGCCAACCATTAATCACTACTACTATTCAACTATAAATTGGCCTCTAGGATTAGTATAAATAGGATCAATACCTCCATGTAATAATGCCGCCTGAACATGATGGTGTCAAGGTCTGCAATATGAAGGAGTGAGGTTGTGTAGTGATATTGATTCAGAGTTATTGTTAGAGAGTCTGTTGGTAGAGATGTTCTCTATGGTCTAGGAGCCTAGGTTTGGTAGGAGTGTTCACATTCTACTTTATCTTTTCTTTTCTACTATTCTACCATTGTAGAGCCTTTAGCTCACCTTTATCATTCAATAAAATACAGTTTTTTATCTTGATTTTACGGGTTCCATCGTATCAAAATAGTGGTAAACACACATTCGTATCAATAAACCTACTGATTAGCATACAGTTGTGTTACTTTATTTTTATTACTGATTGCCTACTGATTTTCATACCGTTTGCATTTTGCCTTTTCTGTTATTAGTTATTACCACTTTGATCTATACAGTCATCAACTTGGAATTGAGTTATAGAAATCTGCACTTGCTTGTAAGAGTGGTACATAGTTAATTGATGTGTAGAGTTTTGGGCTCAACATTTGGAAAGAGAGTTAGATTATGTTCTTGTATCAGTCCCATTTTTCTGCAACTGTAGTTGCATCAGTCACGTTCTTCATTTGTAATTTCAAGGTTCACAACAAAACTTCAACCGCAATTTAAAACCACGCTCAGACTCAGGCCTGCTTCCTACTTTTTTGTTCCTTCGGCTCAAGCTTCTCAAGTCTCACGTGCCCTTTTTTTAAGCTATTGGTTTAGATCAACTATTAAGACATTAGTCATTTGACTCTGACACGTACCATGTGTTAACAATCTTGATTTGTTGGGAAGAGGCTGCTGCACTTGAAACCTGAAATGATTAATGGTTATGCACGAAAACTCAAAGCGTATGGGGTTGCCACACTAACCTTTAGGTTCGATTCGCCCCCACCAATAACTTTATATTGGATGCAATAGGAATGTCCAGCGAATCCCCTTCAGGATACTATGAGTTCCTTGATGTGTATTGCACAATCACACCAAGCGTATCTCCTAACAATATTTGACAGAAATATGTTTCCAACAATTCACTCATGCATTAGAGAATTGATGGATGATTTAGAATATGAGAATGAGGGAGAATTTGACTGTAATTGATGTCAAAAAAGTGCTCCTTCTGATACACAAATGCCATGCATTTATAGTGCATCATATGCCCCTTCATATGAGAGAATGCAACTTTTAATCAAAAGTTACAACCATATACATTCAACTTTTGGCTTGAATCAATGCAATGATTCATGATTTATCAGTAAATGATAACTTCCCAATGTATACAAGTCATTCCCATGAAGAGTTACAACTTTTGGAACCCAAAACTATGAGAAAAAGTGCAGAAAAACACATCCAGTCCCGTGGTAATCGATTACCATATGCAGGTAATCGATTACCCAAAGTCTCTGTTTACCGTTTGCAAATTTTGCTTGATGTAATCGATTACATCAATATGGTAATCGATTACCATGTGTAATTTTCTGTTTTTCAGTTTTTCTCACCTATTTTGGAAATCTCCAACAATCCCCCACCATTTTCAAAATACTAAATCCCATAAAACTGGAAATTCCATGGTTTCAGATAATGGTATCTCACGATTTGAACCATTACTTAGTAAATTAAGTTTTCGCTCATTCCCAAATAGTATGGTAGGCAAGCTTTGAACCAACTATTCATTAGAACAAGTGTACATAATTTACACATAGAATCTCAATATCATTAATAAAGAGAACTGTAAGATGACACATTAATAAGGCCTTGTGTCATATATCCCTTTTCATGAAAACTTAAGAGTCAAGCCCTTGAACTCCGTGAAGCGGCCAAACTTCATTCTCACATAGGTAGACTATATCGGAAATGCCCCATAAGTATGCATTTCAGCAAATGTATGCTATATGTCCATTAAGAGAAAAATCTCAACCTACCATTTTTTAATCTTATGGTCCAAGTACTTTTAACCTTGGGATGTATCTATTAACAAGTACTTCAATTACTCTAATAATGTACTTTCACCATTGAACCCAAGACTTGATGTTACTCAAGTGTGGGTTGAGTTTCCATTATTGGTAATCAATTAGATATGGGCTTGAGTCCCATCCCCAATGATGTCTTCAACACCATGTCTCTTGTCAAACCTTTCGTCAAAGGATCTGCAAGATTCTTTTCTGTTCTTACGAACATGATGGATATTACTCCATTAGAAATCAAGTCTCTTACATAGCTATGTCTTAAACCAATATGCCTTGATTTCCCATTGTATACTTGACTATAGGCCTTTGATAGTGTGGATTGACTATCACAATGTATGGATACTGGTGCCATTGGCTTTTGCCAGACTGGTATCTCATACAACAAATTCCTTTGCCATTCTGCCTCTTTACTTCCTGCAGCCAATGCAATAAATTCTGCAGCCATGGTGGAGTCGGCAATGCATGTCTGTTTCTTTGAACCCCAAGAAACTGCACCTCCACCAAGGTTGAAGATCCATCCACTTGTGGAAGCATGATCCTCAACATAAGTTACCCAACTAGCATCTGTGTATCCTTCCAAAACTGAAGGGTCTCCACTATACGTTAAACAATAATTCATTGTTCCTTTCAAGTATTTTAATACTCGTTTCACAGCATGCCAATGTTCTTTACTTGGATTGCTAGTATACCGACTTAACCTTCCAACAGCATATGCTATATCAGGTCTTGTACAGGTCATGGCATACATCAAGCATCCGATTACTTTTGCATATTCAAGTTGTGCCACCGGACAACCTTTGTTTGGTTGCAAACTAACAGTTTGGTCAAATGGGGTAGAGTCCGGATTACAATCTAAATGATTGAATTTCTGAAGCACCTTTTCTATATAATGAGATTGGGATAAACCAATGTGGTTACCATCTCTTATGATTTTAATTCCTAAAATCACATCTGCTTCGCCTAAATCTTTCATATCAAAATTTTTGGATAAGAAAGCTTTAGTCTTTTCTACCTCATCTAAACTTGTGCCAAAAATTAACATATCATCTACATATAAACAAATCATGACACCTTTTCCATTGTGGAATTTACTGTAAATACACTTGTCAGATTCATTTATAATGTATCCATTGGCTAACACAACTTGATCAAATTTTTGGTGCCATTGTTTGGGTGCTTGTTTCAACCCATATAAAGACTTAGTTAATTTACACACTTTATCTTCTTGACCTTTGATCACAAACCCTTCTGGTTGTTTCATATATACCTCTTCATCCAACTCTCCATTTAGGAAAGCAGTTTTAACATCCATTTGATGGATAACAAACTTATGGATGGATGCTAGTGCAATTAGCACTCTAATTGATGCAATTCTTGCAACAGGTGCATATGTATCAAAATAATCAATTCCTTCTTTTTGTGTAAACCCTTTGGCAACTAGTCTAGCCTTGAATTTATCAATGGTACCATCAACTTTCATTTTCCTTTTAAAGATCCATTTACAACCTATTGGTTTGGATCCGGGTGGGAGATCTACTACTTTCCAAGTTTTATTACCCATAATTGAATCCATTTCTTCCTGGATAGCTTCTTTCCAAAAGGCTGAATCTTGAGACTTTATAGCCTCTTCATATGTCACTGGATCACTCTCAAGGTTAAAGCAAATTTGTCCATAACTATTTATGGATGTACCAGTTCCTTCTATAAGAAACATGAAGAAGTCAGGTCCAAAATCTTTTTCTTTTCGGATCCTCTTACTCCTTCTAAGTTCTGAACCATCCAATGTATCTACATTTGATTCATTGTTTTCTAAATTTGGTACATTAGAATGAACAATGTCCTTGGGATAAGAGAATGATTTAAATCTATCTTCTTGAAAAATTGCATCTCTTGACTCAATTACTGTATTGACAGAATATGAGTCATTCGATTCAATAACCAAGAATCTGTATGCTTTGCTATTTTCTGCATAGCCTAAGAATACACATTCAATTCCTCTTTCACCCAACTTCTTTCTTTTTGGTTCAAGCACTTTCACAATTGCTCTACAACCCCAAACTTTTAAATAATTAAGATTTGGCTTCCTTTGTTTCCAAAGTTCATATGGGGTTATTTTGTTCCTTTTGTTTGGAACCCTATTGAGGATATAACATGCTGTAAGCATTGCTTCACCCCAATATCCTTTAGATAATCCAGAATAGGACAACATGGCATTAACCATTTCTACCAAAGTCCTATTCTTCCTTTCTGCTATTCCATTTTGTTGTGGGGTGTATGGTGCAGTAACTTGATGCACAATACCGGTGGATTCAAAATAACTCGGATGATAGAATTCTCCTCCCCTATCGCTTCTAAAGCATTTAATGAAAGTTTCATGTTGAAGTTCTACTTGTGCTTTAAACATTTTGAATTTATCTAAGACTTCATCTTTTGAATGCATTAAATAAACATAACAAAATCGAGTGCAATCATCAATGAAAGTAACAAAGTACTTTTTACCACCAATGGTGGGCCAACCATGTAAATCACATACATCTGAATGAATTAAATCTAGCACCCTAGAACTTCTTTTAACACTTTTAAAAGGTTGTCTTGTAATTTTAGTCAACATGCAAGTAGTACATGAATCAAAGTTTTTATCAAGATTAGGAATTAGATTTGATTTCATCATATCCTCCAATTTTCTAAAATTAACATGTCCCAATCGCATATGCCATAAATCACAAGACTCAACAATATAAGCAGAAATCATATCATTATTATTAATATTTGCAATATTACATTTGAACATATTCTCACACAAATATCCCTTTCCTACAAACATACCCCCTTTTGAGAGGATAAATTTATCTCCCTCAAATACAGATTTGAACCCATTCTTATTAAGTAATGGTACAGAAATCAAGTTCTTCCTAACTTCAGGAACATAAAATACATCTTTAAGAGTAAGTGTCTTTCCAGAAGTGAATTCAATCTCTATGGTCCCTTTTCCTTGGACTTGCACAGTTGAAGCATTTCCCATGTACAAAACACTCCCATCTTCATTGATGGTCTTAAACAATTCCTTGTTTTTGCACACATGACGAGTAGCACCAGAGTCTATCCACCAAGAATCAACATCTTCAATCATGTTGATTTCAGAAATGACCGCAACAAGATCATCATTTGTTGCACTTGAATTCTTTTCTTTGTTCTTCTTTTTCAAGAACCTGCACTCATTCTTAAAGTGTCCTTCTTTCCCACAAAAATAACATTTACCTTTCTTTTTCTTTTTAATGTTATTACCATTGTGGTTTTGAGACTCATCATTTTCATGATTTCTCTTTTTGGAAGTCTTACTTGATTTTCCCTCTTCCACAACATGCACCTTCTCTTGAGTAATTTGATTTTTAATACCTTCTTGTTTTCGGTATTCTTCTTCTAAACGAAGGTGATTTCCAAATTGCTCAAGAGAGATATCTTCCTTCTTATGTTTCATGGATCGTTTAAAATCTTTCCATGAAGGAGGGAGTTTGTCAATTATGGATGACACAATGATAGTTTCATCCATATGCATGTTATGTTGTTTGTAGTTGTTAAGAATACGTTCAATATCATATAATTGTTCCATAACAGGCTTACCATCTACCATTTTGTAATTATTAAATTGTGAGACAAGGAATTTCTTACTTGTAGCGTCTTCACGCATGTATCTGGTTTCCAATTTGTCCCACAAATCCTTTGCCGATGGGCTGCTCTGGTAGATATCGAACAGAGAATCAGACATACCATTCAAGATATGTCCCAAGCAGATGTAGTCATCGTTGTCCCACTTCTGTCTTTCTCTGGTCTCAGCAATGGTTTCATCATCTTTCTCCACGGGCCTTGCCATGTTCAGAACGTAAGCCACCTTCAATGTTGTGAGAAGAAACTTCATTTTCTTCTGCCAACGGATGAAGTTTCCTCCATCAAACTTTTCCACTTAACAAAGTCAGAGGTCATTTCTTTCAATGAAGCAGCCATTAGATCGAACCTAAAGATTGTATTAAATCTTGATTTGTTGGGAAGAGG